>BFEA01000020.1:2808664-2824067 GCA_003427395.1 Chara braunii | reverse complement strand
TACCCACACAGCGCCCTTCACCTCCGAAGTACCACCTTCGCCCTCACCTCCCCTGCACCCTCATGCGGCCCGGCTATGGCCGCCAGTGCCCTGCATAGCGCTGCACACTTGCATCTGCGCAGCGTGCCCGCATATGCCAGCATTGGCCAAGATCCCCGCTGCCTCGCCCTGCTTGCCTATATACCAGTGCAGCGTGTGGGCAGCCTCCCTTCAGCCTGTGACCGGGGCCCAGAGGCTGAAGCCAACTCGATACAGTTGGGCCCCGGGGCAAATGCAGTTGCGCCTCCTTCATCAAGGCCTGCGGCCAGATTCAGACAGTGGGCCGATTTCCCTTTGGCATTTTCGGCCTCTCTACCCAGCATGCATTGTTGGCCTCACATTCGAGTGCCCAGGGCCTAACTAACGAGGCCCTGGGCATTTCAACATTTGCTGAAATCCGAGACTCGGTGCACTCCAACCAACTGGCGTGCTGCAACTGTATAGACCCCACTTCGTGAAATGTTGGCACAGAGGGCTCTTGTTGATTTGCTGGCCCGCCTTCACTTAGGGCGGGCACTAGGCTTGCTGGGGCCTTAGCCCAGAACATGTACATCATGGCAAGGCCCCTACTTGAGGGCTCAATCCTCACAATTCTTCCTAGCAAGAACTATTTCAGTAGCGTAAATTAATGGCTAGGAGGCGTTGAAAACTAATATGGCAACGAGATTTCCCAAATTTAGCCAGGGCCTATCCAAAGATCCGACCACTTGTCGAATTTGGTATGGCATTGCCACCGCGCATGATTTTGAGAGCCATATATAAAAAATCATTTGCCTCTCATTTTGCTGAGTTAGCTGTTATTTTTTAATGGACATATGGTAACCTTTTTCACGTAGCTTGGCAAGGCAATTTTGAACAATGGGTACAAGACCCTTTACATGTACGTCCAATTGCTCATGCAATCTGGGATCCTGATTTTGGGCAACCAGCTGTAGAGGCTTTCACTAGGGGAGGAGTGTCAGGTCCAATCAATATTGCATACTCTGGAGTAAGTCAATGGTGGTTCACTATAGGTATGCATACAAATTTGGATTTATATAGGGGAGCTCTCTTCTGGTTATTCTTATCTACTTCAGCTCTTTTAGCAGGTTGGTTACATCTACAACTGAAATGGAAGCCTAGTGTTTCTTGGTTWAAAAATGCAGAATCTCGTCTTAACCATCATTTATCTAGTCTTTTTGGAGTTGGTTCATTGGCTTGGTCTAGACATTTGGTTCATGTAGCTATTCCAGAAGCTAGAGCACAACATTTAAGATGGGGCAATTTTTGAACTTCTATTCTGCATCCTCAAGGATTACAACATTTTTTTACGGGAAATTGGAGTATCTATGCACAAGAACTAGATTCAATGAACCATTTATTTGGGACTTCTGAAGGTGCAGGCACTGCTTTACTTACCTTGGTGACTTTCATCCACAAACTCAAAGTTTGTGGCTTACAAACATAGCTCATCACCATCTTGCTATTGCTATTTTATTTATTGTTGCAGGTCATATGTACCGTACAAACTTTGGGATTGGCCATAGTATAAATGGAATATTAGAAGCTCGTACACCTCCTGGAGGAAGACTTGGATGTGGTCAGAATGGCTTATATGACACCCTAAAGAATTCTCTTCATTTTCAATTAGGACTTGCATTAGCTTCTTTAGGAGTGATCATGTCCTTGGTAGGTCAACATATGTATGCATTACCATCGTATGCTTTTATTGCACAAGATTTTACTACTCAAGCTGCTTTGTATACTCATCATCAGTATATTACTATATTGCTAGTTTTATAATGGAAGGTGCTTTTGCTCATGGAGCTATTTTCTTTATAGGCGATTATAATCCAGAAGAAAATAACTTTTTGCTGTAATGCTTGAACATAAAGAAGCTATTATATCTCAATTAGGGCTAGTGGGCTAGTTTATTCTTAGGATTTGACAGTTTAGGATTATATGTCCATAATGATGTAATGCAAGCTTTTGGTACTCCAGAAAAACAAATTTTGATTGAAACTGTCTTTGCACAATGTATACAGGCTACACATGGAAAAACACTTTTATGGATTTGATGTTTTACTTTCCTCTAATCAAAGCCTTGCTTTAAATGCAGGTGCAAATCTTTGGTTGCCTGGATGGTTAGATGCTATTAATAATGGTAATAACTCATTATTTTTAACAATTGGACCTGGTGATTTCTTAGTCCACCATGCAATAGCTTTAGGCTTACATGCTACCACTTTAATTTTAGTAAAAGGTGCTTTAGATGCTCGTGGATCAAAACTCATGCCAGATAAAAAAGAATTCGGTTATAGTTTTCCATGTGATGGACCGGGAAGAGGTGTTACTTGTGATATTTCAGCTTGGGATGCTTTTTATCTAGCTGTATTTTGGATGCTTAATACGATAGGATGGGTAACATTCTATTGGCATTGGAAACATATTACTCTTTGGCAGGGAAATGTATCTCAATCTAAGGAGTCATCTACTTATTTAATGGGATGGTTAAGAGATTATTTATGGTTAAACTCGTCTCAGCTTATTAATGGCTATAATCCACTTGGAATGAATAGTTTATTTGTATGGGTTTGGATGTTCTTATTTGGCCATCTTATATGGGCAACAGGTTTTATGTTCCTTATTTCATGGCGTGGTCATTGGCAAAAATTGATCGAAACGCTAGCTTGGGCACATGAACGTACTCCTTAATTCGTTGGAAAGACAAACCTGTAGCTCTTTCAATTGTTCAAGCAAAGATTAGTTGGTTTATCTCATTTCTCTGTAGGTTATATATTTACTTACGCTGCATTTTTAATAGCTTCTACTTCTGCAAAATTTGGTTAATTAAAAACAAAGAAGCCTTATATATAAGCTAAAACAAATTATAATAATAACAATTTATTGATTTCTTGAAAATACAATTGCAAGGAAGATGAGCAATAGCGAACTTCAGCAATCAAACAGCATCATACACATAAGACCAGATAGTCGTGACCTCGAACCAACAGCAGAATTGCATCACGAGTTTCACCAAATAAGAGCACAGCAAAAGCTCATAATTGACAATGCTGGAATAGTCTCATCATCATCATCAACGAAGAACCAATGTTGATATCCTATCTGGCGCTTGGCGCCCAGACTACAGATGGCAGATCCTATCTAGCCTAGACTACAATGTCGAAGATGACGACAACAGCTCTCCCGAAGTACGAGCAGATAGCGGCCAATGCCGCACGCTTCCAGCACCAGGTATGTCTCTCTTATCACTCACAACCTCGTTCCCCAACACACAGATGCCACATGCACCCAAGACCACCCTGCGCCACACCCAGCTCACAGCAGCGCAGCTCGGCTATGGCTGCCNCAGATGCCACATGCACCCAAGACCACCCTGCGCCACACCCAGCTCACAGCAGCGCAGCTCGGCTATGGCTGCCTGCTCCTTCCAGCTCGCCCGCAAGCGCGTGAGCGCTGGCCAGCTTCAGCGCAGCATTCAGCCAGCACCCGAATGCCGAATGCGGAGGCAGGCCCTTTGCTATATGGAAGTGGCCTGCCTGCGTTCTGTCCCAGGCTGCGCTGGGCCTTTCCCAAGAAGCTTCCGGTAGGCCCCGGTAGGCTGAGGCCCAGTCCAAACAACTCAGGCCCTGGGCCTGTGGTGGTTGCTTGCGCCCAACTGGCATCGGCCTGTGTCTGGCCCACCTCTCGTATCCAGCCCAGGGCCTGCCTTTGATTCATGCACACAGGCGACCAGGGGCCTGGGTTCTCTCAACCAACTGGCGCTGCGCAACTGCCTGAATTTCCTTAGTTGCGTGGTGGCCAAAATTCAGGGCTCTCAGGCCCTCGTCGAGCCTGCCTTCACTTAGGGCGACCGACGTGCTGCTTGGCAGGGCCTGAAAGGGGCACATCGGGGCTTTAGCCTCGCACAATAGGTAGATAGATCGATAAATGTATCTATCTGTTGTATTTATTGTATGATTTTTTTTTGCTTTTGATTTGTTATATATTGATATTGTCTCTTTTTGTTATTTTCAATTTATTTTGATATTATATTGGTATCAAGACAGGAATAAATATTATTATTATCTTTGTTTTGATTTTTATCTTATTTATTCGTATAAAATAGACTTCTTCTTCTTCTTCTTGTTCTTCTTGTTCTTCTTCTTCTTGTTCTTCTTCTTCTTCTTCTTCCTCCTCCTCTTCTTCTTCCTCTTCTTCTTCTTCTTCCTCTTCTTCTTCTTCTTCTTCTTCTTCTTCTTCTTCGAATAAAACGCGAAGGATGAGATATTGATATTCCTTCTCTCTCTACAGTGTTCCAACCAGAAGCAGCTACATCCAATAAAACATTAACTAAGTGATCATCTAGTAGGTTTACTTCAACAACATAAAGAATACCTCTGTTGGCTTTAGCCAACAATCCGGGTTCAAAAGCCTTAATTCCTTCTGTTTATGCCTTTTCAATATCAATTGTTCCACATAGTCTGTCTTTTGTAGCTTCCTCGTCGTCTTCATCTTCCTCTTCTTCATCTTCTTTTTCTTCTCCTCCTCTTCTTCTTCTTCTTCTTCTTCTTCTTCAGGCCCCATAAGTTGTGAGAGAGGCTGTGTAGCTTCCTAAGCCTGTTGAGAGACCTGTAGATTATTTTAACATTTTTCCATCTTATCATTTGTGTGTAATTTTTCCATCTTATGTGTAATGCTTTAGTTTCTTATGAAGGTCAGATTTTTGGTAGTGGTTTCATATTCCTTCATGGGAAGGTATGTAGTTCCATCAGGTGGTGCACAGGACATCGATTTTGTTGACATTATTTGCTGTTTTCCTTTCTTGTTTTGGGTTGGTGCAGGCAGCTTCTGCTAATGTGGTTGGATCTTCCACTGAGGATTCCAGTCCTTTGAACACATTGCAGCAAAAATCTCTTGTGCCTTCGCTCAGCTACCGTCAGAAAGTCTTCAGAAACTTGACTGTCAAGTGGGTTAGGGGTGCGAGAAGCGCTGCAGCCAAATCACAGCGACTTGGTGGATATGCACGAGTGAGCAGCAGCGTGGACTCCTCTGGTGTTGTATCTGAAAATCCTGATGCAACTGGGGACACAGATGCAGGGAGCGTTGGATATCCAGCTTCAGACGACGCTCTTAGTGACGGCCAAGGAGATGAAGAGAGTGCAATTCTTGAACTGGAAATAGCAGTAGCTCGAGCAGTCAAGGCGCTTATTGGAATGGGTCCTGTGAATGATTCGCCTTTTGAGACTGATATCCTTCGCTTTCTTCAGGTTTGTGGGCTCTACTAGTGGTGGTCAGGTCCCTTTTCTCCACAAAACAAAGAATTTGTGCGCGAAGATTTCTTCAGGTTTGTGGGCTTTACTAGCTATGGGAATGTGTGTACATCAGGTCCCTTTTTTTCTCTACAAAACAAAGAATGTGCATGCGAAGGTGCACATGATGATCTTGATGATGATGATGATGATGACAGCAACGACGACGATGATGACAATGATGATGATGACGATATCTTGATCACCATTATCATTGTGATACCTTCTCTCACTGTTGTTGATGTTGTCCTCCTGATGACATCATGGATAACATTTTATTACCGAGTACCTATATGAGTCTTGTTGAGATCTGTTGAATATGTGTTCAAACCAAAGCGGCTTAAGGTAGATGAACGTGTGGAAACATTTGACATTTGTACAGTCTGTGAACCTGAAAAGTGTGTCTCCTCTGTTTTCTGACAATATTATGCATATACCACCCACAAACCCTGGGAAGACTATTCTGTGGCCCCCACCCTCACCCCCACCTTCCCATGCTTTCTCCCCCTTTTCTTTTCGGTGTGAGAATGAAAGTCAGCAGAGAGGCTTTTGATGGGGTTAGTAGAAAGATATTGGGGGCACGGTTGGGGGTGGCACAGAGAGAGAGAGAGAAGGGGGGGGGGAGGGGGAGGCAGGGGGTGGGGGTGGGGGGATTGTTTCTGGGGCCTTTGGTGTATACTTCGGTGTGAAGTTTTAATGAGCATGCTTGTTGTTCGGTGCAAAGTTTTAATGAGCATGGTTGTTGTTCGGTGCAAAGTTTTAATGAGCATGCTTGTTGTGAATGTGCCGATCTTGATTTCAACTCTGAAGGAGCATCCTAAGGGGTTGGAAGGCTGAAAAGCTGTTTTCAGTAGCACGTATATAGCAGTCCTGGATTTTTGCTCATTAAGTCGTGCTTTCCTCTTTTTGTGACTTCTCGGAATCATCATTCCAAAGGTGGTCCTGTCGTTCGAGAAAATGTTCGCGAGGCTTCGGCGCAGCTTCTTGAGCACAATGTTCATCGGCTCAAGAATTTTATAGCAGCAAGCATATTGGGGGCACGGTTGGGGGTGGCTTAGAGAGAGAGAGAGAGGGGAGGGGGGGAGGCAGGGGGTGGGGGTGGGGGGATTGTTTCTGGGGCCTTTGGTGTATACTTCGGTGCAAAGTTTTAATGAGCATGCTTGTTGTTCGGTGCAAAGTTTTAATGAGGATGCTTGTTGTGAATGTGCCAATCTTGATTTCAACTCTGAAGGAGCATCTTAAGGGGTTGGAAGGCTGAAAAGCTGTTTTTACTAGCACGTATATAGCAGTCCTGGATTTTTGCTCATTAATTCGTACTTTCCTCTTTTTGTGACTTGTCAGAATCATCATTCCAAAGGTGGTCCTGTCGTTCGAGAAAATGTTCGTGAGGCTTTGGCGCAGCTTCTTGAGCACAATGCTCATCGGCTCAAGAATTTTATAGCAGCAAGCTTCAAGCTGACATGGATACGGAAGAGTGTTGATAAACTTGAGGCGAAAGAGCTGGCATTGACATACTTCAGAGCTCTTGTGCAGACAGTGAGCCGGAGAGTGGATGACTGGTTGAATGCTCACATTGTTTCTCCGGCAAAGGTGGGGCCATGCTGAGATGTGACATGAACACTGCCTCGGGTACTGAGCTGTGGACTCTTTGGCAAGGCAATGGCTATGCATATTTCATCCAGAAGACTCTTGTCTAGGTCCGACTTGAATGTTGTCCTAGGGTTATAAGCCCAATGTGCGTGAATGCTTTTGAATACTTCAATCAACAAATGCCTGGCATAAGGAGTCCATGCAAGTCAAGCACTCCAAACAGGACTGTAAATTGCCATGCCTTTCTTAAGAAGCTCGAGTGCATGACAGTTCAGGAAGGCTACACAATTGTTTGCTCTGGGGTTTGGAGTTTTCAGAACAATCTAAGATCTTGATTCTCGACCAGAACTGATGTTGATTATCCCCTTGTTAGAGCAATTAATGCCCCCTGAAGATTGTGTGATGCTTCCGTACATGTCCCAGACACAAGGGTGCACGTATTTGGCCTCTAATGGTTGGTAATGTTAGATATTGAAGGAAGAAGGAAGGGGTGTAATATCTTCAGGGAAGCAGGACAGGATTTTAGTTGAAGCGACCAATGCTGCCGGAGGTCCCTTGGCCGTAACAAAAGGGATTGTGTCTGTGTTATCTGTATGCATTTTCTGACTTGCGGGTGGAAAAGGAACCGTAGTGCTGCGCACAGAATAGAATGGAGCCAGGACCATTGAGAAGAAAAAAAGAGGAAGAGGATTGCTTTTGGTTGCTGGGATTCCAAGCTACCTCTTCGTCAACAACTTGAGCAAAACATTTCAGAACACTTTGTGGGGTTTTCGGCATTGCTTTCTGCTGTTTGTTGTGAATGACCCGTTCTTAATGCTTATCTGTCACTCAATATGGTGTTTTCTTTTGGCAACATAAAAATGCTTATCCATTGTTGGTTGTCATGTTTCAATTCTGACGGCTGGCCCACAGATGTCATATCTATGCCTCCTTCACATGTGCTCTCACAATGAGCCTATGCGACACCTGGCATTGGAGCTGATCAATGCGATTGAAGCAGCTTGCCCAAGTAAGACATCTGCCCCAGCAGTAGAGAGAGTCATCAACATGCTCTAGTTTTTGTGTTGTTCTAGATTGTATACCTTAAAAGAAAATCCTCCTCCCCAGGTTTCTACTTCATTTTTGTCTGGTCTACTGCGCAGTGTTTGCAGAAATTGTTGGAGCGCATTTTTTTCTATGGCTTTGGGATTCTTTGTTCTACCTCATGCTATGATTTGGCCATAACTTTTTTTGTTATTTACAAATCAAAGGAAACCTTGGTAGTGGGGTGTGATGTATGGCAGGCCCTGGGCAATCAGTGTCAAGATTCGGACAGCTGGACAACCTGTGTGCCACGGTTGGCAAACACTGTGAAGTTGAATTATGTAATATTTTCCAAAAGGACCTGGATAGGGGACCAAAGTGCATACCCCACTACACATTCAAGCCTTCAAGGTCATTAAATCGATTACACCTCGTTAATTTTTACCAGCAGCGGGCTCTGACACAGCCCGGCGTGGCCTTTTGCTCGACTTCGGATCGTCGATCCCATGGCTGAGATTGTCCTCAAACATTTTCTTTTGTCGCCACCTGGTGGGGTGTTTGGCGGACAAGTGGACAGTGCGGCTGGTCGGGAAAATATATCAGGAGTTGGAGAGAGCACGAGAGAATGTCAGAGGTTGTCAGTGATCGGAGAGAGGTCGAGAGGATGTCAGGGTGTGTCAGGGATGCTGAGAGATTGTTAGAGAGTTTGAGGGATGTGTCATGCAACCTCGGGAGTGAGGGCAATACATGGGATATAAGGCCTGCGTGGATGAACGTGGTAGGGTTTTGACTGATATATGCAGAAATAATAAACAGGGAAAAATTGAAAAAGCGTGAAATTCCAAGTGGGAGATTTTGATATATTCTGACAGCCTTGAAATGTCCCAACACCCTCTGGAGGTTTCGTCATACCCTGGGTTTTTGTTTGTTTGTTCCTTTTTGGAGTTTTTTCAAGTCTTTGTTGTTTATTTGTTGTTTATGGCGACATTCAGACATGGAAGGGTTTTGACTGATATATGCAGAAATAATAAGAAGGAAAAAAATTGAAAATTGAAAGAGCTTGTATTTCCAAGTGGAAGATTCTGATATATTCTGACAGACTCAACACGTCCTAACACCTTCTGGAGGAATCGTCATAAGGCCTGCATGCATGAACGTGGTAGGGTTTTGACTAGCATTGAAAGGTATTCCACGATGCAGACCCCAAATTCGAATTTCAGGGTCTAGGTCTCAAGCCAAGGGAGGCCAATTCGACCAGTTCAGAAAGGTCACAGTCGGGTACCGTAAGAGTCAAGACCAACTGGCACCCGGTGAACAGTCACAGCCCAGAGGCAAAGGTGGTGTCCTATAGGCAAAAGTCATGTCTTGTATTAAAAAGTCGTGTCCCACAGGCAAAGGACATTTCTCCTGGCAAAAGTCGTGTTGCCGAGGCAAGAGTCACAACCCACAGTCAAGAGTCATGTTTCACAGATGACAAGTCGTGACTCACAGACTCGAGCAGTGGCATTCTGAAGCAATCAGGCTGTGGGCATGTGGTACTGGGTCCAAGTCAAGCCAAAGGAAGCAGAGGTTGGAACGAGTTGAGGCTCAGTCCAAGTCAATATAAGTACTGGCCAACCACATTTCGGGGAGATTGCTCATTCGTGAGAAGTGTGGAAGTGCTGCTGAAGCGCTTGCGCGCTATCCGCGAATATAGCATGCACTCGAGAGCCCTGCTGGGCAGCGCTCCACTGAGAGGGAAGGCAACATAGCCGCGTAAGTTAGTAGTAGGGATATAGCTGAGTGGCAGCGGATGTATTCAGAGTCTAGATTCTCAAGAGAGAGAGAGAGAGAGAGAGAGAGAGAGAGAGAGAGAGAGCATGCATGAAGAAGACCAGGAGGGACAAATTGAGAGAGAAGACAGAGAGGGAGAGTGAGCCAGGGAGAGAAGAGAGTCACCTACCTTAGATGAGGATGCTGGTATTGGATTGCTGAATTCTGTGTTGTTGAGCGCTTGGTGACTAGGTCTCTGAAACTGTTTAATGTGATGATTTGTTGGATTCCCTAAGTTGCGCATATCTGGACTCCAGAGTGGATTTCATGTATCTCTCAATGTGTGTGTGTGTGCTCAAGGTATCGAGTAGTTGAGACTCCAGCAGGTTGAGGACTTGGACTGGGTGGAGAAATTTGGGCACCAGATAGAGCTTGATGAAGAGAGTGATCGTTTTGTAGCGAAGTTGGCAGGAACAAAGGATCAAGAGGAAAGGAAGTTGTTGATTGAGGAGAAGGGTGAACTCAATCAAAAGTTGCTGGCCGCAAGAAGAAAAGAATTTGAGGAGAAGAAAAGATTGAAGGAGGAAGGGGAGAGACTGTAGGCTTTGCTTAAGGAGCAGAAAGGGAAGCAAGTAGAAACTGAGGAACGTTGGAACCTTCTAACAGACACTTCGCTACATACCACCCAAGAACTCTCTGCGCTTCAACGAGCCGTTGGAAAGGTAGAACAACACTAGGAGTTTAAGGGCATCTGGAGTACTTATCTTATTGCGTCATCTAGCCAAGTGGACCATAGGGTCCTACAATATGCACGCCAATTAGACGATATCTTCACTCAATAATTGACTAACACCATTGTTGCAGTTAAGATAGGTGGCGGTGGAGATGGTGGCGACGATGGGGATGGCGATAAGAAAGGAAAGGGTCTAGTAAGGATGATGGACGAAAGGAAGGAGATAAGTCTGAGGGAGGAGAACAAAGGGAGAAAATGAAGGTAAAACTTCCTTRGACATACACTGGGAAGGAGGATATCATTTTTCATTGGGAGGCGGCGATGGACGCGTACATGTACGCACAATTGACACCATATTGGGACCGCATACTGATTGTGAGTTCGTGTCTAGGGCGAGATGCAGCAAGCTTCGCAATTTCGTTGGTGGCGATGATGGGGATGGCGATAAGAAAGGAAAGGGTCTAGTAAGGATGATGGACGAAAGGAAGGAGATAAGTCTGAGGGAGGAGAACAAAGGGAGAAAATGAAGGTAAAACTTCCTTGGACATACACTGGGAAGGAGGATATCATTTTTCATTGGGAGGCGGCGAAGGACGCGTACACGCACAATTGACACCATATTGGGACCGCATACTTATTGTGAGTTCGTGTCTAGGGCGAGATGCAGCAAGCTGCGCAATTTCGTTGGTGAAGGAGGCAGTACCTCGATGGTGTAGTACTCGCAGCGCACTAGAATAGAGGATTTTCTCAGGGCCTTGAAAGACCGATTCGAAGATAAGAACTTAGCCCGTGGTACTGAGTCCCTCATACTCGACATTAGTGCCCGCAAGTGAGTGCGTCGACACTTAGCGCCATTATGGATGCGTTGCTACAATGTCAGGAACACGGACTGACTCCTACTCAGATCCTGAACAATTTTGCTAGAGCGCTTCCTGAACCCCTTAAGACCAAGTTATATCCCCGTATAAAAGAGGAGGGGATGACTTACGAAAAGTTTACTAAGATTGTTGTAGACCATGCCGGCTTCCTGCAAGAGGCAAACTATTGCCACTTAGCGCCATTATGGATGAGTTGCTACAATGTCCGGAACACGGACTGACCCCCACTCAGATCCTGAACAATTTTGCTAGAGCGCTTCCTGAACCCCTTAAGACCCCTTAAAACCAAGTTATATCTCGTACAAAAGAGGAGGGGATGACTTATGAAAAGTTTAGTAAGATTGTTGTAGACCATGTCGGCTTCCTGCAAGAGGCGAACTATTGCCACTACTAGAAGGATCTGCAAGCCGGTAAGAGGTGGAAGAATAGGACGATATCCGGTAGTATAGAGGGGATGGATAATCTGCTGGTCACCTTCGAGGAAGGTGTAGAGTCGTTACCATACGACCAAATAGATTATGGTCTAGAAGATAACAACAACCAAGTAGCCCGGGGAGGGGACTATGCGATAGTTGCAATCTGTGGGGGAGGGCGACAAGGTAGAGGTTGAGGTAGAGGAGGTGGAGGACGAGGTGGAGGACAAGGACACACTACCTAGAGGGGTGGTGGCGAAGGTAGCTACTACGCGGGAGGTAGGGGTTATGGTCTGTTGTAAGGTGGTAGAGGTTCTCCTTTCCCAAGGGGTAGAGGTAGAGGTAGGACTTGGCAGCCGTACCAGAGCACCCGGTAATAGCTCAACACAAACCTTGGGTGCAGATGGGAATAAACACATTCTGATCTTTAGCACGTCGTTAGAGGAACACCAACAACACTTACGTTTAGTGCTAAGTAAGTTGCGCGACGCACATTTTAAGTTGAACCCAAAGAAGTGTGAATCGGCCAAGCGTCAGGTTTTGTGCTTGGGAGATGTGTTGGATGGAGATGGAATTAAGTTGGAAGACGCCAAAATAAAATCAATCAAGGATTGGCTGACACCACGTACTTTGACGGAACTACAATCATTCCTTGGTCTGGCCAACTATCATCGCAAGTTCGTAGGACTCTTTACTGTAGTAGTTGTTTTGTTGCATAGGCTGTTGAGGAAAGAGACAGTCCGAAGATGGGATAAAGATTGTACTTCAGCCTTTAAGATTTTAAAGAAGTGCTTGATAGAGTACCCGGTTCTGAAGATCGTTGATCCATCCTTGCCATTTATCGTTACCACTGCCGCCTGTCAATACGGGATAGGTACTGTACTCCAACAAAATGATAGATATGGGTACAGTCCTGTTGAGTTCATGTCCTGTAGACTACCTAGTGAGAAGGTCGCCGCTTCTACGTATGAGAGAGAGCTGTTTGCTCTTAGAGAAACCTTGAATGATTGGCGACACTACCTCCTAGGTCGACATTTCTAAACCACCAATTAATACGGGATAGGTGTTGTACTCCAACAGAATGATGGAAATGGGTACAATCCTGTTGAGTTCATGTCCTGTAGACTACCTAGTGAGAAGGTCGCCGCTTCTACGTATGAGGGAGAGTTGTTTGCTCTCAGAGAAGCCTTGAATCATTGGCGACACTACCTCCTAGGTTGACATTTCAAAGTGTATTCAGACCATAAGTCACTTCGCTGGCTGAAGACCCAAGCTAGAATGACACCTAAGTTGACAAGGTGGGCTGGGGAGATTGACCAGTTTTACTTCGAACTGAAGCCAGTGAAAGGGAAATATAACATTGTTGCTGATGCGCTAAGTAGTGAGCAAATTTCTTCAGTGCTATTGTAACACACTTGGATGCGGGCGGTGAATTACAAGAGAAGATTAGGTCTGCCTACACTAGTGAGCCAATCTATAGTCAGTTGATTGGCAAGGTGCAGACAACACCACATGAAGTTCCGGATTCCGGATTATAGAGTGACTCAGGAACTGCTGCTTGAGAAGACAGATGTGCACGACAGATTGTGCATCCCAAACAGTGAACAGATTCGCAGTCTAATCCTAGGTGAATGCCACGATACCGAGGTACATTTTGGTTGGAGGAAGACGTATGCTAACCTCCTGCGTTCCTACACATGGACTTGTATGAAACATGACTGTATAGCCTGTGTACAAGGCTGCAAAGTTTGTCAGCCGAACAAGAGTTCCATGCAGCCTCCCCTTGGTTTACTTAGATTGCTGCCTATACCGTCGGGTCCCGGAGACTCAGTCTATAGACTTTATGGACACTAAGGCGAGAAGTAGGAATGGGAAGAGCCAAGTTATGGTGATAGTGGACAGATTTAGCAAGTTTGTTGTTTTTGTGCCGCTTCCTGTTGAAGCCAGGACAGATTTAGTAATTTGAGAGTTCTTTAATCATTGGGTGAAAGACTACGGGCATCCCTTGACTATTGTAAGTGATAGGGATGCGAGATTCACGGGTGAGCACTGGCAACAACTCGTGAATGTTTATGGGTCCAAACTGACTAGGTCCTCAGGCACA
The DNA here is from genome assembly GCA_003427395.1 of Chara braunii. Lineage (NCBI taxonomy): Eukaryota > Viridiplantae > Streptophyta > Charophyceae > Charales > Characeae > Chara > Chara braunii. Next base: position 2,810,244 of record BFEA01000020.1, on the reverse strand, counting down.
CATCCTGAGACAAATGGACAGACCGAGCAGATGAACAAAGTGTTGCAGCAGGTGCTGTGTATGTGCATCCGACCAGATCAGATTGATCGGGATGAACATCTAGCAAAGGTCGGTAGTGGCTATAACAATTTTGTGCATTTGGCTACAGCACGAACGCCTATGGAACTACATTTAGGTTGGCACCCACGTAGGCCCATCGATTGTCTTAACCCTGATGGGGACTAGAGAGTTTGCTGTGCAATATCAGAAAGACTTAGAGAAGGTGAGAGAGAACATCAGAAAGGCACAGCATCAGATGACAGAACAAGCAAATAAACACCACAACCCAGAGGAGAACTTATTGCCTGCGTATAGGGGACCGTGGCAGGTACTCGACGTGATTGGTGACGCGGATGGTCCTGTGTTGTTGAGATTCCTTCGCATTTGCAGACTTACCTGGTGTTTCATACCTTGCTCCCTTTTGTCAGCAATGAGCTATTTCCATCTCGCAGATCTATGGTTCCTCCCGATATGCATGGCAAGTATGACGTCGACCGCATTGTTGCTCAGGATGTCTATAGATCCGGACGCAGGGGTAGGCCCAAGCGGCAGCATAAAGTCAGATTCACTTGTCCAAAGCCTTCGGAAGATCGCTGCTTTATAAGGGGTGAGCTAATTGAAACAGCACCACACATAGTGTCTTACTATGAAAGAGCCAGGCGAGGAATCAACATAGATGATAGGTAAAGATTGTAACTTTTTCGGAGGACCTAGAAATTAGGCCGGCGAGAGTGAAAGGCATTCCACTCTGCAGACCCCAAATTCGAATTTCAAGGTCTAGGTCTCAAGCCAAGGGAGGCCAAGTCGGCCAGTTCTGAAAGGTCACAGTTGGGTACCTTAGAAGTCAAGTCCAACAGGCACCCGGTGAACAGTCACAGCCCAGAGTCAAAGGTTGCGTCCTATAAGCAATAGTCACGTTTCATATTAAAAAGTCGTACTGAAAAGTCATGTCCCACAGGCAAAGGACACTTCTCCAGGCAAAAGTCATGTCCCAGAGGCAAGAGTCACAACCCACAGTCAAAAGTCATGTTCCACAGATGACAAGTTGTGACTCACAGACTCAAGCAGCAGCACACCAATGAAAATTCGGGAAAAGTACCAGGCCTTGACATTCTGAAGCAAGCAGGCTGTGGGCATGTGGTATCGGGTCCAAGTCAAGCCAAGGGAAGCAGAGGTTGGGACGAGTTCGCAGCCCGTCAGGGTTGCGTTTCCCCCCCCGGAGACATTTTCGTCGTCGTTCGTTATACCGGTCGTTCATTCGGGCCCATTGGTCGTTCAAAGGCTGATAAAATGAAAGGCACTGGCATTTAGGGAGGGGGGCCGTAGTTCAAGCAAATGCAGGACCGGTATTTGCCCGTGGCATTTTCCTGGGAACCGGTAGGTGGCCGTGGTCTAAAATATTTTGAAACGGCTTGGGGGCCGCAGGTCCTTGAAATTCAAATATGGAACGGCGTGGACCCAGGCCTACAGCCTCATGCCCAGCCCACCCACTTCGGCCCAATCGGCCTGGATGATTTTGTCTGAATCTGGAAGCAGTTCTG
>BFEA01000020.1:2776690-2791565 GCA_003427395.1 Chara braunii | reverse complement strand
CGCTATGGGGGTGTTGGATGTGTTATTGGGGGTTCTGAACCCCCCCCCAAAAAAAATATATATACAGGGTGACCGGCGTTCGGGACGGGCCGAACGCCCGAACCCAAACGCCTGGACGTATGGGACCCCTTGGGGATGCGTTCGGCCGTTCGGGCCGAACACTGACCCAAAAAAAAAAAAAAAAAAAGTTCATCAAAAAAATCTGAAAAAAAGATATGTTATGGAGAAAAATAAATTAAACAAGATTTGCCTGAGCATTACATCCGAATTCCTTACCAAATTTGAAATAAAAATAAAATACGTAAAACAAATATTAATAATAAAAAAAATAAAAATAAAAAGAGAATTAAATTTAGTGAGTGCGCATGCATGTTTTCGACACCGCCATCTTTGGCGATTTTTCATTTTTTTTTGGCATAGCTAAATGCGCTGAAAATTTACAGATGTATACTGCACATAATGCAAAACCCACTAAAAAAGTTCCAAAAAATAATAAAATTGTTTAGACCCCGAACTAAAGTGAAAACAAAAAGTAAAAAGTGAAAAAATATGTGGGCGAGCACGTTTTGACACCGCCATCTTTGGCGATTTTTAATTATTATTGGGCTTAGCCAAATGACTTGAAAATTTACAGGCATATACCTCACGTCATAGAGAACTCACAAAAACAAATTCGGAAAAAAAATATTATTTTTAGGCCCCGAAATAATTTTTGGCGCGGGCCGAACGCCGTCGGGTTCGGACCCCGTACGGGACCCCGAACACCCGTACGTACGGAGGTCGGCCCGGGGACCTCCGTACGTACGGGCTGGTGACCCTATAAGGTACAGCATAAGCTGATTATCAGACGGAAGCATGTAGTAAAATGGTTAACTTCAAAACTCCCTAGAAAAGCTATTGTAGATTCGTGATACCATTGTTGAATTAAAATTAGCATGCTGAGTAAACTCCGACGAAACAGTTTGTCACAGCCCCTCGTTTGTTGTCCTCTTCTCTCTCTCTGCCAACGGTTTACCGGGCAGTTCTGTTTGTGACGATATATATATATATATATATTCCATTTGACGATATATATATGTATATATATTTGTGGGGTGCCGACGACCCCGGACCGGTGGGTGCTGACCAGCCGATCGGTCGGCGGGTCGGCGGGTCGGCAGCCGACCAGTCAAGGGCCGCCGACCGTCGGGGGGTGCAACAATGGTAAAATAGTAAAAAAATACTAAAATCAAAATTGCAATCGCCCATACGTCCGAGTAGCAAATAAAAAAAGCAAAAAGCTAAGGAGCACATCGGTAAAATCTTGAGTTCTAAAACATGGTTACAATGTGTGAACTCCATTTGACCCGCAAACGATTTGTCGTTTGGGCATTGTCTTTGACCCGTAACTCTCACAGGAGTCTTAGGTTGTGACAAGGCAGAGGCAGAGCAGTGAGGCTGGGAGAGAGAGGGAGAGTGAGAGCACACGCACGCTCTCACTCAACTCGACGCAGACTCGACACGACTCGACGGACACAGACACAAAGTCACAAAGTCGTAGTCTTGAATTCCAGAACACAATGTCGAGGCAATGTCGCACTGAACACAAGCACTGAGGCTGAAAACTTGGTGCCCCTACTGGGCTTGAGTCCAGACGTACCGGAGTCAGGTATGGTCCTAGGGGCGAAAGTGAAAATGCCTCAGGGCCAGTACTGAAAGTCGAAAGTCTGAGAGTGGGCGCCAGAATGTCGGATGGCGCCAAGTATCCGAAATCCGAAAGTCCAAAAAGAAGGAATTTTGAAAACGTGGGCCTGGATGCAGATGGCGCCAACTGTCTGAAATCAGATGAGCAAAAACAAAATAAAACAAGAAAATTGTATAAAAAAAAAAAGCATAAATACAGTAAGCTTGAAGGTGGTAACCCGCAGACCAGGGATCGAGCCCTGGCTGAGTCCGTAACACTATCCTCTCCCTCTAGAAGGCAGCGTCCTGGCTGCCAAAAGTCATGAAAATGATGCTGAATCCTGTGAAGGACGGGACGGGGTCGATCACGGGAAGCAGGAAGAAAAAGGGAGAGGGGTATAATGTGGGTAACAAGGGCTGGGGGAAACAGGGTTTTCCTACTTATGAGCTACGGGGTATGCGTACTGATGGACTTCTGAGAGGGAACAGAGTTTGCCTACTAATGAACTACAAGGTTAGGAACTGCAGGGGAACAGGGTTGTCCTACTGATGGACTACAGGGTTATGATCTGAGGGGGGAACAGGGTTGTCGTACTGTTGAACTATTGGGCAAAAGGGTTCTGTGAGCAATGAAAATTATTTTGCAGTGTTCGGGGGTTGGGGTTGCTGAGGATCTCGAAGTGAATGGGGTTGGGGGGAAATCACAGGTTCTGCAAAATGGTCTGGGTGAGAGTCGTGAAGCAGGCCTTGAAGTAAGTCCAGGTACAAAATGCTGATGATAAACCAGTCTTCAGCAGGCTTGCGACGTGTAGTAGCGAGGGTTCCAGCTTGAAAGTAGTGTAGCAGTCCAATATATGAAGGTCCAAGCACCAGGGTGTGTCCGGTACACGATCCTGATGATGGAGTTTGATCCGGATGGCAGTCACAGACTGGTCTGGATGTCCATGTCAAGAGTGCTGCTCCAGAAGTTTGCGAGTCCAGGTGCCTACCAATGGGGCAGCATGGTGGCCAACCAGCTGCTTAATTGCCTCGAGCTGTGCTGCAGCAGGCCATCGTCCTCGTGCACTTGCCATTAGATCCTTTATCGCCGGCGATCAACAGGAGCCACAAGTAAGGCTTGGACAAGAGAGACAGAGGATGTGGCAGAGGACATATTGGGGAACGAGATGGAGGCAAGAGCGGATCAGACAGAGAGAGGTCGAGGGGCAGGGTTTCGCTTGGTACAGGGGTGTGTGTAGAGCAATGAGGCAAGGTTTATGCAAGGTATATGGGTGTCCGGTCCATTCGACTTTGTATTCAGTGATTGGTTCCGGGTGATCGGATACTTGAGTAGTTCTTCGTCCTATGATAGATTCTACACGTGAATTCTGGCCGGGTGGGTAGCATGATTGGTGGGGCTCTAGGATATGGGCGGTCGACGAATTGTGGAGGTGATTCATGGTATTTTTTCAAGTGCTTGACATGGAAGATAGGGTGAACACGACTCCTGTCAGGGGTAGTTGAAGTTTGTAATTTAGAGAGGATGTTTGTTCAATGATGGGGAATGGGCAGAGCCACTTGTTTGAGAGTTTTTTGGACAAGCGGTGTTCGGAGAGCCAGACTTTGCATCAAACGTTGTCAAGGTAGTATGGGGATATGCCTATAGGCAATCTCGGCAGCGGTGAGCCAGACTTTGCCAAGGTCAAGGTAGTATGGCGGATAGAACCAAACGTTGCCTATAACAATGTTGTCTGCCCTATAACAACGTTGTCTGCCCTTCCACTGGCATATCCCCATACTACCTTGGTTCAAAGCGTTTGGCGGAGAGCCAGCCAAGGTCAAGGTAGTATGGGGATATGCCAGTGGAAGGGCAGACAGCGTTGTTATAGGCAATCTCGGCAGCGATGAGCAACTGATCCCAGTCGTGTCGGTGTGGATGACAGTACTTTCGCAGGATCCTTTGGAGATTATCGTTCATCTTTTTGGTCTGGCCATTGGTCTGGGGATGGAATGCAGTGCTGTACTGGAGAGTGATGTTGGAGGATTTTAACAAGTTTTTTCTAGAATTGGGAAAGGAAGCGAGGATCACGGTCACTGATGATGTTTTCAGGGAGATCATGATGGTGTGAGACATGATCGAAGAAGAGTGTGGCGAGGTCTTTGGCATTGTGAGAAGTGGTGCAAGCGGGGAGCAAGAAGTCTGAGGGCAAGCGGGGATGGTAGCCAAGGTCAAGGTAGTATGGGGACATGCCAGTGGAAGGGCAGACAACGTTGTTATAGGCAATCTCGACAGCGGTGACGCCGGTGAGCAACTAATCTCAGTCGTGTTGGTGTGGATGGCACTACTTTCGCAGGATCCTTTGGAGAGTATCGTTCATCTTTTTGGTCTGGCCATTGGTCTGGGGATGGAATGTAGTGCTGTACTAGAGAGTGGTGTCGGAGGCTTTGAACAAGTTTTGGGAAAAGAAGCGAGGATCACGGTCACTGATAATGTTTTCGGGGACTGATGGTGTGCGACATGATCGAAGAAGAGTGTGGCGACGTCTTTGGAATTGTGAGAAGTGGTGCAAGGGATAAAATGGGCCCGCTTGGTCAAGCGGCAGACAATGATGTAGATGTACGGCCGTGGTCGGTCTTGAGGAGACCGCACACGAAATCCATAGAGATGGACTGCCACCTATGGGTGGGGTTAGGCAATGATTGGAGCTTGCTAGGCTTGGCCAGGTTTGAGGGGTTGACTGCTTGACAAGTGGGGCATGATTGAATGTATGCTTTGATGTTGGCGAGGAGTGAGGGCCAAAAGAAGTAGTGAGAGACGGTGTCAAATGTCTTTTGAAAACCAAGGTGTCCTGCGGTCTTGGCATCGTGGTGTTGGGCAATGACTAGAGCTTGCTAGGCTTGTCCTGCGGGTTTGGCGTCGTGGGGTTAGGCAATGACTGGAGCTTGCTAGGCTTGGCCTGGTTTGAGGGGTTGATTGCTTGACAAGTGGGGCATGATCGAATGTATGCTTTGATGTTGGCGAGGAGTGAGGGCTAGTAGAAGTAGCGAGAGACTACGTCAAATGTCTTTTGAAAACCAAGGTGTCCTGCGGTTTTGGCGTCGTGGTGTTTGGCCAAGAGATGGGTACGAAGACCACGTGCGTCAGGGATACAAAGTCGGCGGTTCCCTTTAGTGTTAATGTACAAGAGGTTGTCGTGGAGGGAGTAGTCGGGGACGGTGTCGAAGTCGCGAAGCTTGTTGTAGATGGTAGAGAAATCGGGGCATGAAGGGTACCCGTGAGTATAGCGGTGGTGGAGTGAAGGCAGGAGCTTAACATGAGTCGTGGCAGTGTAGACATTCTCAGCGGGCTTGTGATCGGGTCGTCGAGAGAGGGGATCAGCGACGCGGTTGCTCTTGTCGGGGGTGTGACAGATGGTCAATGTAAACTGGGCGAAAAGTTAAAACCATTGAGATTGGCGGGGTGTGATATCCTTCGTGGTGAGTATGCTTGAGACGATGGTGTTGCCGGTGCAGATAGTGAAGTGCTGACCGTCGAGGTATGGGCGTCAGACTTTGAGGGCATGGATGATGGCGAGGAGTTTCTTCTCATTGGAGGGATAATTCATCTCCACGGGTATGATCTTCTTGCTCACAAATGCGATAGGATACTCGTCGGGTGGAGCCTCAGAGTGGGTGGTGAAATCCTTGATGGAAGGGGGGTCCGAAATGTCGCGGGGGAAGTGTTGGGACAGGACGGCTCCAATAGCAAAGTTTGAGGCATCGGTGGTAACATAGAAGTGTCGAGAGGGTCAGCAATCTTGAGGACAGGGGCATATGTAATGACTTGTTTAAGGAGGTCGAATGCGGCTTGACGACGTTCATTCCATGCAAAAGCTCTTTCTTGCGAGTGAGCTCGTGGAGGGGTTAGGAGATTCAGAGAAGTTGTGGATGAAGGGGCGGCAGTAGTTGGCAAGACCGAGGAAGGAATAAAGTTGCAGCAAGGTCGTAGGTGGGGGAAACTCGACAAGGGCGATGACCTTCGAGGGGTCTATGTGGATGCCGTCAGCGGATACAATTCGGCCAAGGTATTCTACGCTTGAGGCATCAAAAGTGCATTTGCTGAGCTTGGCGTAGGACTTTTGGTCTTTGAGGATAGAGAGGACCCGACGAATGTGCTGAAGGAGAATCTCGAAGGTGGGACTGAAGACTAGGATATCATCAAGATAGACGACGACACAGACTTCGAGATGATCGCGAAAAATGTGATTCATAGGAGATTGGAAGGTTGCAAATGCGTTTGTGAGGCCAAAAGGCATCACAAGGAACTCGTAATGCCCAAAGCGAGAGCGAAAGGCAGTCTTATGAGTATCCTCTTCGTGAATGCAGATCTGGTGGAAGCCACTCGGGAGGTCGATCTTTGTGAAGTACTTGGCACCATGGAGGCGATCAAGAAGCTCGAAGATGCGAGGCAAGGGGTAATTGTTCTTGATCGTGATCCGGTTGAGGGCGCGGTAGTCTGTGCACATGTGGAGTTCGGAGGTTCCGCCTTTCTTGACGAAGAGGCAACTTGTGCCAAGGGGGGAGGAGCTTGGCTTAACGAATCATTTTTCAAGGAGTTCATTGAGTTGTCACTTCATTTCTTCGGCCTCGGGAATGGAGAGTGGGTAGCGTGGTCGAGATGGAGGAGCGTGATCGGGTTCCAATTCAATGGTATGAGAGACAACACGATCCGGAGGTAGTCTAGCGGGTAAGGACTCAGGAAAGACGTCCTCGAGGATAAAGGTAAGAGCGAGGTCAGAATGGGGGGCTTGGTCGTTTTTTTTTCGTTGGAAGCAAGTCATCGGGACGCTCATGGTCAAGGACAGGACAATAATAGGTGGAGTCGGGGTTGTGATGAGCCATGTGGAGAAACCGGTGGGGAGTGATGGAAGGTTGGGAGGTAGGGTGGGGAAAGTAGGGAATGCCAAGGGTAGAGCCAGGGGTGTGGTGATGCCAAAGAAGGTGGATGGAAAGAGTAGGGCATGAAACGGTCGAGCCATGGGGTTCCCTGGACGATGTCGCACATCAAGTGCATGACGTCGAATGAGACCTGACTGCGGAGAGAGCCTACAATTATTGTGGTCTCAGGAATGGTGCGGTCTACTACGACGACAGTGTCCTTGTTCCCTAGTCGAATGGTGATTAGGGAGTCATAGTCGGTGGAAGGAAGACCGACTTTGCGAGCGCGAGCGTGTAATGAAGTTGTCGGTAGCTTTGATGTCAAGGAGAGCCTGAAACTTGAGTGTAGACGCAGCAAGGGAGGCGGCAATGAATTTGAGTTGGAATCAGGAGTCGATGGAGGTGGAAGAGATCATGGTGTTGAGGTGTCGTTGTTCGAGGCCTAACTTAACGAGCCGACCGAGTCGTGCTTGTTCCGTAAGAACGTCAGAGAAGGAGATGGAGGAAGGGTTGGGGAGGAGGGTGGAAGAGCACGAGGCGGTGATGATCTCGTCTGACAGGGTAGAGGATGGTGTCGGTGGAGTAACGTGGACGCCGAGATCAAGGGTATAGAGACGATGTTGAGCAGGGGTTGGGTCCCGTGGCGGCCGAAGGAGTGGATGTCGCAGGTTTGTTCACGTGAAGAGGGAACTAGCCGGCGTTGGGGCAGTTTGTTTGCTGGTATCCAAGGTGCCGACAATAGAAGGAGCCATTGTTGGTAGGCGCGTTCATCAGTTGTTAGTTTCTTGAGACGGGGTGGGTGGGTGGAGGAAGATGGTCGAGCCATGCGGTCCTTGCATTCCATGCGCACGAATTGGATGGTGTTGAGTTCCTCCGAATTGAGGGACATCGGGGTGGAGGAGTCAGGGTTGGTGTCGGGCTCAACGAGAGGGCTGTGAACTTGTTGTCGAAGGGGGACGCTATGGTGGTCTCATCTGTGGAGATATTGTGAAAGAAGCGTAGACGGGAGGTGGTGGGACCGGGGACGGGGCAGAGAAGGTGATCGTGTTGAAGGGCATGGATAAGGAGGTCGGTGAAGGACATGCGTGGCTTGTAGGCGAGGGCAGATGCCATGTCCTTTCGACAAACCCGCTTGAAGCGGGAGATGAAGACGTTGTCATTGATCTGGTCGTGGCCCATGGGGAATGTTTTGGCGAAGGGTGGAGGCCCACTTGAGGAAGGAGAGGGGAGGTAGGCCGCCGGAGTGTCGGTTGGCGTATTCGGTGATCCACCATTGATGGGCGGTGTCGACAAGTTTGTTGAGGCCTAATCCCAATGAGCGTCAATATCCGCAAATCTTGTTGGGCGCCAAACAGTTGCCATGCGCCAATTGGTTACATCCGCCTTGCTCGTGAGAATCCAAAATATTTGTGAGTTTTCCATGCACTTCCAGCAACATGGTGAAAGCGGGGTACACCGCGCGTTTGTGCCTGGGTGGTTGGGCATGCCCAACCGGTTCGGTCCCAAGCCACTGTTTGAACGACACTGGGCGTGGGCACTTTGGCCGAGAGTGAAGCTACTGGAAACTGGGTCCTGACGGGGCAGAGCAGGCAGTGCACCCCCACTTTCGATATGGGAAAGTGTCGGGCACTGGGGGAGACATTCGGGCGCTTGTGCATGTGTGCGATAGCGCTGCTGGAGCTCCTGCTTGTGCGCGGCATGTTGGCGCAAGTGCACAGTGTCGCGACCTTGGTCGCGGGAAGTGAGGACCCTGCTACTAGGCAACGCCATAGCACAACCTACGTAGCCAGTTTGGTGCTTGGAAGATAGTCAGTGGGTGGTGGTCAGCGGGTGGTGGTGGTCTTCGTTTTGAGGGCGGACGTGGGTGAAGAAGACGAGGGTGAGGAGAGGGAGAGATGAGGATGATGGCGTGAGGGCACGTCCTTGGTCTTGGTGATGGTTCGCATGGTCGACATCTGCATGTACTTTGGTTGCTGCTGCCGACGTCAACAAGTTGCTTATCATTCGTTGCTTGTCGAGTAGATGTAGGGTAGTAGTTTGGGCGTTGAGCGCCACTAGGGGGAAGAGCTACAATTGCAATGTTGGTGGTGGCGAGTATATGCTCTCATTGACAATTAAGTTCGATGCTTTTGTTCTCCTTTGGTGTAATAGCAGTGCAGGTCTGCTTTTTTGGACAACGTTCGACTATTTGGCTTTCGAGGGGATTTGCAATCTGGAAATTGGTCATTTAGCTATTGCTCATTTTCCTTGCAACTGTTTTTCAAAAAAAAAGAAGCACATGTGTGTGCGCGCGCGAGCGAGCGAGAGAGAGAGAGAGAGACCCCAATCTAAGTAAGTACGGCCCCGCCCCCTCTCAACAACACGATCAACGTACGTGTTCCGATCAGTTTCATATCCGATCCGTGGTCCATCAGAACCCCTTTTTCTTCTTAAAAAAAAAAAAAAAAAAAAAAAAAAAAAACGCACGCGAGCGAGCGCATGAAGACACACCCGCACGAGAGAGTGAGTGTGTGTGAGAGAGAGGCACCCGAATCTAACCTATTACGGCCCCTCCCCGGGTGGACCCGAACAAGTGTAATATCTGATCAGTTTCATATCTCATCCGAGATTTATCGAGGCCCCTATTTTTTGGGGGGGGAACTGCGTGAACAATGCACGTGTGTGTGTGTGTGTGTGTGTTTGAGAGAGAGAGAGAGAGAGAGAGAGAGAGACGGACTGCGTCAACAATCCACAGGTGAGCCTAAAAACCATCCCAACGCCAAGCAACAAACCCCCCACCCATCCTCATTTTAACACTATTTCCTTCATTTTATTGTGGGCGAAGCCGGCCGTTGGGCCGGTACGTCACTCCTACCGCCTTCATTTTCGGCCCTATCGCCTTTGTTTGTTACTTCGGCCCTTTTCTTGGCATGGGCGGTAGGGTTTGGTCGGGCCTGCGCCCTGTGGCGCGCATGACTCTGTGTGTGTGTGTGTGTGTGTGTGTGTGAGGTGTGTGAGCTATGGTGGGCACGGTCACTTGTGGTGGACAGTCGTGAGTTGTGGTGTGCCTGGTGATTGACATGTGGTGGACTCTCAACGACACTACAAGAAAGAACTTTCAGGTTAGTATCCTCGGCCTCTGTTCACCCTCCGTGCCTCTTCCATCACCCAACTCCGCTATCCCGCTCCTCCTGCTCCCTCGCCTTCCTCCGTGACGACTCAACCCTCCCATTTCACCGAGAGATAGATAGATAGAGAGAGAGTTCGTTGTCCCACTCTGCTCACCCGCTCCTCTGTCCCCCTCGTCCTCTCATCCTTCGTAGCTTCTTCGCCCCTCTCCTTCGCTGCTCCTCCGCTCCACCACCTCTCCTCCGCTCATCCTCCGCGCCTTCGCCCCTCCTCCCCCACTCAGCCTCCGCACATCCTCTGCGCCTTCGCCCCTCCTCCCCCACTCAGCCCCTGCTCATCCTCCGCTGCTCCTCCCCTGCTCCCCCACTCCTCAGCTTTTTTGCTCCCCTCCGCCCATCGTCCGCTCATCCTCTGTTGCTTCTCCCATCCTTCCCTGCTCCTTCTCCACAGCTTCTCCTCTCCTTTGTCGCTCCTCGACTCATCCTTTGCGCCGCCTCCGCTACTTCTCCGCTCCCCCGCCCCACCTCCTTCGTTCATCCTCCGCCCCTCCTCCCCTCCTCCCCTCCTCCCCTGCTCCTCCCCCAGAGCTTTTCTGCGCCTCTCCTTTGTTGCTCGTCCCCTCCTCCGCTCCTCTTCCTCCGCTCATCCTCCTCCCCTCCGCCCCTCGTGCCCCGCTCATCCTCCATGCCTCCTTCGCTGCTCCCCCCCTCCCCCTCCCCTCCTTTGCCCCTCCTCCTCCGCTAGTCGTCCACACCGCTTCCGCTGCCCCTCCACTGCTGCTCCTCTCGTCAGGCCCTCCTCTGCCCCTCCTCCTCAACACATTCTCCGCTCGTCCTCCGCTCCCTCTCCGCACCTTTCCTGCAGCTCCTCCGCTCGCCCTTTGCCCCGCCTCCCCCTCCTCCTCTGTGCCTCCTTCGCTCCTCATGTGTGCCTCCTCCGCTCCTCCGCTCCTCCCACTCTCCTCCTCGACGCCTCGTCTGCTCCTCTGCCCATCCTTCTTGGCCAATCCTATGCGCCTCTTCTGCTGCTCTTCCGCTGCTCATCCAGCCCACCTCTGGAGCTCCTCCTCCGCTCCTCCTCTGCAGCTTCTCCGCTCCTTCACCCCTCCTCCCCCGTTCCTCCGCTCATTCTCCGCGCATTTGCCCCTCCTCCTCCGCAACTTCTCCGCTCTGCCTCTGCCCGTCCTCTGCTCATCCTCCTCGCCTCCGCCATTCCTCCGCTCCCTCTCCGCCTGTCCTCCACTCCACTCCTCTGCCCCACCTCCACTCCTATGCTCCTTCTCCGCCCCTCCTTGGCCCCTCCTTCGCCCTTCCTCGGCCCCTCCTTCGCCCTTCGTCCGCGCCTCCTCTGCTCCTCCTCTGCTCCTCCTCTGCTCCTCCTCCACCCCTTCTCCGCAGCTTCCCCGCACCTTCTCCCCGCTCATCCCCGGCAGCCTCTCCTCTCCTCCCCTCCTCCCCCACTCATCCTCCTTAGCTTCTTTGCTCCTCCCCGCCTTATACCCTCCTCAGCAGCTTTTCTCCGTTCCTTCGCCCCTCCTGCCCCCCTCCTCCGCAGCTTCTCCACTCCTCCGCCCCTCCTCCACAGCTCCTCCGCACGTCCTCCGTGCCTTCTCCGCTCCTCCTCCGTACTTCTCCGCCTCCCCTCCGTGCCTCTGCAGCACCGCCTCCGCGCCTCTTCCACCCGGTTTCATTGTGTGTGGCCTTTTGCGCTTTTTGCCGCAGGAGAGATTGGGAAAGGGTGGGGGCAGGGGAGAGAGAGAGAGACAGAGAGAGAGAGAGAGAGAGAGAGAGAGAGAGAGAGAGAGAGAGAGAGAGAGAGAGAGAGAGAGAGAGATGCTGCCAGGCTGTCAATCTTATGATGCTGACATGTGCTGCTGGGTTTTGTCTTTGGCTTTGCAAACCAGGAAATGCTCCAAGATGCATGCCCAGCATCACAGCTCATATGACAATGCTACTTCCAACAACTTTCCCCACGAGCAGCAACTGCCAAGCAGATTGGATGCTGATTATGCCAATCATACATTACAACACCTGCTTAATAGTGGCACTCTTATTATTGAAGACGATTTGCAACTACTTCTCCAGGCCAATCACCAAACACACCATCTGGGCCCACCAAGAGGAGACTGAAAGATGCACATGCACCAAGCTGAGACTGACACACACACGTGCATTTGCACACACAGACAGCGTCAAAACTCAACAAGTAAGCACATGCCATACATACAAGATCGGTTGATCACAAACGTATTCACCAAGGACAGCAAGCAAACTCGGCATCGGAATCCTTAGCACTAAGCACAGCCATTTCTCGGCAAATAACAGAGATCTCAGACTGAAACTTTGTGGGTCGTAACACAACAGAAAACCAAAAAACAGGCTGAAAAGATAACAGCTTCCCAAACAAAAGACTCGCAGTAAAAACGTAAAAAAGGTTCCTTGGTATGCCTTCTTGTTTTCTTGCAAACAGGTTTTGGCTGCTGATAAAGTTCATTATGCTTTTTCTTTTTCTTTTTGGCGGGCGAAGCCGCAACAGCGACCCTTGTCCCCCTTTTAAAATCCCTTGGAGCCTAAGCATGTTTTCCCAAAATGAGGTTGAGGTTCGGGCTCCATTTGGACAAATGGAATATAATGATGATAGCAGTCCTGACCAGAGAAGATGTGATCATGGTTGTTTCTAACCTTTTTTCAGGAATTTCCGGGCCTAGAAGGTCCGGCAATGTGCCTGGACTGCTGGGCTGAACATTGTTACTCTATGAGAAAAGTTCATTTAGTTTGGTGCAGATTTTAGGTATTCCTTGCTGGTATTGTGATCTCTGGCTTTCTCGCCTGAAGTCTCTGAGGCTAAGCATCGAGATTGAAATGTCAGACATTACTAACTCCAGATATCGATCCAGTGCCGTTAAACGTGCTTGAAAGTGAAAAGCTGCAGCAAAAATGGCAGCCTTGTCAGAATGTTGGAGTAAACCAGGAAAATGAAGAAACTGGGATAAGCAAGTAGATGGCGGATTCCTCCTTTTACTACTCAGTGTATGGGGTCTTAGCAGCTGTTTCCAGTTGTTCTTCCCAACCCAAGGGCAAGTTCACTGCGCCTCATGATCAGTACTTGAGAGCATCCTACAACTCTGTACAGAGGGTTTGCCTTCGGTTCAGTATTCAACTGCAAGATGTCCTGTTCTGCTTCATTTTCCCTCTGGACATGAAGGTTAACCATTGCCACTTTGGACATACAACGAACGACAAAGAGAATAAGCGGCATTTGACTTAGTCTTGAGAATATCTGATAACCACATGATGTTCTATCTGCTGAGGCCAGGAACCTCATATAATGCAGGGCATGAACAGCACAGAACTGGAGAGAAATTGAGGAGGATGGTACGGTATTTGGGAGGACTAGAAAGTTTAGCGCAGAACTGGAGAGGGGTCGAGGAGGATGGTACGGTGTTCAGGAACAGTAAACCAGTGAGGGAGGTTACACTGAGCTCAGTGGGAGATATTTCTTGTGGTGTTTGACAGGAGCAGTGGGGTTCTGGGAATGGTACGGTGTTCAGGAACAGTAAACCAGTGAGGGAGGTTACACTACAGAGAACCTAATTTTCAGACCACTTGCCATGCCATTTATATGAAAACCTAAGGGTCTTTTTAATCAAACTTGCCACCAATTCGTAGAGTGGAGACCATACTAACTAACTGCAAAAAAAATCCAAAAAATAATAATAAAAAACATATAAAACAGCAAGGCAAAAGTGCATTTTCATGAAATTTTGCCAACATCTCAATTTCAGAAATCTTGAGAAATTTCAGAAATCTTAACAGAGGGAATTTCCAATTCTCCAAATGACACAAAATTTGGCACACACCAACCTTGAACCAAAACAAGAACAGGCAAAAAAAAAAAAAAAAAAAAAAAAACATAAAATTTGACCCCGAAACCCTAATTTCAGTTTTGGACTCGTTACCCAGGGCCTGAAAATGGGGTTCCCCGTTAAGTTCGTTAACCATTTGTGGGATAATTTCTCTCGACAGAGTCAAATGGCACTTATTCTCTTTGTGTTTGTGGTTCTCACATTCATGGGCATATCACAACCATAAAAGTTGCTGTGGTTGAATAGTTATGGTCTATTGCAGACACCTCTGGCTTTCCAATATCGACCAACATACAATTGGAGAAGTCTAATTGCACCTGTAGCATGCAGCGGCATATAAAGAGGAGCATTTTAATGAGGGAGGCTGTTAACAACTCGCACCGCTTGTAGAAGAGGATGTGGACAATATGATTTGAGTTTGATCACGTAGTGGGAGCTGGGCAGGACTGCACACAGGAAGTTAAAAGATTTTTAAACTCATGTACATCGTTTCGGCAATGCCAAAGTGTTCTGTACCCGATTGAACTTCAATCCACAACAAATTCACATGTTCGCATACACGCATGCTATTGCAGTGTAGACTCGAAGTAGGCAAATCCACACAAAACTGAGATAAGATATGCACAGCGGAAGCTCAAAATACACAGAGAATTGAAAAATGAATTTCAATTCTGCAAACCCTCGTCCTCCTCCAATCAATCCAGAGTACTTGTTCCAAGAATGACAACCGCGTTTACAACAACCCCGAACAACCAAAAACAAGTGTTCAACGGAGTATGCAGGAGTCTTCTTCTTCCTCCTCACCACCTCATACCCCTGGCTATGGCTGTCGTAGCAGCAGTAACCCCACAGCTGTCACAGCGTGCCAATCTGAACCAGCAACAGTAATGATAACAGCGCCAGCTCAGCACCCACACGGAAGTCCTGTCGAAGAAGGAGACAAACCGATCCAGCACTTCGAAGAAGACAAAGTTCCTCGAGAGGAGGAACAGCAGATGGCAGCACCCAAACCCAACAATGCAGTCCTGTGGAAGCTCTCATGCAGAGCTGCGAAATAGCAGCAGTGCGATTTTCAACTTCGTTTCCCAACCCCAGCTATGGCTGGGCTTCGAGGAAGAAGATGACCTCGCCCAAAATAGAGCAGCAGCGCTCCAACAACGGACGGGCAGAGTTTCCCCCAGCCAACGAAAACATGAAAAGACCCAAACCAAATTTCCTGCCCGCTACTTCTACCCTCTGCCTAGACCAACGACGGACTCCAAAGGCAACAACCCAATACTCATCTGCATCTAGATGGAAACAGGGGGAAAAGGGGACCTAGACCTATGACAAGGCAAAAGGAAA
>BFEA01000020.1:2689359-2708540 GCA_003427395.1 Chara braunii | reverse complement strand
GTGTGTGGGAGCAGGGCACTGCTGAGGGCAGCGCCATAGCCAGCCTCCATAGCAGGCTGGGCTTGGATACACTGAGGCGCAGGGGTGGTCTTCGGGTGCAAGAGAGGACAGGTGTGGGTGTTAAGTCAGGGAAGGGCGAAGGATGATGATGATGATGATGTGAGGGCACTTACCTTGTATTGGCGATGGTCAGCATATGGACGACATCTTCAAGTACTTCGGGTTGCCGCTGATGTCAACAGTTGCATTGTCTATTATTAGGCTGATCGTAGCTGTGTAGGACTAGGCTGGGCGCTGAGCGCCAAGTAGGAGTGTGAAGGGACCGGACTCTTGTGTTGCTGAAGGAGAGAGAAAGCTCTCCTTGACATTGGTTTTCAGTACTACGAACCTCCATTGGTGT
This sequence comes from Chara braunii, assembly GCA_003427395.1. Taxonomy (NCBI): domain Eukaryota; kingdom Viridiplantae; phylum Streptophyta; class Charophyceae; order Charales; family Characeae; genus Chara; species Chara braunii. Next base: position 2,708,140 of record BFEA01000020.1, on the reverse strand, counting down.
ATTATTGGTGCAATGTTGCTCTCTGGACATAGTGTGACTATCTGGCTTTTAATGTGATGGCGTAATCTGGATTTGTCATCTCGCTGTTGCTTATTTTCCTTGCAATCTGGTATAGGAGCTGGTTCATATTGCGCTTCATTGGTTCTTCGCAATCGCTATTGGTGCTTCGCATGAGGTGTGGGGCAGTGATAAGGCATTGGCGTTGAACATTGGGCGGCCCAAGGTAGAGTGGGCGCGCCAGGGAGCTATGTGGTGACATACGGGGTGTATGCTGGATGATGAGAGCTCGCTGATGTGGCATATTAAGCCGAGGTGGAAAAGCATTCTGCTGTTGGTGTGCCGAGGCAAAGATCGGTCATCATAATTGCACATCAGGTTGCCGGTGAGAAATCTGTGGTTGGGGGCAGCATTTATGAGGTACGTTGCTCTCTTCCTTATCTACCCTCTTCATTGCTTCTTACCGTGAGGAAGTGAGTTCTGTCTTGAGAGTCCTCTCGATGTGAGGTGTCGCGAGCGCTCAACCTTGAGAGTCGACATTCTTCCTGGGCAGCAAGCTGGTGGGAGACGGGCGAAGCCTCTGAAGGGCCCTGGACGAAGCACTCGGGTCACGGTCACCATGCCAACCCGTTGGGACTCGTACACGCATGCTTTGCCGCAAGTCCTTGGTTCTGCTGCTTGCGCAATAGAGGTCATGCAGGGCTTGCCAGCCCTTTGGCAGACGCTTACCAGACCGTCTTTAAATATTTCTGGCTGGGGACTCGGTGTTGAATCTGGCTGTGATCGTCGTCCTGTCTGCGACGTTAAATAATTCCTGAGGAGATGGGGGCTCTCCTTAAATCCCTCCTGATCAGCCAGATCAAACCGGGTAAGGCTCGTTGCATGCGAGGGTAAATAAGGTGCAGGGGCTGGCAAGTTCGGCGTTGACTTGGGGCATAGGGGTGGGCCGGATTGCACACCTTTCAGACACGCTGCTCAACTAGATGCTCAGGACGTTGATACAAAGCGACCACTCAAGAAGGACACAGGGGAGGGGGGATTCCGGTAACTGTTCGCAGTGGCAATCAACAAACAATCTGCCATCAAGCATACATCTCCAACAGGAGATGTTATTTTTATTTTTGATTATCTAGTTGTTACAGACTTGACTAAAAACTGACAGACAGCTACAGACAGATTAGATCTTTGCTGTATAGGAATCTGTTCTAGGGTAATCTAAAAATAGATATAATATTTCCTGTAGGATCTGACATTAGTTGTTGTTACATCACCTAACTGTTTTTGCTCAGGTCGACCGAAATCAGTTGTGTATTATACTCAGTTGTGTGTCAGGCTAAGGTAGGATTCAGTGTGGATTCAAGTTTAGATCACACACACTGTAGCTCGTGAGTGATGCAAGCACAAGTGAGGAGTCGTTAGTGGGTGACCATAGGACTACTCGTGGGACTGCTCGCAGTCAACCTTTGACATTTTTGGAGTAAGGTCCAGGAGACGAGAGGAGATTGCGGAGAGAGGCTAGAGAGAGAGCAGCAGCAAGGAGAGTGAGGGTGGTTGAGGATAGTGTCAGGACTAGAACTATAGCTAGCTCCGGTACAACCATGGCCACTTCATCTACCATGTTGCAAACCTCTTCACAGTCCACTTCGTCAGGAGTAAGCCAGAGTGGTTCTCAGGGGTCCGTTAGCGAGACTGTTGGCTTGCGAGTCAGCCAACAGACTCAACTCACGCCGGAGGATTATGAAATCCTCCAAGCAGAAGAACTTCAGGTTGAGTTACAACGGCAATTGGATGAGGCAGCAGAGAGGAGAAGGAAAGCAATCCTGAGAAAAGCTAGACTAGGTAGTAGAAGAGAGGAGCTAGGCAGACTGGAAGGACTAGATGAGGCGGCATTAGACCCTGTTGTTCGTGTGCTGCGTAATGCTTTACTATCAATGGCAGAGGCGCAAAATGTCCAAGAGGAATTGCTGGCCGAACTGGTAGCAGGCCAGAAACAAATCCTGGCTGAACTTTGTGCTCCTCGTACGATGATGAGGCAGCCACAGTTTGTTGTAGTTCCCCCTGTGGGTGCAGGTCCTTCATCGATGCCGCAATACACAGGGCCAACTTTCTCTCCTATGTTTGGCATACCTCCTCCAGGTGGTTTTGTAGCAACTAGTGGTCCGGTTCATAGAGTCTCAGTCGCACCATCTACGACAGTGGTCACTACAGTCCCATTGTCAAGCCAGGCCCAGGTTAGCGTGCAACAGCGTGTTTCAGTGGCTATGCAGGCGCTGCAGCAAGCCACTGGGCCCATGCAGCCTATGCAACCGATGCAGTGGATGCCCAAGATACCCCTGACGAGTCCTAAGCCCTTCTTTGGCGACAGGAAGAAGGATGAGGACTTAGACACCTGGGTGAGGACTGTGCCTACTTATGTGAGGCATAAGATCACGAGGCCAGAGCAAGAAGTTGTAGTGGCTACCTCCTTTTTAGAGGGGTTAGCAGCCCGCTGGTTGAATGGCTTAGTGCAGCAGCAGGGCTACGGTCAAAACTTCGATGCCTGGGCACAGGCTCAGACATTGGAAGAGTTCGTACTGTCCGTGTATAACAGGTGGCATGACCCGCAAGGGGCTCAACAGTCTTTGTTCCCGCAGGTTCAAGAATGTTAGAGAGTTAACGGACACCGTAGAACGTTTACTCGTGGTACCTGGTGTGCGTTTTGACCAGAAGGTTCTCCGAACGGATTACCTAAGGTGCCTACCTGCAGAGGTAAGGACCAAGCTGGTTGATGAGGCCTATGTCGAACGGCACACCTTCGCCTCTTTCAGCAAGAAAGCCTTAGACATAGAGGCTATGCTGGGGTCTGCTCATCAGAGTTAGGGCGATGATAGGAAGAAGAGACTACCCCAGGACTGGAAAAAGAAAGGTCAACTAATGTTTGTCGACCATGATGGTCAGGCGACAGAAATTGACGACTTCCCAGACCTTGGGGATGAGACAGAGCATGATGGGGCTAGTGAGACTTTGGATGGGGGAGTCGTGGCACCCATTAAGGAAAAGGCTAGGGGGACCGGGAAAAAGAAGGTAGTACGGTCCACGGGTTAGGGCAACCAAGGCACACCTGCCTGGGTGAAGCTTGGTTTAGAGTACGAGGTGTGGAGAGACCGAGTTGCTAGGGGCATGTGCATGAATGGTGGCAACTATGGCCACACGTCTAGAACGTGCCGAGGCAAGAAAGTCTTGACGAGGGTAGCCTCACCAACAATAGTGGATCTATCTTCAAGCTCTGGCGGTGCTTTTGTGAGCACTTCGCAGGGAAACACCTCGGGCCAGTAGGAGTTTTAGCCGCTCTTACTCGCGCTGAAGTGGTTACGTTGCCTTCCCCAATTCAGGCGTTGGCCAAGGCTAGTGACCCACGTATCGCCCCGCAGACACATTCAGACCCATCGACGCTCTGTTCGAGAGATGTGTCTGAGGCCCTAGAGGAGTTAGAGACTGAGTGGTCAGGGAAGGACCCTAGGGACTCTTGGGCAATGATAAGTAGAGGTCCAAAGGGTGAACATTTCGTGGTAGAGGTTGATGTAGGTGGCCGCAAGGTTGGCGCCTTCGCAGACATAGGCTCTACACGAAATTCCATCAGTCGTGCTTGTGTGGACAGACTGCACTTGCGGCTTAGGAGAACTGTAGCTTCTACGCTGACCAACAAGCACCAAATGTTGGTAAAAGACTATCTCAAGGACGTAGTCTGTACCTTCTCCTATGGAGGAGGGGAAGTGAGCCATAAAATCTCCTTCCCGGTTAGCGACAAACTGCCCTTTGATATGCTCCTAGGTATGTACTATCTCGAGGTCGTGCAACCGCAGTTTGATTGGGATAGAAAGGTGTTGATTCACAAATTGCCCAACGGTAGATCTGTTAGATTGCAGAAGTTTAAAGCTAGCAGTCTGATAGAAAACTACGGGTGCATGTGTGCATCATCTTTCTATAACTATTATAAGCAAAATTGCGAGGAGGGCATATACTTAGTCTTTGTCTCTAAGAAAGGGGAGGCCGTTAAAACACCCCCAGAGATAGAATCAGTCGTCGCACAATATTCAGACCTTTTTGAGGAGCCCATAGGCGTGGTGGAAAGGGAGGTTGTCCATGCAATAGAGGTTGTCCCAGGTAGCAAGGTCCCTAGTGGACGAATCTATAGGATGTCTCTTGCAGAGTTAGATGAGCTTCGTTGCCAGCTCAAGGAGCTCACAGAGAAGGGATGGATTCGGCCTAGTACCTCCCCTTACGGCGCTCCAGTCCTATTCGTACCGAAGAAGGGAGGTACCTTGAGGATGTGCATTGACTATAGGGGCCTCAATGCCATGACCGTTAAGAACGCGGAGCCCCTACCCCGCATCGACGACTCTTGGATAGAGTGCAGGGATGTCGGTACTTCATTAAGATAGATCTGAAGTCCGGATACCATCAAATTGCTATTAGGCCTGACGATCAGCACAAAACCGCATTTCAAACCAGGTACGGTCTGTACGAGTTTGTGGTGATGCCCTTGGACTATGCAATGCACCTAGTACGTTCCAGCACCCGATGAACAGGATTTTTCATGACTACTTAGACAAGTTTATCGTCGTGTACCTCGACGATATTCTCATCTTTAGTAGGACTGTAGAGGAGCACGCTGAGCACTTGAAAACAGTGTTAGGTCTCTAAGACAACACCAGTACAAGGTTAACTTGGAGAAATGCGAGTTTGGTCGCACCAAGATCTTGTACTTGGGTCATGAAATCTCAGCAGATGGATTGAGGCTGGATGATGCTAAGGTGGCCAGCATACGTGACTGGCCCAGACCTCAGACTGTTACTGAGGTCAGATCGTTTTTGGGGATGACGGGCTACTATCGTCCGTTTGTTAAGAACTATAGTACTATAGCTTCCCCATTGACGGATCTAACTCGACTGGACACCCCTTGGGAGTGGACTGAAGAGTGTGAGGCGGCCTTTAGGAAACTGAAGTACGCTCTGACACACTATGAGGTTCTTAAACTTCCTGATCCAGATAAGCCATTTGTCGTGACCACAGACGCCAGCCAATATGGCATAGGCGTGGTCCTTGCGCAAAAGGAGGGGCCCAAGTTGAGACCTATCGAGTACATGAGCAAAAAGATGCCATCTCAGAAACTAGCTAAGTCCACTTATGAGCGTGAGCTCTATGCCTTGTACAGAGCGCTGGTACATTGGAGACACTATCTCCTTGGCAGATTCTTCTACGTGAGATCTGACCATGAGACCTTGCGCTGGATTAAGACACAGCCAGTCCTCTCTGACGCATTGAAGCGATGGATTCAAGTGATAAACATGTATGACTATCAACTTGATCCAATCAAGGGAGAGTATAACAAAGTGGCTGATGTGTTATCTCGCCGGGCGGATTATCTGGGCGCACTAGTGATTGAGTTTGGCATATCTAGCGATTTGACTCGATCATTGGTGGATGCCTATCAGCAAGATCCAGTTATGTCCGAGATCATCCGTAGATTCCAGGTAAAGGACAAAAAGACTTGGGACAAATTTAGGATGGTAGACGGCTTGCTGTTTCTTGAAAGGCAGGGAATAAAAGATTGTGTGTTCCCAGTAGCGAGTCTTTGCGTAGTTTATTTTTAGGAGAATGCCATGATGCAACTGGTCATTTTGGGTACAAGAAGACATCAGCAAACTTAGTGCAGAGATTCTGGTGGCCCTCTATGATGTTAGATGCAAAACGCTATGTCGAAACCTGCCAGGTTTGCCAAAGGGACAAACCAAGGACTCASGCACCGCTTGGGCTGATCAAGCCCTTGCCGATTCCTAAAGGACCAGGTCAGAGTGTGTCTATGGATTTTATGGACACCCTTGTGACCAGCAGGTCTGGAAAGAGACACATCGTCGTTATAGTGGATCATTTTTCTAAGTATGCCAGACTAATCACTATGCCTGAAAGTGCTAAAATTGACTATGTCATTAAACTCTTCATGGATAACTGGGTAAGGGATTTCGGTCTACCTACATCTATAAGTCAAATGGCCAGGTAGAACAGATGAACCGAGTAGTACAGCACCTGCTTAGGCACTATATCAAGCCAAGTCAGGACGACTGGGACGAGAAATTACCACTCGTTGCCAGCCTGTACAATAATGTTGTGCATAGTACTACAGGTATGCCTCCCAACCAACTGCATCTTGGTTGGAAGCCTCGAACTGCTCTTGACTTTCTACTACCGGAAAGAGAACCTATTGCAGCACCAGGCAGCATAGAGTTTGCTGTAAACTATGAGCAGATGCTGCAGCAAGCCGTTGAACGTATTAGAAAATCATAGGAAGCAATGATTGCATCTGAGAATAAGCATAGACGGCCCTCTAACTTTCAGGTAGGGGACAGAGTCTGGGTTAAGTCTGTTGAGCTAGGTCAGGAGTTAGGTATATCCCGCAAGCTATGCCACAGTACGTTGGCCCCTGGGAGATCCTAGATATTGTAGGGGATCAACCGGACGGACCTTCATACGTGATTCGCATCCCACCTCACTTACGTACATACCCTGTTTTCCATGCTTCCAAGTTGGCATCTTTCGCTGCTACAGAGCAGTTCCCTTCAAGAAGATCAATGCTGCCCCCAACCATGGATGGCGAGGTGGACATCGACCAAATCGTGGAGCACCGAGTGATGCCTGTTCCTCGAGCATCAGGCAGAGTGCGCCCTCCTAAACCGAGAATGCAGTATCGAGTGAGCTTCAGACATCACCTCGATCCCAAGGAAGATCGCTGGTTCACACGAGAAGAACTCCTGAGAACAGCACCTCAAGTGATTGCAGGCTATGAGCGAGAGCGAAAAGGGAAGATGCCTGCAGAATAAGATACTTCTCAGAGGACTAACGAAGTAAAGGAGGAGGGAATGCGAGGATCTGAGTCCTTGGCAGGCCTAAGGGGCCCCGGTTGCAGTGGTGCCCGCCCTAAGTGAAGGCGGGCCTAACATTTTACAAGAGGCCTTTGACTGTCAATTTCATATTTGGGCTACAGGCAGTTGTGACGCGCCAATTGGTTGAGAGAAACACAGGCCGAGCAACAAAGACATTTCCAAGGCCTACCGGGCCCTTCCAAAGAATTCAGGCCCTGGGCGTGAATCGCAGCCTCATACATTGACAGTTGGGAGGCCCAACCGAACGAGGCCCAGACGCTGCAAGTAGCACGCAGCATCCTGGGGCCTACCGGAAGCTTCTGGGCCCAGGCCAGTGCAGCCAGGCTGCGCAAGCAGGCCAGCTTTTTCCATAAAGGAAAGAGCTCTCCCCTGGGATGGGTATTCGGTCACTTGCTGGCTGGCGGGCTGGCTGTCGGCATTGGAGCAAGAGGCTGCGCGCGTGCGGTCGTGTGTGGGAGCAGGGCGCTGCTGAGAGCAGCGCCATAGCCAGCCTCCATAGCAGGCTGGGCTTGGATACACTGTGAGGCGCAGGGGTGGTCTTCGGGTGCAAGAGAGGACAGGTGTGGGTGTTAAGTCAGTGAAGGGCGAAGGATGATGATGATGATGATGATGATGTGAGGGCACTTACCTTGTATTGGCGATGGTCAGCATGTGGGCGACATCTTCAAGTACTTCGGGTTGCCGCTGATGTCAACAGTTGCATTGTCAATTATTAGGCTGATCGTAGTTGTGTAGGAGTAGGCTGGGCACTGAGCGCCAAGTAGGAGTGTGAAGGGGCTGGACTCTTTTGTTGCTGAAGGAGAGAGAAAGCTCTCCATGACATTGGTTTTCAGTACTACGAACCTCCATTGGTGTATTATTGGTGCAATGATGCTCTCTGCACACAATGTGACTATCTGGCTTTTAATGTGATGGTGTAATTTGGATTTGTCACCTCGCTGTTGCTTATTTTCCTTGCAAAAGGAAGAAATGATGGGAAAGAAGAGTGCCATGGATTTGTGCCATCTTCTCTACGTCATTGCAAAGCAAGGGAGCTCAACAATTGCAGCGATTTCTGATATTTAGGAGCATGTTGAAGGGGTAAAATTGTAGTTGATGGCAGGGCTCTAATGATGCTGACGAATGGCAAAGAAAACTGGTACGAAATGAAGGAAACAAAAAAAAGTATCTGACAAAGTTGTTCAAACTTGTGTTTCCCTTTGCAATATTTTTCCGCTACGAGTTTCTCTTGCGCCTGTTCACTCTGAACTCAAAGACAAGACGCGATTGTTTTTGTTCTTCCCTACACTTATAGGAATCGCTAATGTGAGAATTGGGCAATCCAGACCCGTCAGCGGTCCTACCGCCCCGACTGTTCCGATTGTCACGCGATCTTAAGACGTTAAGATCGTGCGACAATCCAGGCCGTCAGCGGTCCTACTGGCCCGATGGTTCAGATTGTCTCGTGATCTTAAACCACCAGTACTTGGCCCATACGTCGGCCGCGGGCGTTTCCTGTTAACGTGCCACAACTGATGGGCTTCGGGCTATCGGACCACAATGCCAGGACGCGCCATCCAAAAGGAAAACCGAACTACGCGACGGCGGCTCGACAAAACTTGGTGCGCAGGGCGTTTCCCGGCTCGACATCAATAGCTGGGCCAAGTACTGCTGGTTTAAGACTTCAAGATCGCGCGGCGATCTAGGCCGTCCGCCAGGTTGGACGACCTGGATCGCCACCCGATCTTAAAGTCTTAAGATCACGCGATGATCTGAACCATCGGGCCGGTAGGACCGCGGATGGCCTGGATCGTCGCGGTCGTCGGAAAGAGGGCCCTTCGTGAAAGAACCGCCCAGTACCTGTTGGTCATTGGCCCGTTGCAGAGTGGCACCCTCGCCCTACTCCAGTCCAACGGCCCGCCTCTACCGCACCTAGCGAAGCCGACAAACGACTCTAGGCGGACAGACTCCTCAACGCGCTGCATCGTTTGGTTTCATTGTGCGTTTGTCGGCTGTTACTTGCAGTCGAAGACGCCGTCTCTGTCCCTCTCTCTCTCTCTCAGGCATGCCTGCTTTTGTGTAGTTGTGCGTAGCGAACATGGCATCACACGGGGCACATGCACACACACAAGTGTGCAAATCCGTCGTGGGCAACTGTCGGGCTTGAGTCGGTGAAAGTCCCACGAAACAGTGTGGCTCTGTCATGCTCTTTTTGTGTGCATAGCGAACATGGCAACCCACACACGCACGCACGAATGAATGCACGCAAGTATACACACGCGCGCGGACAAACACAGTGTGTGTGTGTGTGTGTGTGTGTGTGTGTGTGTGTGTGTGTGTGTGTGTGTGTGTGCGCGCGCGCGCGTGTGTGTGTGAGAGAGAGAGAGGACCCCATCATGACCATGCGGACTGATGAAGGCGAAGACGAAGATGACCTATGTCAGGGTAAGATAGTGTGAGAGTGTGTGTGTGTGTGTGTGTGTGTGTGTGTGTGCGTGTGTGAGAGAGAGAGAGAGAGAGGGAGAGAGTGAGAGAGAGAGACGGGGTAAGAGGGAAGGGTTAGGAGAAGTCGGCGGGTTGCAGGGGGGATAAAGGCGCAGCATGTGGCTGCACCATGTGGCGTGATTTATTTGTTTTGTTTAATTTATTTGTTTTTTATGTGCTGTTATGATTCTGGCTATTTCCGAAGTGCAGTGCCACCCAATTGCAAAAGAAATGAAAGCACTTGCAAAGAGATGGAGACCAAAGGAGGAGGAAGAAGAAGAAGAAGATGTGCACCAGTAAGACCAATGACAAATCCCCCTTCTCTCTCCACTCTCCTCCTTCGCCTTGTCTCCGCCAATCTTATTCCTCTCCACACAAATCTCCTGAATAATAAGAATAACAATGAGTGGTTGGACCAGAATCAATATCCGAAGGATATTCTACTTACGCGCTTGCGCCACCGGTTAGCGCACGCCACCAAGCGCTAGGGGCTAGCGCTTCAGCGGTAGCTCCAGCGCGCGGATTTCGCCCGCGCAGCAGTTCGAATTTTCGACCCGCGCGCCTCACCCTTCGACGCGGGCATTTGCCTGCAGCCCAACTTCCCACCACCGCGCGCTCCCGAGCTCCCAAGCCGTCATCGCCGGCAACAGAGGTGAGTCTTGCCACACCAGGAAACAACTTCAACTTCGCGAGCGTGAAAGCCTACATCGCCAGATGTAGAGGAGTCCCCCGCCATACCTGGACGTCACGGGCCTCCAACTTGACGCTTCCGGAAGACAACGGAGGTTCCTGCACTCTCGTAGCCGCCAACACGAAGCCGTCAGCGACAAGTACCAATCTCGGAGGGATGCATGCAGCCCGTGGACAAGCTGACAGCCCGATCAGCCAGCAGCCATCACCAGCAAAGGAGATCGTTCTCCACCTACCAGAAGACTCCCAACGCGTCGCATGAAACCGGTATTTCCGGACCAAGCCCGAACCTCATCCTTCCTGCAAACCTCCCCCAACCCCACCTAACCCCCCGCTCCCCCGCTCGACAACTTCGGATAAGTCGCACCCTACTCCTCTATACTAACCCACCCCCAGCGGCCCACACCCCGCCCTCAGGCACAATCAGTACACCACACGAGCACCCTTTACCCCCCCTGGATATCCCAGCCGCACACGCACCCCACTCAAGTAGCATCAAGATCCGCCCCTCACTGCTAGCCCTATCACACCGTCTCCCCCTCCGTAAGGTCACATCAACCCGCAACCCATCTCCTGCTGACAGCGCCTCATTTCTTTTCCACCTCTGCTGCACTTACGCACACTCCGTCTCTCTCCCCTCCCTCTGCTCTCACGATTCCAGCCCCCACCCCATCTCCAACGATCCCCGCACACCCTCAGCCCATCCTAGACGGTGCAACACAGTCGTCCCTCCCAACCTGCTTCTCTCGCCCGACAAACCCCACGAATCTCGCGACACAAGACCCCACCCCGTCGCCCCGTCAGCCCTATTGTTCCAGCTTGTACCCTGCATCCAACACGCACGTGTCTCCCCTCAAAACCCCACTCGCCCACATCACACCCACAACACAGCAAACACGTGCCCACCCCACTCAAGGCCCCCCACTCAAACTGCCCCCCGCAAGATTTTCTCACAAGTTCTAACCTCCACGTCACTATTCCTCACCGTTCAGTAAACACACTCCGCAGAAAGGGGAGCATAACAAACTCTCCTCCCCCACTACCACCTACCACCCAATGTCAGGAAAAAAAAAAAAAAAAAAAAAAAAAAAAAAAAAAAAAAAAAAAAAAAAACATTGAATCGACCCTTCCCTCTTACACCAGCTCGACTGTCCCATCCCCTCCCTCCTTTCCAACACCGAATCATCGAGTACACACGCCATCACGAAATCTATTTGAGAAAAAAAAAAAAAAAAAAAAAAACTTTGAGGACGACCTTAAAAACTGGATAGTGCCCCGGATTCTCACACACTCACACACACACACACACACACACACACATTGAAGAAAAAACAAAAGCACAGCAACAAGCATGGCCCAAAACTACCAACGCCGCTACAGCACAGTAGCAGCAACAAAAACAGCCACCTCAAAGGACCCATCCCAAATCGCATCCAACGTGGATCATGAGACACTTCGCTTCCTGTAGGAAGCCCCAAAAATTAAAGGAGAGAAAGTCACAATCAAGGTCAGAAACGTTAAAGACAATACCGATGAGGAAGTGACCGCGTGGGCGTACCCAAAAGACAAGATCGCCGACACCAACGCGACATACGAGAAGCACACACTCTTCTCCTTCTCCAATGCCAGTGCGAGACTCTCCCCCATCGAGAAAAGGAAATGGTTGGTGAAAAACCATTCAGGAACACGAGAACATCAAAACAGAAGTTGACAAGTTCTCCCTTCTAGGCCTGGGTAGAACCATGATGATCGTGGTCTTCAAAGATGCAGACCAAGCAACGCACATGTTGGAGAAATGTGAAACCTTAAACTGCAATGGATCTGTCTGCACCCCGTCACACTGGAAACCGGAGACAGCCCAGTGAGCTGAAGTCTCACCTACTGCCTCCTACAAACAGCGGTTGATGAGGGAGCAGTTCTGGGTACAATTCGACAACATCCCACCCAAAGGCCATTCCCTGATTAAGGACCAGTTGGAAGTCGAATACCCAACAAACAAAGTGTTAATGTGGGTCCTCCCCACGCCCGACTTCCTGGCCCCCCACTGCGATTCCGTAACAGCAATCCTGGAGGTACTAACAGACGACTCCCCGGTGTTCCCAGAGGAGTGGCAATGTCTCATTGGGGACAAAGTCATGTCAGTAACAGTGTCTACCAAAGCCTCGCCAATCTGCTTCAGGTGCACAGAAAGAGGCCATCTGGGAACAGAACCCAAATGCCCACGCTCCCCCGAACAGAAAAAACTGAGACAGAACATGCTCGTCGAAGTTGAAGAGGCCAAAGGTATCTGGTTCGTCAATGACCTCGATTACGACGGCTGGGTTTTCGACGACAATATCCCAGAGCCCAAGTGGATATGGACATACACGAACACAACCCCGACAATCAAACAGCCAGACATCTTTCCACCATCAAACAGCAAATGGCACCACGTGGGAGCAAAGAAGATAACAGGGATCCCAGGGAAAATTTACGCAGACCCGGTGGTGGACTCTTAGGTGAAAGAAGAGAAGAAACACAAAGATTTGCTGTGGGATCTCGAGTCAATCAGACAGCAGACTGCAGACGTCCTCGCCAAGCAAGAGGATGACAACAACATCCTGGATGCAGCCAAACAGATCATCGAGGAACGCACCTTTCAGACGGACCCTTCCCTCAAGAGACAAGCCTCCCCACAAAAGGAGAACACCGAGATACCGGATGGAAAGAAAATAAGAAAGAACAGCTCAACTGATAAGGGGAGCACCCCCGCTGACACACAGAGCGCACAGGCAGCCCCGAAGATCTCGGACCCCACCCCGATAACAGGTTAGGGCTGTACTCACAAAGGAATGGATATATCTCCCTCCAAGAGCGACAGAGTAGGCAAACCAAAAGAACAGGGAGACTCCCCCATTGCCGGGCTGCAGGAATATCTGGAAAGAGCCAAAAATGAGAGGGAGAAAGAATTCGACATTATAATGGCATGCATGAAGCATCAGGAGAAGACAGGCCGGAGCAGCAAAGGCCCGGTAGCAGGCATCCACGCATCCACAAACACCTACGACGTCATGAGAGAACAGAGCGAGTTGTCAGAATTCAGCGCCTTCAGATATCATGAGAAAAAGAGGGAAAGAGACAACTCGAGCTCGGAGTCCGGCTCCAGTGCAGAAACTCAGGTCCACAAGGACCCAATCATAGACATGGTACCAAAGAAGTGGAAGCCCTCAAAGGGCAGGGGCAAGAGACCCAAAAAATCCATGATAGACACGATAGGAAATGGCAACGAGCAGCGATCCCTCAAACAGGAGATTACCATTGTCGCCGCTCAGACAAAGTGTCTGTTTGATCAGAACGCGGAATACCGAAAAAGCCACAAAAAAGACTACTGCACCAAAACGTGGCAAACAACAAGGCCCTCATGTCACGGAGAAAGCTACCTCAGATCTCAAAACTATCAAGCCAGTTAGACCCTTGGTCCCCATCCGGTACAGAAAGAAGTTCAGGGAGTGGCAGGTACCCACAGACGTATCCTTCGTCTTCCCGACCGCGGAAGACAATTGAACACTGGCCAGTACAATCAGGGAAGGCATATCCTAAGAATCCCCCCTAGGTGTCTACAGAATCCCCGTCCCCCTCGGGGAAGACTCGAACAAGATCGACCAGGGACTCGTCACAACCATATCTTTTGAACCATTCCTTGTAAAATTAGAAGAAAAAGCGAGGCTGCACGAAGGGCCGGTGTGGAGAGCATGAAACACCGTGACCGCCCTGCCATACAGCACACTTGCAGGCAAGATGTGCCCGACGGAGGTCATGGCCGATTCCCTGGCTGCCATTATCAGATCCCACATCCTATCCACAAAACACTCCCTACAGGATGGAGTTGTGCCACTGTACTTGGAATTAGAGGATGAGGACAGGCACACGAGGGAGTACGACGACGACGATAGGCTGAACGACAAGATATCCCCGGGTTGGGACGGGATAGGTACCACCCCAGCACCCGAGGGCAGCATGGGAGGATGGGATCCGCCGCCAGGTGAAGGGCAAACGACGGCAGCGGTCGAACCGGAGGAATCAGAGCTGACCACGGCAGCGGCTGATTAGAGACCCCAACGCCCACCGCCGCCAACTGAACTCCGCACAATAACCGTCACCCCAAAGAAAATAAAACAAGAAAAGTTGCATACAGCAACCCGACAGACGTAATCGAATGGACAACAATGAAAATCAGCATGGGACAGTGAGAACGGACTGGCAAACAAGAGGGCTGATGATCCACAGCTGGAACGTCAACGGACTGGGCAACATTCTCACCGAAGACGACAAACTACTAGACACCAGACTCGGCCTCACAGAAAAAAGAAAGGCCAAACCCGACATCATTCTCCTACAAGAGACCCACCTATCCAACCTCACTAACCACACCAAAATAAAGAGGACTGTGGAGAAAAGCCTAGGGGGGTTCCCTTTCTCTCTATGGTCCAACAAAGCGGACCAAAGCAACCGCGACACAGCAATCCTCATACCAACTACTTCCAAAATATGGTATGAGGGTCTGGTAAGTAACGGCGAAGGAGACACAGCGGAAGGGAGATGGTCATGGATCCAAATCACACGGCAAGGGGAAGAGATCAAAATCCTAAACCTATACGCCCCCAACAAGGAAGCCGAATGCCTATCTTTCTTCGACCACATCAAATCACTTTTCCCGAACCCGCTACCGCTAATTATAGCAGAAGACTGGAACACTACGATGGACCCCAGCCTGGATCGCATTTCTCGGGCAGTGTTGTTGGGGCCCACACGAGCAAGCACTCACCTATGGAACATCATGGCGGAGTTCGACCTGGTCGACCCATTCCGAATCCTTCCCCCACGCAAGAAAGCCTTCTCCTTAGTCAAGAGGAACCGATCTAACCACACATCACTATCACGAATCGATTTCTTCCTAATTTTAGACATGCTGCAGGGAGCAATAAAGGAGGCCGATATCCTACCAGCAGCAGCCTTTAAGGGGCTCGACCACAAACCAACCTACTTGCTCCTCAATTTCAACTCTCCGGTAGAAAAAGGGCAAGGCTTCTTTAGACTCAACAACTCGCTCCTATCCACTGAACGCATGACCGCGGAAGCCGGATGGAACTGGCGGTTTATGCAACAAGGCGAGAAGAAACTCCTGGACAGGCACAAATGGTTCATAGACAGCTACATGGACCTGTCTCAGACGGTCTCACTAGAGTCTAGAAGCGTAGCAGCATAACGCAAACACAGGAAGGAAGAACTACAAATCTTACTCGACATCGCAGAAACCAACCTAGCATCAGATCCCTCCAACTCCTCCTACCACGACTTACTCCAATCTACCAAGGACGAACTAAATGAATGGAGAAGATGGGAACTCAGAGGCCTATAGATATGCGCCCGTATGAATGACTACATCCTGAATGAATCCATGTCCAAATTCTTTTTCTCCAAGATAAAGGCTTACACAAGGAACAACACAATCGAGGGGTTGAAGGACCCAGCAAACCAGGGGACGATAAAGTCAACCGGCACAGACATGGTAAGAATAGCGAGGTCCTTTTACGCCGACCTCTACGAGTCCAAACCCCCCTCTCCCCCCCCCAACAGCAAACATCAAAGCCCGTCAACACATGATGACCTACCTAGAGAGAACGATTACCCAAGAACAAACGGAAGACTTTGACAAACCAATCACCATAGGGGAACTTCATGAAGCCTTATCCCAGATGGGAAATGACAAAGCACCAGGAATTTATGGCCTGTCCAAAGAATTTTGGATCCAGTTTTGGCCAACATTGGGCAACGACCTCTTGAACTTCATCAACGGCAGCAAGGAAAAGAGAGGCCTGGGTCAATTGCGAAGCACCAGCATAGTGTCGCTAATATACAATAAGGGAGATAAGGAGGACCTCAAGAACTACAGACCAATCTCACTTCTCACAACGCCATACGAAATCCTAGCAAAGGCATTAGCCAACATAATCATAAAACTAACAGACAATTGCTTTCACATCGACCAAGCAGGATTCATTCCGGGTCGGTACATTCTGGATAATGTGATGGCTCCAAACGAGGCGGCTAAGAAGATCACAAAAAGACGAATGCAAGCGGCGATCTTATTCTTCGGCTTTGAAAAGGCGTACTATCAAGTCAATTGGGACTTTCTCCACAACTGCATGGAGAAGATGGGAGTCGGCCCAAACTTCGTATCCTAGCCCCGGTTCGTATCCTACCCCATCATTAAACACAGCCTATATGAACTAGAGATCCTAAACAAAAGACCACAAAACGAACAAATAGAAACCTACCTTCTCAGGAAGGTTAGAGTCTCTCACAAGATACCCTGGTCTATATTCCAGCCGGATCTTAGCATCAACGAGCTGGAATTTGACCCAAAGGAATGGATCTGGGATCTGGACACCGCAGGTCAATCGAGAACGATAACAGTGTACGACGTAAAGTTCGGGTATAACCTTGGACTACAAACCAGGGACCCGAACCCAAGGCTGACAGAGTAATGGAGAACCATACTGAACCTAGATACCACGACCCCCATCACCATCACATGTCCCAAATACCTCCTCATCAGACCAATTAGAATCCGAAGCATGCAATGGCTAATAGCACATGCAGCCCTGCCAGTCAACCAATGGTTACACGAGAGAAGGAAACACTCTGATCCGGATAGCTCGGCATGTTGCTCAATGTGCAGCAACGACTCACCCGAAGACATCCCCCACTGCCTCCTATTCTGCCCCGAAGCAACCTGGATATGGAAGAAGATCCGCGAGCTGTGGTCGATCCTGTTCGCTGCACCCCCCCCTAACATCCCCCCTATCTCTATCCTACTTCTAACTAACATCCCCAGCAACGTCACAGGCAGCAGGGAAGTATGGCTCACCCTACTCAGGAAGCTGGCATTGTGGGTGATATGGAAATGCAGATGCACTCAGACAATCGAGGGAACAGCGGTGGCAAGAGAAGAAATGTGGTCACTACTGCTGAGCATGGCAGAGACGGAAATCAGGAGCAGATGGCGGAGAATAGCAAACCCTGCGAGACACAAACCAGAAGACAAGCAATCAAGAAACGGACATTCATAAGAAACTGGCTGCTAAAGGGCAAGGTGGCAACGATAGTAGACAAGAGACTGAGGTGGAAAAAATGGCACCAGGCTTAATCATGAAGACCACGAGGGTACCTGCCGGGCGACCTGGCAGAAGGTTCTGATTGGGGATCAACAAAAAGAGGACCGGACACACAAGGAAGGACAAGGGCAAGCAACAGAACACGGAGTGGACCCCCCACTGTTCTCGTATTAAAGGAACTCATTCGATAGGCTCTAAATAGAAGCCTGAGAGGAACAAAGGGTCAGGGCGAGCTGACAGTCAATCCTCCTTAGAACGAGCAATCAATGCTGATCAGGGGTCCTTCGGCCAGACGGAAGGAAGCGTTGAGTGGGTAATATGATGTAATCCTTTTTTTTTTCACTTGCCGGGGGAATAGGAACCGGACTGATGCTTCCAGAATGGAAATGGAGCCAGGACCATAAGGACCTTTTAAAAACAATAATAATAATTAAAAAAAATCAATATCTGCAAATGGAGCCAAGACCATAAGGACCTGCTAAAAAATAAAATAAAAAAATCAATATCCGAAGTTCCTTCCTACTGCCAGCACAACCATAGGTCCACCATAGCTATGACTTCCCTCTTCACCTTCCTCTCACATGCCATGGCTATGGCGGACTACTAAGGGCTTCGCCGTCCCGTGCAAAAGACAACACAAAGCAGCTATGGTCGCTGCTCATCAGGCCGCCATGCCTGACTCTGCCTCGAAGCTTCCTTGGTGCGGCACTACGCCAACTGGGGCCTTCCAGATGCAGCGCCTAACAAGGTGATGAAGATGGTGTCCACCATAGCCAGCTAGGTACCTTGCCACTCTCCTCCTTCGCCCCCCTTCTTCCTCCTCCTCAAGCTGGGCTGCTCGCCATAGCCAGGCTGAGCGCCCAGCTTCTCTTCGTCCTCCCAGGCAGCGCTGAGAGACCAGCGCCCGTTCAAGTAGTACATCACCCAACCTTGCACACCGCAAATGAGGAGGAGCTATTCGCTCCTCTAGAAGATAGAGCGGCCTACTTGCCTCTTGGGCGGTGCCTCCAAGCAACCGGTACCTCCTCCGTTTTGGAGGGAAACATCATTGCAGGCTCTGGTATCGCCCACACAGGCCCCAGGCTACTTGGACTGGTACCCGCCTACCTCTGGCCTACCGCTATTGGGCCTCTAAAAATGCCAACTTTTTGTCTTCTTCTGCCTGGCCTCCAGTTCCCGACACATATACCGCTACTGAAGTGGTGCCGGCCGACCAGCTACTTGAGTGTTTTTCTCCCGCTGCCCAAAGTGTCGCAGGCCTAGTGTTTTTCCCACTGCAACCCTCACAGGTCACGGCCACAGGTAAGTACTGGCCCCGCGGGCCTCACAACTCACAAGTGCCCTGTCGGGTGACACGCACTCAGGCAGACGTGCACTGAGACGGGCACAAGGACTAGCAGGCACACACACACAGACTTAGAAAACTCAGCACAGTGCGGAAATCTTAGCGGCAAAACCCAAAAATCAGCAGTGTTCTCAGTCTGTATTTTGGCGGGTCATTACAGTGCACAATACAAAGGCATCCGCAGCATAGCACAGACATTGGGGGGGGGG
>BFEA01000020.1:2654235-2676133 GCA_003427395.1 Chara braunii | reverse complement strand
AGAGAGAGAGAGAGAGAGAGAGAGAGAGAGAGAGAGAGAGAGAGAGAGAGAGAGAGAGAGAGAGAGAGAGAGAGAGACCAATCTAACTAACTGCGCCAAAAAAAAGAAAAACCCGATAAAGTGTAGTTTGTTCCCATCAGTTTCATATGTGATCCATGGTCCATTGGGACCCTTTTTTGAACGACTACCACCAACCTGTCAAACCCTTCAGCCTCAACAGGTCTATCTCAGTATCTCAGGTATGTCCAATGCAAATGTTGAAAGCCAAAAAAAAAAAAAAAAGAGAGAGTCTTTCCAAGGCCAATGCATAGACTGCGTCAACAAGAGTTCACAGGTGAGCCTCAAATCCACCACTTCCCCCCCCCCCCTCCCCGCCCCCCGACAATACCCCCACCTCTTCTCATTTGTAAATATTTTTTTTCTTTTTTCCTTCATTTTTTGCGAGCGAAGCCGCAACAGGCACCCTTCAACCCGTCAAAGTAGTATAAACTTACTGTAAAGGTACTTAGAAGTTCAAGGCTTTAAGCATTGGAAACCAAAATGCTGAAGGATATGAAGATCTGGGAGTCGCACTTCTAATATAAACTCTGGACTAAAAGGTTGGTAACTGTTCACTTGATTCCCGAACACACTTGCTTGTGAGTACCTTCTCGCCTCCGTGCGCGGATGTCAGGAAGATCGAAAGCAGAGGAAAAGTGTCTGCTAGGGTTGGTAGTTGTTCAATTGATTCCCGGACCCACTTCCCGGATACACTTGCTTGTGAGTACCTTCTCGCCTCGATGTGTGGAGGTCAGGATAAGCAAAAGGGAAAGCGAATGTATCTGCTAGGGTTGGTAGTTGTTAAGTTGATTCCCAGGCACACTTTCTTGAGAGTACCTTCTCGCCTCCGTGCATGGAGATCAGGAAAACAAACACGACTTTCAGTCCAGATGCAGCCATAATGACCAGGCACCTACTTGGATGAAGATGGTAGTCTTTAGGGTAGGCACACTGCTTGTCATGAGAAATTCGAGTAGAGTGAGAATTTCCGAATCATTGATGTCTTGGGTGTGTGCCTCTTTAATGTGGATTATGGAATCATACAAACAATCGTTCCCAACTTCTCTCCATTGTTGTTGTATCAGCTCTCATTTCCTCGACTTAGCCAACACTTGCCACTGCGTCTGCGGACTGGGTATGAGCACATAGCAAGATTACGAAGATTGGGCACCTTTTTGATGTGGACTGTGCAAAGTGATTCTCACTGACATTGTTGAATCAACTTTCACATTTGTGATGTTGCAGACATTTGCGACTGCATATGCAGACTGGCTGAGCGCGGATAACAAGCTTGTGGTTATGGTTCTTCTTCTCAATGCAGCGCTTGTGGAGGTTCGCGATTCACACTAATACCATTCTGTTCCGACACTGAGTGAGGCCCTATTGTGCCCAGTCCCAGAGTCTTTGTACTTCATCATGTCGCAATCTTTGAAGAAGAGGTTCCATATCTATCATCTTTGTTGTCCCAGTCCCGTTCCCAGGGTCTGTGTACCTTATTATTGTCTTTGTTTTCTCCAGAGTTTGAAGTTTTACCTTTTGTTTTTTTTCTTTTGTTTTTTTCACACACAAGTTAGCCCCATCTATTCTGGGGGGTGGAACTCTGGTTGCTTATCACCGGCAAGCATGAAACAGTGTTCGGAAAAGAAGATTAAGAAGCAGCATCAGGTGCAAAGGCTCGGTGTCCCACCCCTGTTGCACTAGACGCTATGCAGATGGGGGGTTGGGGGCAGCTTGGTGGCGTGTGCCTGTCCTCTCCTCCCAGGGCTTGCAAAATGGTTGGGAAACCTCCATTCAAAACCATTTGTTCCATACCCTTTGTTACCACCTAAAAGCCTCGCTCCAGTGTTCAACATTTGAAATGTATCTGGATCTTTGCTGTTCTTGATACATTCAAAATGTCCGACCTGTACGAATGCATTATCGATGAAGAAGAAGAGGTTGCACACCCATGGTCTTTGTTTTGCCGATTCAACATAATCCTCTGTTTGTTGTCAAACTCCAAAGTAATCAATAGAATGTAGTCTGGATATTGTATAACAAACTGTGCCAACCATCGATGTATGTTATCCGCTCTTGCGGCCTTTGTTAATATGCTGGACCATCTCTGGCTGTGGATAATGTGGGGCATGTCGCCAGCCATTGACTGAACCCACAATTGGGCAAGAAAGGACGGCTGCTCTGTACAGCCTCAAAGGGTAAAGCTACCCGAGCTGCCAGGGTCTCTTTGCTTGTTGGGTAAGCCGGGTCCAATTTTACCTTCTGCATACATGTTGTACCACCAACAATCAACTGACCTCCAATGTGTAGCCAGCAACAGACCAACAGGTTGACCCTGAGGCACCTACCTCTGTATTTTGAAGGCTTGCTTCCTCCCTCTTTCCGATTATTATGAATTTGAAACCACTACCTGAATGGAAAGAAGTCCACATGCTGACTGAAAAATGCAGCCGGATCTTGCAGCCATCAGCACCATCATTGTAATGAACCCAGTCTTATCATCCAATCATGTCACAGATACACAATGTTGTACAGTGTCGTGAAATAATCAAATCCAATAAGTCCATCAGTTCTAAGTAGTTGAAGTAAATGTTTCCTCATTACCACACGAGTCTCAAAGTCCACAGTATCCAGAAGAGAGGAGGGGAGAACAGACAGTTGGAAAGAGAAGTGTAACACAGCAATTAAGCCCCTCTTCTCCTTCAGGCTCCCCACCTCTGCCACATCGGCAATCAGCACTCAATGTGCCACGTCAGCATTTTGCACTCAATGTGCCACATCAGCATTCTACACTAAATGTGCCACGTCAGCATTCCACACTCAATGTGCCACGTCGGCAAACTGAACTCAAGGAGACACGTGGACGATTGTGGAAGCAGCCCTTGCAGATAAATGATCTCCAACAGCAAGCAGAATCGGCAGCCACTTCACATCTGAAGAAATCAGGTGCGTACGCACGACAACTCACATCACCCACGCTCTTTCCCTCCCTCTCCTCATTCCGTCGTCGCCATCTATGGTCGCGGCCGTGGCCGTTCTCTCCCTCTCTCTACACTACGATATCTGGCCGGTGCCCATGAAGCAGCCTGGCGCCAGCACTCCCTCTCAAGTCTCACGTGCAGCGTCATAGCCACAAGCAACTCGCAGGACTGGATGCCCGAACAGTGGCGAGGTCAACCTTTTGTAGCATCGACTCACGCTGTCCAGAGTCAGTGTCGGTCCATGTGTGGGCCCGCATCATCCCTTCAGTTTGGACTCCTCTAGGCCTGAATCTTCCGGAACCTGCAGACAACGGTTAGATCATTCCAGCTCAGCAGCCATGAAATCGTGGGTGTTGACTTCGACTTCTCGGATCTGGGCCTGGGTCCACGAGTTGACTGTTGACTTTTCGGTCAACTGTCAGCCTGGGCCATTTTCAAGGCTTGTTTGACCCCTCTTTTTTTAGGCCTGCCCGTTTGTGCTCGTCTGTGGGCGCGTCGGGAGCCCAGCGGCTCAATTTGGCACACGAGTTACAGCATTCCACCCTGCCTGATTTCAAGTTCCATCGCAGGAATTTCTTTTCAGGCAGTCTGTTCTCAGTCTTCTCTCGTATCCATTAATGATGTCGGGGGCTCTCTTTTGCTGAACCATCGAGCTTCAGTTGGCGGTTGACTAGGAAACTTTACCTTATACTGTTTTTGAGGTTTCCTGTAGTTCCATTGGAGGAAAACCCATGCTCAAGTATCTTCTCAACTTGGTACCCGCCATCCATTGAAGGTGGAAAAGAGGACGGTCTGTTTGGAAATTCCTGTCCTTCATCGTAGGGTAACAACTTCCCAGGGTCCATGGTAGACGGGTAGCAGTTTATGCAAGACATTTTCCTCAAGTGAGAATTCGTTAGGTTTCATCCAAACCATATCTCCTTCTTTCAATTGCGCAGGCCTTTTATGTTTGTTTGCCTGTTCAATCTTTTTCTCTTGGGCTTTCTTTATATTCTCTTTTGCTTTCTGAATGTCTTGCTCATAGAGAACTGCAAATTCTCGTGTTCCTGGGGGAAGCTTTTGGATTTGGTCCCTTGTTAGGAAGTCAATCGGTCTGAGAGGTTGCCAACCTGTATGCAGTGCATTAGGCATGCGTCCTGCTGTTACTATATGCACTGGCAATCTTGGGTAGGTTCTCATCCCAGTCAATCTGGTCAGGGTGCACGTACGTACGCAGGAGCTGCTGGCACAACTTATTCATTTGTTCAGTTTGACCATTGGTTTCACGATGTCGTCCTGAGGACATAGGCAGTCTGGTGCCATAAGCTTTCATCAGTTCTTGCCATTGCTCGCTTGTAAATCGCTCATCTCTGTTAGATACAATAGTCTTGGGAAATCCATATTCAGAAACTCATGGCATCTGAAACTTTTGAATTACAAACTCAGTTCTTGCTTCAGCGGGCAAAGGAACAAATATAGGGTACTTAGAGATTCGATCCACGATTACCAGTACCTGATTGTTTCCATTTCGACTCTTCGTTAAGCTCATGAAGTCGATGGAAATAGACTCTCCTGGTCTTTCGGGAATTGGTAGTGGTCTCAGTCGTCCCAAGGGACTCTCGTAGGATGGCTTGTTGCAGTGGCACACAAGACAAGTTCTCATGTACGTTCATGTGTCGTTTTTCATTCCTTGCCAAACAAAATGTTGTTGGACATCGGCAAAAGTTTTTTTTAACCCAAAGTGTCTTTCAGTATCATAGCACTCACCAAGAATTAGACTCTTTATAGGTTCATTATGTGGAACACATATTCTTTGTTCATTACCATCAATGAAGAAAAGTATTCCATCAACCATTCAATAATCAGGGAAAGGTTTAGGATTAGATTTCAGATTATCTATAATAGGGCGCCAGATCTGGTCAGTGGTGTATCCTTTTCTAATCTTATTCTTCAGTTCGTTTCCGATGTCTAAGTAGGTAACAATGGTTCCAAAGAAGTCACTTCGTCTTGAGAGAGCGTCAACTACCAGTTGTTTTTTTTCTTCTTTTTTTTTTTTTAATAATGGGAACAAGGCTCCAATCTATTCGTGGGGAGCAGCGCGTGCTGGGAACCGGGCCCAGCGTCCCATAGGAAAATTTTACATAGAGTTTGAAAGTTGAGTTACCGGGGCCATTACCCGGCTTGGCTAAGAAAAATTGGGGCTACTTAGGAAATTACTACGACAGACTTCAGAATCAGACAAAATTCAAAAACCGACTCAGGAACCCCCCATCCATCCCCTTGACCTCACTCTGGCAAGACTTACTGCAGCAGAGCCACCATCTCCGCTGTTGCTGTACCCTATTTCCATCCTACCAGCTAGCCCCTTCACTAGTAGGACGCTTGATATCCCACATTTTGTTTCATTTCACACGAATAAATTTAKTCAATTATCATTCATTGATTATATCAATTATATATAGAAAATCAAATATAAACAAAATTCATTCTTTACTTCATCAACATAAAGAATACCTCTATTGGCTTTAGCCAACAATCCGGGTTCAAAAGCTTTAATTCCTTCTGTTAATCATCTTTGTTTTTGAAGGCCCCACTCACCCTTTTTTGTTTTTTGAACAAAATCATATGCGCAATTCGGAAAAGGACTTAGAGACCACCAATCAGTCCCCTGTACCCCACTCTGGCAAGGCTTACTGCAGCAGAGCCACCATCTCCGCTGCTGCTATACCCTATTCCCATCCTACCAGCTGGCCTCCTCACTAGTAGGACACGTGATATCCTTTTCTCACTCGCCTCGATCTCGTTTTTTGCGATACCGGGGCCATTACCCTGCTTCAGCTGAGGAAACGTCTGAGAACACTTACAGTGATTCAGGAAGTATGAAAGTAGACCGCAGAGGTCCGACAAATGTTCCAAAACCCTCGAAATCCCTAGCAAAACATTCCAAAGTTCTCCAACACTGTCTTACTCCCTGCCGAGCTCTTCCAGACTTCACACCCCCACATCCTGCTGGGTTACAGGGCAACACAACTCACCCCAGCTCCGACCAGCGTCGTCCCAGCAGCAACCTTTGGTTGTCCCGTGGAGTGCCCACCCCAAAGCATCCCCAGATCTCTCTACCAGGCCTGACGCTCCTGCATCAGCAGGTTACAGGGCAACACCCCAGCACCGACCATCGTCGTTCTGACATCGAACAGCCGCAGATCACTAAGTATTACAACATCGAGGCCACCTAAGACGAGTTGCTAGGAATCCCAAGAGTCCTAAAACATTCTCAAGGCCACCAAACAGCCCACGTTTTTTCAAGAGCATATCAGAAAATAAAAAAGAACTATGAAAAACAGAAAGACGTAAATCAGGAATAGAGCCACCAACAATCCAACTCAGACCCTTGCTGCAGACGAGAAACCGCAGCTCAGGCTTTCAGTCCTCGTACCAGAAATCGCCAGTTCTCACACCCCCCCTAGCTAGGGTTACAAGGCAACACAAACTGCCCCAGCACCGAACTAACTGTTTTCTCACGGACAGGAAGTGTCTTCCTCCCTCGACTACTTCCTTAGTTGCAAACCCCCCAGCGGGTTATAGGGTCACCGCCCCGGCATCAGCTACGTTGAAAGAGGTGGTTATGTTTTCCACCCTCGGCATAACTCCGATGGCCTCAAGCTCCTCTTGGTCACAGAGCCACTGCTCCAGCACCGGCCAAAGTCGCCCCACCCCGCCCTTCTAATAGACTTACTACCTTGAGCAGCCCTTCCTCTATTGCACAAGCCCACCATCAATTCCTCCAAACCAAACTTCTGACTTTCACCTTCCCATTTAAGAAAACCAAAAGAAAGAAGGACAAGAACAAGAACCACTGACAATCTATCTCCTTCCCTCACCATAGATGAAGGACACACAGCTCAGGCTTTCAATCCTCGTACTAGAAATCATCAGAGCTCATACCCC
Source organism: Chara braunii (assembly GCA_003427395.1). NCBI lineage: Eukaryota > Viridiplantae > Streptophyta > Charophyceae > Charales > Characeae > Chara > Chara braunii. Next base: position 2,669,189 of record BFEA01000020.1, on the reverse strand, counting down.
TTCCTGCTAGGATTACAAGGCAATACAAACTGGCCCAACACCGACCTAATTGTTTTTGACAGACATAGAGTGTCTTCCCCCTCGACAACTCCCTTTAACTGTAAAGCCCCTTATAAGGTTACAGGGTCATCGCCCCGACAACAACTACGTCGGGCGAGATGGTTATGCCTTCTACCCTCGGCATAACTTCAATGGCCTCAAGCTCGCTCTGGTCACAGAGCGAATGCTCCAGCACCGGCCAAATAGTCCCACCCCACCCTTATGATGATAGACTTACCGCCCTGAACCGCCGATCCCTCCTCTGAGTGAACCCCCCCACTTCCCACCTACCTCTAATTCGACCTTCCCGCTTTCGTTTGCAAGACCATCTCCTAGCAAAGTTGAACTACAACTTCCGAAAACCTACATCAGATTTTGAATTAGATCAAAGATAGGTAAACATAGGACATCAATTCCACTTTGAAAAAAACAGATTGTAACCCTTTGTAAATCAAATTGAGAAATCATTCATTGGAATCAGAGCAAAACTCTGATTTACGAATTTCATATTAGGAATCTTGCTTAGAAAATACGAATTTAAGATTACGAATCCTGCTCAGAAAATACGAATTTCAGATTAAAGATCTTGCTCAGAATAGAAAAAGCAAATTTCGGATTGATCTCTCAATTGAAATTCTGATATGTCACATCATTGGAATCCTTTTATCAAGAAGATCACGAATCATGAATTGAGATCATCAACGAAAAGTTATCAAAAGATTTGCAGCAGAGTTCGAGTTATAAGACAGCCAAGCCACGCATGGGCTGAATCCTAATCCAATAAGAAGCAGCCTCCCATCCCTTCTTCCTCAACCAAACTACTTATCTCACACCCCTCAAACCCCACCCCTGCGTCTTTGGGGGAGAAGCTCCCTTCCTCTCACTGCAAGCATCTAGGCTCAAAGCAAAGCTAGCACCAAAAATCCCCCGGAGGAAATCGACGACGGTGTGGCACTTTCACCAAACCTGTTGACTAGTCGCCACATGGGGTTCAATCCACCATAGCTGTACCCATACCATACTGTTGAGGAAGAGGGAAGGGTTTTTCAAAAGACGAAGACGACACGTCCTAACCTAGTACGACGCCTCCTCACCCCTCTACCCATCTGCCCCACCCTCTCCCCTCCCTTACCACCCGTGGTTGTTTCCCGTCACTACCCATCAAACCCATCTCCTACCGCGCGCCACCATATCCCATGTCCACCTCGTCGCCAGCTCTCCCGTACTTACCCTTCTCTCGCCTGGCTTCCTTGCGTCGGCGCCCATCGCGTCGCCTTGCGTCATCGCCCACCGCGTCGCCTTGCGTCTTCGCCCACCACGTCACCTAGCTCTCCGGTAGGTCCCACGTCGCCCTGCTCCAGCGGGGGCGCGGCACTCCCGGTCGCGCTGCGCCCAGCCAAAAAGCTTTACCGAAACTGTTGCTCCTTGTTTTTTGGTTGTTCGTCAACTACCACATTGTACTTTCCTTCTATCCTTTTCAGCGCAAAGTCATATGTGCCAATGATAGCTGACCATTTAGCAAGCTTATCAGTGAGATAGGGTTGTGTCTTGAGCCACTTCAGAGTTTCATGATCTGAGTAAACTTTGAAGTGCCTACCGAAGAGGTAGCGCTTCCATGTCAGAAGAGCCTGCAACAATGCATACAATTCTCTCTCGGAGGTTGAGTTAGCAACTTTTTTTGAAGGGAGTCGCAAGACATATACTCAATTGGCTGATAGCCCTTTCCATCATTTTGTTGTAACACGACCCCAATCCCATACTGACTTGCGTCAGTGGTCACGACAAAAGTTAAGGATGGGTCTGCAATTTTCAGAACAGGGTAGTGTGTAAGCGCATTCTTCGACGTTCTAAACGCGGACTCGCAATGTTTATCCCAAACCAGATTGTCTCTTTCTTCAAGAGTTTCCTCATTAGGGCAGCTATAGTAGAGAAGTTGTTAACGAACTTCTGGTAATAGCTAGCCAATCCAAGGAAGGAACAAAGTTCAGTTAGGGTCTTTGGCTTAGGCCTATCTCTTATAGTAGCAATTTTCTTTTCTTTGGGCCTCAACCCATCTTCATTCACAATATGTCCTAGGTAAAAAACTTCAGACTTTGCGAATTCAAACTTCTTAGAGTTCTGTTTGAAGTTACCTTCTCTGAGTTTTTGTAGGATCAAACACAGATGCTTTTTGTGTCCTTCCACCGTTTTGCTGAATACAAGTATGTCATCAAGATATACAACCACGAATTGATCCAACTAATCTCTGAAATAGTTAATTCCTTCATAGCATCGCGTTCGGGCTCGGTGATCAACCCGAATGCTCGGTGACTAGCCTGAACGTAGCCCGAAATCGATAGAACTTTTTTTTTTTTTTTTTTTTTAATACATATAAGGGTTGGGGAGGCCCGGGGGGCATTGCCATTGCCCATCACTCCTGAACATATACACACACACACACACACACACACAGACACACACACACACACAATCAGTTTTATGTAAGTCTGCCTTGCCCCTGTTGTTTGTCTTTCCTCTTATTTTTCTAAGTACTTTCTTGTGTGCCCAATTGAGCACCCTTAAGTAGTGCCAAACAGTCGGTGGTTCATCGTTTGGAGTGCGTACTGCACTATTAGGGGGGGAGCTCAGTTCGGGGTGTCTGTGTTGCCTGTGGGTGATGACGGATGCTCATCAGAGTGTCTCCCTGGCTCAGTGGGTGGTGAGAACCAACAGTCTGCGGGGTTCAATCGTGATGTGAGTAGGTAATGTGCCGCTTTGCTCCGTGTTGGATGTGTGGACGGTCTCGTCTGCGCTCCACAGCTGCCCTGTTGCCTGTCCCGTTTGCTTTGAATGTGGTTCTTTGCAGGTTGATGTGTTCGCTGTGTGGTGTGGTTGTGTTGTTGGTATTGCCTTGCGCTTCACTGCGCCGCTGCCTTGTTGTCGTTCCGCTGGTCATGCCTTCCGTGTTTGCCGCTTGCGGGCCTGGTTGGCAAAAAAAAAAAAAAATCTATAAATTTTTGATTTCGCATGTGGTTCTTTGCAGGTTGATGTGTTCGCTGTGTGGTGTGGTTGTGTTGTTGGTATTGCCTTGCGCTTCACTGCTCCGCTGCCTTGTGGTCGTTCCGCTGGTCGTGCCTTCCGTGTTTGCTGCTTGCGGGCCTTGTTGGATGGTTGCCTTGTTGCTAATGCCTTGTACTTCGTTCCACAGTTGCCGAGCTGCTGGTCCGCTCGCCTTGTTGTCCCGTGCAGTATGGTTACCTTGCTTGGGTTGCCTGTGCTTCACTACACGGTTGCCTCGCTGCATGTCGTACGTGCCATGCCGTTCCTTGCAGTCATTTTTGGCACTGTGCAGCCATGTTGCCTCTATTGTGCTGCCTGGTGCACCACAGGGTTGCTGTCGGCTGCTATGTTCCACTTGGGAACAATTTTCCTTAAACAAGGTCAAAGGGTTCATGACCCAGACCATCAAATACGGGGATTATGCAGATTCAAGTTGTCGAGGGTTCAGCCTCCTGATGAGTCGGTGCAACTCCGACGAAACAATCTGCCCTTCAGCCTTTGCCTTTTGCCATGCATCGTCACCTCATCGCATCTGCTGATGCAACACCTACAACAACTGCTGCAGTAGTAACTGATGCACCTAGTGTAGCTGCTGCATTTGCTGCACATACACACACACACATATCGGCAGATGCAGTTGATGCAACACCTATAGCAATTGCTGCAGTAATAACTGATGCATCGGATGTAGCTGCTGCATTTGCTGCGCGCACACACACACACACACACACACACACACACACACACACACACACACACACACACATAACACACACACTTGTGGCTGCCCACTATGCGCTCCCCCCCCCCCCCCTGACCAGAATGCCCTAAATGGCCCTGACTGGCCACACGCGGATGTGGTCAGCAACCGTTTTTTTTTTTCGCGCTTAGCCGAACATGTTCAGTCCCCGCTTGGCCGAGCGCCCGAACATGTTCGGATGCTCAATGGGGCGCCGAACATGTTCGGCGTGCTACACAGGTTCATTCATTGACCTTTGAAAGGTCGCAGGTGCATTAGTCAACCTAAACGGCATTACAATGAACTCAGTGTCCGTACCTTGTTCTGAAGGCCGTTTTGTGTTGATCTTCAGGGGCTACCTCAATCTGGTGGTAGTCGGATATCAGATCAATCATACTTAAATACGTGCATCAATGTAATTGATCTAGGAGGTCGTCAATTCGAGGGAGGGGTTCGACATTCTTGACAATAATTGCATTCAACCCTCGATAGTCGATGCAGAGCCGTAACTCACCTTCCTTTTTGGGAACAAACAAAACAGGAGCTCCATAAGGAGAAGAGCCAGGTCTAATCCATCCTTTATCAGTTAGTTCATGTTGTTGCTTCCGTAATTCGTCAAGTTCCTTGGGGATGAACGGTAGATTGGTTCTTTGGGAATCTTACTCCTGGGAACAATCTCAATAGTATGTTTAATCTTTCTTTCAATCACCCACATTGGTTCATTCTGCACGTCCTTGTATTCGTCGAGTAATTTTTCAATAGGAGGGTAGGAGGAGGAACATTCACCAACAATCTTTTCTAATACCATCATCACCTCCTGCGCCAACTTGTTTTTCACAACCATCGATCGAAATGCAAGTACAACAGAAATACAACGTAGAGTCCAAACCTGATTTGTGATACAATTTGATGGCTTTCAGTTCGTTATTCTCATTCTTAATTTTCACAGCCAGTCCATTCCCAAGATCATATCAAATTGCAGGTTCTTCTCAATCAAGAAGGTTACTTCATGCAGGATACGCTTACCTTCTTGTGTCCTGAAGTAACACTTCACGTTTTCCACACGCTGGAAAACGAGTGGAAAATCTGAATGGTACTCTGATCTGCCAACATAGAGATAATGGGCTTTGCTAGACTCTTCACTTGCATACCCAAGTGCATTTTCTTTACAGCGCCCTCGGGTATGTAGGATGTAGTCGAGCCCGGGTCTAACAGAGCACCGGTCCGTGTCCCCGCAATTTCTACATCTGCAAGCATTAACTCGCCCTTTGACGTCGGTTTCTTAGCCATGAACTTCGTAGGTTAATTAGTTCAGTACCAAGCTCATCAAGGGTCTCACTTAGAGGAACTCTACACATCACAGGTTCAGGGCGATGCGAGTGAGGGGCCAAGGAAGATGCATCCTCTGCCATAGGAGTTGAAGGGTGGAAAGGGGTTTTCGGCACTGGCTCTACGTCTGCACCCTTCGGCTCAGTAGGAGCAGATGCTACTCCTACTGGCTGCTCCCTTTTGGGTTCCTAATCAAAGGGCACCATGCTATTATATGCCTCACCATGCCGCACTTCAGGCACTAGTGATTGTCCATTCTCTCCTGCCATGTGTCATGGGAAATGCCCGTCTTTTCCCAAGGCCTCCCAACACCTATGCCAAGATGAGCTGGAAAGGAACGCGGTCTCCTCCTATATCCATTTCGATTCCTATTATTGTTGCCAACCTTGCTGACAACTACAGCGGCGACATCACCCTTTCCCGATTCGTCGCCCGCACTACTCTGTCCCTCGCTTCCTTCGAGGGGCCACTTCTCCATTGTGTCGTCGTCGAACACAACGAGAGTGTGGTCTTGCCTGTCTCAACAATACTCTTTTTCCCTGTCACCCCCCTGTTCCATCTTTGTAACCCCAACATAAGTACTCTTGACCTGCGCGATCATCTGTTTTCGTTGCAGAACGAGATCTCGGAACTGTCGGTAGTTGTACTTACCTGATTTAGCTTCAACTACTAGCTGGCCACGGATTGGTTCTGGCAATGCACATGGGTAGATGTACAAGACCTGGTCGTCGTGTATGTTCAGGGCGGGTACCTGCAGCAAACGATCTACCTCACGAGAAAGCGCGTCAACAGACTGTTCAGTGGCGTAAGACGATGAAGTCAGTTGGTTTTACGCTTTGTCTGCTGTGGTCTTATCTAGAAATCTTTCTTTAATTATCTTCATGAATTCCCTCAATGTCAGTGTCTTAGCCCAATCCCCGATAAACTCAAACCCGACGACATTGGCTTCAGACAGTACCCATACCTTGGCGTCTTCGTCAAGACATGAGGTGGTGAATGCCACCTGACTTTCCTCTTCAACTGGGGTCGTCGAGCAATACGTATGAACTTCATTAATCCACAAGAGCAGGTGTTCATCTTCACTTTGTCCCTTCTTACTTCTTTCTTCAAGGTTTCTTCTTTGGGGGGTGTCTTCATTGCATATCCCATTAGTTTCTTTTCTGGTTCAGGCTTCGTTTTTTCCTCAGTTTTCTCTCGTTCTTTCTTGGTCATCAGCTGCTTTTGCTTGACCTGCTCAACATTGCCAATTGGGCGGAAAGCAAATTCTTATCGGCGATGACCTGATCTAGCTTTGTGTCCAAGTGAACCAGGTAGGACATCATATTTTGCATGCGAGTTGTAATGGCACTTCCTTCATCTACTTGCACTTTGCTTCAGATTTCATTCATTTTCCTCTCTTCTTCTGCTTTCTTTTCTGTTCTATAGCTTGCTTCTTCTTCTTCTCTGTTTGCAATGTTTCTTCCAACTGCTTGATGTTCTGGTCAACGACATCTTCATTTAATTCCTGTTTGTTTTCCCCACCTGTTTCTCCTTCTTTTCTTTTTCCTCCTTCAATGTGCTGAACATTTCTGGCCAGCATTTCAGCGACAAATTGGTCCAGACTATGACGGGCCCTGGCTAAGACAGGTTCATTTCTCCCGCCACACAGAGGAGATAAAGTCCCGTCGCAGCCTGGTCCAACTGTTCCTCGAAACTGCGCAGGTCAAACTGGCTCCAGACATGGGCTTCTACATCCAGGCCAGCCTCTTGGATCTCAGTCAGGGCCTGCTGCAATCTCAGCTTTTCTTGGTCCCTGCGGGCATTCACTTGGCCGTGTGTACGCAGTTCTTCGTCTGCATATAGCGTCAGTGAGACCGGATAGAAGAACAAGGGGATGAACTTCGTCAAACCAGACAGCCACAAGCTGTTGCACAAGGAAGCCATCCTTGGGGATACCACACAATCAGACTACGCAATTATCTGCTCTGAGGTCTCTTCAGAAATTCAGAACAACAAAAAAGAAAATAAATAAAATCCAAAAATAATTATCAATGTCTTAGTCTACTTTCTTTTTAATGTGCTTTGCTCCTTGTGATGCTGTTTACAATGTGTGTGGGTTCCTTCTGGCCGTGTGATCAGGAATCATCAACAGGCAGTCCACAGGCCAGACAACATCAGAAACCGCACAGGTAAGTCCACGTCAGCATCAATCAACACATTAACGAGGTAAGTCCAGATCAGAGTCAATCAAGGGTCTGGCTCACATCATGCCGCTGTTCTTCTGGTTCCTTGTCAGCTTATCTTCAACAACCGCTGCGGTTCTCTCTTCAGTATGCCACGTAGGCAACGCTATCGCCGGCATGCCACGTGGACAATGCTCTTCGCCAGTATGCCACGTAGGCAATGCTATCGCTAGTATGCCACGTGGACAATGCTCTCGCCAGTATGCCAGGTAGGCAATGCTCTCGCCAGTATGCCAGGTAGGCAATGCTATTGCCAGTATGTGACGTCAGTGCTTAGTTGTCTTCTTCAGCGCTCTTCAATCAGTGCAGCTTCTAGTGGCGATTTATTCCCTCGCGGGAACCAACGAGTGATCGCCACGTCAGCACAGGCCTATGGTAAGAACCACTCTGCCTTTGCCACGTCAGCACCCCTTTCAGAGAGAGCCTATTCTGGCGATTTATTCCCTTGCGGGAACCAGCCAGCTGGTGCCACGTGGACGCAAGCATATGGTTACAACCACTCTGCAAGTGCCACGTCAGCACTCTATCAGAGAGATATCTTCAACTTCTTTCACGCAGTCGTCGAGCAGCAAATCGGTGAGACGAGGTGAGTTCGCTCCGATACCAAATTGTAATGAACCCAGTCTCGCCATCCAATCATGTCACAGATAACAATGTTGTGCAGTGTCGTGAAATAATCAATCCAAGTCCATCAGTTCGAAGTCATTGAAGTACATGTTTCCTCATCACAACGTGTAAAGTCCACACCATAGAGAAGAGAGAGGAGGGGAGAATCGACAGTTGGAAGGAGAAGTGTAACACAGCAATTAAGCCCCTCTTCTCCTTCAGGCTCCCCACCTCTGCCACGTCGGCAATCCATGCTCAATGTGCCACGTCAGCATTCCGCACTCACTGTGCCACGTCAGCATTCTGCACTCAATGTGCCACATCACCATTCCGCACTCAATGTGCCACGTCGGCCAACTAAACTCAAGGAGACACGTGGACGATTGTGGAAGCAGCCCTCGCAGATAAACGATCCTCCAACAGCGAGCAGAATCGGCAGCCGCGTCACATCTGAAGAAACCAGGTACGTACGCATGACAACTCACATCACCCACACTCTCTCTCTCCCTCACCTCATTCCCTCGCCATCATCTATGGTCGCGGCCGTGGCTGTCTTCTCCCTCTCTCTACACTATGATATCTGGCTGGCGCCCATCAAGCAGCCTGGCGCGAGCACTCCCTCTCAAGTCTCGCGTGCAGCGTCGTAGCCACAAGCAACTCGCAAGACTGAATGCTCAAACAGTGGTGAGGTCAACCTTTTGTAGCGTTGACTCGCGCTGTCCAGAGTCAGGGTCGGTCCATGTGTGGGCCTGCATCATCCCGTAGTCCCAGTTTCATTCTGGACTCTAGGCCTGAATCTTCCGGAACCTGCAGACAACTGTTAGATCATTCCAAATCAACGGCCAAGAAATCTTGGGTGTTGACTTTGACATCTCGGATCTGGGCCGGGGTACACGAGTTGACTGTTGACTTTTCGGTCAACTGTCGGCCTGGGTTATTTTCAAGGCCTGTTGGACCCCTCTTTTTCGAGGCCTACCCGTTTCTACTCGTCTGTGGGCGCGTCGGGAGCCCAGCGGCTCAATTTGGCACACGAGTTACAGCATCATCGTGAAGGAAGGTTCTTTTCCTTCTTTTTCTTCTCCTCTTACTCACCCCCACCTTGCTCTGAGAATATATCTTCCCCCTAATTGCCCAGAGCTGACTGGTCACGCTCTGACCCATTAGCCAGTGGACACCCATGGATGGCGGGGTGATGACTAAGGCCTACTCTTGGGAAATGGGCTCATTTCTGGCATTCAATAGTGCAGTGCATATCTTCACTTGTGGACCGCATGAGATGAAACATGATGGTTCAATTCTTGTGGAACAAGCCAGATGAAATGTGGCGGAACACAGGTGAAGCCATGGACAGCTGGTGAAGAACATTGCTGCTGACTTCTGTGCGAGGATCCTTGTCCTCGACAGCAACATTAGGGCCCCACTGCAAGCATTGTGCCGTCTCTAAGTGAAGGTGGGCCAGCACATTCCTATGCGGCCTATTTTTGGTCTATCTGAGGGGGCCCAGACACTTCGTGGGTGCCAGTTGGTTACGAAGGCCCGGTGTGACCAGGGCCTGCATTCAACCGTCCTGTGTGCGGCATCACGCCTCTGCTTCCGGCCAATTAGGAAGCAGCGAAGAGCACAGGCCACATCGTGCAGTTGGGGTCACTTGACTGCTTCGGTCCCAGGCCAGTATCTGAGTTGGGGCCTGGGTGCAGACACTTTGGGCCGATGTGAAGCTACTGGAAACTCGGTCCACCAGGGGAGACTGCCTGCCAGAGGCCATACTGGCAGCAGCGTTGCCGGATTGCTCATTCTGGCCTAGGGCATACTGGCAGCAGCGCTGCTGGAGCGCTGAGACGCTGCTGGGCGCACACGGGCACAAGTGGTGGGTGCTGCTGGGTGCAGCACCAGAGCTAAGCCATAGCCAGGCTTGAGCTCGTTGAATGCCAGTGGGGTCCGGCGGTGGTCCTTGGACAGGGACATAGTGAGTGGGGGAAGACGAGGGTGAGAGAGAGCATGAGAGGGATGTACCTGGTTGTCCCATGGAGGTCTGCATGGGCAGCATCTTCACGTACAAGTGGTCTGCAGCTGAAGTCTGTGGCATATTAGCCACTATTCTTCTAGCTTTAGTTTTTACCATGGTTGTCCACAGCAGGGTTCTTTTTGTTCTTTTTTTTTTTTTTTTTTTTTTTTTTTTTAAATCCAGACATCCGTACCTGATCATTTGTAACCGGACCGTCCGGGTCCGTATGTCCGGTTGTCTGGATTGGCGTCCGAATTACCGGACGTCCGGATTAATCCAGACACAGGTCCAGGACCGGTGTCCGGTGTCTGGATGTCTGGGTCCATTTTTTTTTCTGCATTTCAAGGAATGGAATGGTGGAGATCGAGATCAGTCCCAGTTCCTGGCCCGACAGACAAATGGTCTGATGACTTCATCCTTTTAGGGGCAGTCACACAACGCCATCAACCTAATGGACCACTGACCTTCCCAGAAGAGACCCTTCGACGGTCTGTGCTTTGGACACTATGGACACTCAGGAACTCTGCAATCCATAGGGGAGAAAGACTGACTTCGGCAATGATAAGAGCTGAGGTAAGGTCATCAAACAGACCATCTCAACAGCGTGGTCTCTTAAAGTCGAAAAAAAAGGGTATACATCGAAGGCACTGAAGATTTTTCTTCGGCATTGGGATAGATTCCCTGACTTGCTCAGAGTGCAGTTGCCTCAGGGCACTTATCCGCAGCTTGAATTTTCAGCTTTCTTCGTCGCATGACAAAATGTTTCGTTGCACTGACTTCAGTCACCTGAGGATAAAGGTCTCAGTTTCTTTCAGTTTTTCAATACGAATGTGATGAGAATAGAGTTCCTCACCCTTTGAGGGCTTGATTACATCAGTTCTTTTGCTACAAAATTTTTGAAAACAAAAGAGACATAGAATTTGAGAATGGTCTGAGAATAGAATGAGATAGAAGTAAAGGCTACAGTTCGGTTTGAACATTCCTCATTTGCTTAGGTTTGTAGATTTCTCAGTTGGTGGGATTCTGTGACTCCTGATAAGGGCTTGGCTGGTGATGACTCACTCTAATTGGGGGCCGACTGTACATATGTCAGGGACGCCAAAAGAGACATAGAATTTGAGAATGGTCTGAGAATAGAATGAGATAGAAGTAAAGGCTACAGTTTGGTTTGAAGATTCCTCATTTGCTTAGGTTTGTAGATTCCTCAGTTGGTGGGATTCTGCGACTCCTAATAACGGCTTGGCCGGTGATGCCTCGCTCTAATTGGGAGCCGACTGTACATATGTGAGGGACGCCGGGCCCGTTTCTTGGCTTATAAAAATTTTTTCTTCTGAAAAAAAAAAAAAAAAAAAAAAAAAAGAAGGAATATATAGAAGCTCCTTTTACCATTTCTGATGTTATACATGGCTCTACATTCTTTTTAGCTTACTGGATTCCAAGGCTTTCATGTCATCGTAGAACCATTTTTCTTATTATCTGTTGTGTTTACGCGCTGTGTGATTGTAGTCTGGGCGCTGAGCGCCGATAGGAGAGGAGACATTGGATATATTGTTGATGGTGGCAAGAAGGGCCTGACATCGACAACTGAGCTCATTGCTTTGGTCTTCATTGGTATATAGCTTTGTGCTTTCTGCTTTCTGGACAGCATTCAATTTTCTGGCTTTCAATGTGATGCTGCAATTTGGATTTCTGTCATTTTGTCCTTGCTCATAATCCTTCCATCTGCATGTATGCTTGAAGAGAGGGGCTTGGGATATGGGCTGAGCGTGCACGGGTTCATGTGAACTGATTTGTGTGCAGATGGGTGAGCAAGGGCGATGCCGAGCTGTCATCAGATTCATCGAGAATTGTGGGTTCGCTCTGAATGACATCAGTGCGGTGTTTACTGCCCACGAGGAAGGGCTTTATCGACCAGGTATACCATTTCATATTTTGAATGTTACTGGTTGATGGTCCGTTCATCCATCCTTTCATACACCTGTCCGCCCACCTTCCCGCGGTCCCTGCCCGTCCCTGCATGGCTGTCAAACTGTCTGTGCTTGTGTGTCTTGTAGACAAATCATCAATGCCACTCGAGACTACCCTGACCACCACCACCTGATGTACAAGGAGTATCTTGTGATGGCCCTCGACACTTTGCCTCATTCCCCAGGCGTAAAGATCCCCACTCTACCTCGATGCACGGGAAACATAGTGCAACACCGATTAGCTCATCTCCCCTTTTCACTCCAAGGAAAGCATTGTGTGACACCGCTCAACACTCAACTCTTCTCCGACGGATGGGAGTGCTGTGAAACTGCCGGACTCTCTTCCTGTCAGCCCCCTTGCAGACATCATATACTGATATCTTTTCACTTCTCATCCACTGTACCCTCACGTTGTAAGGCGTCTTGCAATCTCTGATGATTGTCCGCTGCTAATGGGCAGAGGTAAAGTCTTGAAGGGGGTCACAAGTTGCTTCGCATGCACAGGGGGACAAAGAGTTCCAAGGGTTTTACAAGACGCTAGGAACATGGGGTATCAAGGGTCAGGACAACATGCCATTTGTGCTATGTGGAGTTTTTCTTTTGTTCTTTTCTCTGTTTTCGATTTATACGTGTCATTTTTGCACAAGGGCCAAGCTAATCTTCTCTGCATCATTCCAAGATGCTGTTTGCAGAAGTGGGTGGAGGCAGGGGAGCTTGTAGGTGGTCACACAACATTTTTCCGGAGGGGGGGGGAAGGATGGGGGTAAGTGGTATGAATGTTGACCAGCTGCAAGATAATTTGCACCCAATGGGGAAGGGGGGAGGGGGGAGGTTGGACAGGGGTGGAGGGGGTGGGAAGGATGGGGGTAAGTGGTATGAATGTTGACCAGCTGCAAGATAATTTGCCCCCAATGGGGAAGGGGGGAGGGGGGAGGTTGGACAGGTGTTCAGTGGGGGGGGTCCAAGATGCTTTGCACACACGAACCAGAGGAGAGGGAGTGTTGGAGGGGATGACAAGATGCTTTCCTGTATCAGGGCAGAATGTGGGAGCTTTTTATGAGGGAAAGGGGGTGAGGGAGTCATGGGGTGTTCCGCATGCAAAAAGGGACACACACGGAATTTCAAGGGCGGTGACTAGATGCTTCGCACGTAAATGGGATGGAGAGGAAGCATCAATGGTGGGTTCGCAAGGTGCTGTGCATGAATTGCAGGAGGCGAGTACCAAGGGTGGTCAGTACCTGCTATCTTGGCAAAAGTGGTATGGTTGAAAGATGCGTTGCAAGTGTGCTTTCCAAGAAGGGGGCCAGTATTTTGAGCCGAGAAGTATGGCACGATGATACGAAGAAAGTTCAAGAAACTTATCAAGTTCGTTTGTTTTCTGACCAGAGTCGGTAATATAGTTTTTAACTTTTTAGATTATTAAAATTGAATTTTAGTATTATCGAGTTTAGTATGTACCTAGGCTACCAGCTGGGCGACCCGGGTCCACCTTGTTTGCCAGGGCGGCCCGGCCATGCAAGGACCAAAGACACTAATGGTTAACGGGACCCCCCCTTTTCAGGTCCTGACGAACAGACCCAAAACTGAAGTTAGGGTTTGGGGTTCAAATTATAGTTTTTTCTTTTTTTTTTGGTGCCTGTTTTTGTTTTGGGCCAAGGTTTGGGTGTAGCAAATTTGTTCTCATTTGGAGCATTGGAATTTCCTCTGCTGAGATTTTTGAAATTTCTCAAGATGGAATGTTGGCGAATTTACATGGAAGTGCACTTTTGCCTTGCTGTTTTATAGTTGTTGTTTTTTTTTTCAATTATTTTTTTGCAATTAGTTAGTATGGTCTCCATTCTATGAATTGCTGGCAAGTTTGGATAAAATGACTCTTGGGTTTTGCTCATACTTGCGGCACATCCCGTGCGCGGGGTCGCGGCACATGCGGCGCAGAGCACACGCGTATGCACGAGCGCTCACGTGATGCGGCGCATCAACAAAAAAAAGTAATTAAAAAAGAAAAATTAAAGGACAGGGTGGGGTGGCCAAACTTGCCCCTCGCCTCCGAAAATCAAACTGAAGAGGGAAAAAAGTTGGGGCCGCCCCTCACCCCAACACTATGAGCACATGTGTGTGTGTGTGTGTGGTGTGCACGTCCTAATTGTGTCCAGTCTCGTTTCCGAAGGGCCCCTACGAATTAGCAAGGACCCCTCGTGGAGCAGAGATGAACATTAGACTGCTGGTTTGCCTGCGTGGGCCGAGAATATATTGTCTGGATTCGAATTCAGGTCTGTGCATCACAGTTATGGGTCACTAATTCTCTGTTTTCTCGTCTTTCTTTTGTTTCTCGTTTTTCTTCTGTTTTCTCGTTTTTCTTTTGTTTTCTCGTTGTTCTTTTCTTAGGAATACGTGCAGTGGCCCTAAGGGCCTCTACTCACCACATGCACAAAAAACAAAACATATGGCCGCATATTATTCCCAGTTCTAGCAGAAGATTCATTCTAATTCTGAACATTTGCAGTGGCCCTAAGGGCCTCTACTACTCACGACATGCACAAAAGACAAAACATTCGGCTGCGTATTATTCCACGTTCTAGCAGAAGATTCATTCTTGTTCTGCACATTTGGTTAGTACTGCAGCCAAGCCCTGATAATCACGTGCAGATTGCAGAGACCAACAGGGCCTAGCGAAGTGAGCAACTCATAACTGCTGAAACACAGACGTGAATATGAATCCTGAGTATATGTTCAGCCAGCTCGTGCTCCACTTCGTATTCACTGCCTGCCTCGATTTTGGTGGAGGGTCCTTTGTAACGGGAGTGAGGCTGAGGGTGAGCCGAGGGAGAGGAGAGAGAGAGGGAGAGAGTGAGAGCACACACACACACTCACTCACTCGACACGACGGACTCGGACTGAGGGTTGGACGCAGACACAGTGGCAAGGCACAAAGTCGAAGTCTTGGATTCCCAATGCCGAAACGGCAAGTCACACTGAGTACAAGTACAGCAGCAGAGAACTGGTACGAG
>BFEA01000020.1:2603524-2618591 GCA_003427395.1 Chara braunii | reverse complement strand
CACACACTCACACACAGTCTCTCTCTCTCTCTCTCCCTCTCTCTCTCTCTCTCTGGGTATGTGTGTGTGTGAATAACCCTGGAAACATTTCCATTATAATCTTCAGCACCACATGTGTGCTCTGTTCTACCATTGTAACCGGGTCTACCAAGATGACAGATCCCATCTGTGATGAAGGAGAGAGAGAGAGAGGTGGAGATGGTGGTGGTGGAGAAAGGCTGTCAAGCATGACGGCAACAGCACACACCTAACACGCACTGTAGCCTCACAATCGCACAATGTAGAATGAATCAAAGAACAGACTGATGCCGGGGTACACCCCCAATGGACTGACTGGACTAAAATGATACTGACATTGGTACCGGGTGGAATAATAAATGGCCTGTGAGATCAGGCCCAGGGCCATAGCCAAAAATGGGCCTGGCCCATAGCCCATGCAGAGTACTGCTGCACGATCCTCGAACCTCTATGCTAAGATCTAGGATGCAAAGCAAGCTCCGTACAAAGCAGATGACACCCTAAACTACATACTATCGATAAGAAAACAGCAAATGTCTGATACGCAAATCCTTTTTCTTTGTTTTTTTTTTTTGTACAAAACTCAGAACCTCAAGGTTCTGGCTCCTACCATTCTGGGGAGCAACAGTCCGGTTCCTGTTCCCCCGGCAAGTCAATGATGAATACAATAAGGATGCACATACTCTCCTCCCCATTATGGTGAGAGGCCCGAGTGGACGGCATTGATTACTTCCTTTTGGAAGGATGTACCACCCCTCACCCCTGCCTAAGTTAGCCTGCTTGACTTAGGACCTGACACTCTAGGTAGGCTGGCTTACGCTACTTCTGTTTGTGGCATGTGGTGTATCTTCGTAGGACTTGACTAGCTTACTCCGCTCAGCTGTTCGGCTGTCGGACCAGATTTAAGTACTGAAGTTACTGGCCAGACTCGTATGCTGTTGGTTTTGCTAAGTAGATATAGAACCTTAGGTGTTCCGGTATTTGATGACGTTTGAAATTTCTGTTAGTTGGAAGTTGTAGATAGCTTCTAAGGCCTATGCCCTGCACGCTAAACCCTAAACCCTTACTCTCCCTCTGCCTCTGTCCGTGTTTCTGGACTTTTTTTTACTGCCGGAACTGCTGATGCGTCCTCCTATGGTAAAAATCTATATGGGTTGTGCTCTGTGGGGCTGTACTTGCTGTGCTGAGTGTGCTCCTGACGAAAACCCTAAACCCTTGCTCCCGTGGTGAAAATCTGTATGGGCCGTGCTTTTGTAGGTCGTATCTGTTCTTGTTGGTATAGCCATTTAGAATTGTTTCCGTGTTGTAGTAGTTGGCCGTTCCCTATGTTGATTTCTGCTGCTGCTGCTTTTTTTTTTCTTTTTTTCTTCCTACTCTAGCACGTAAGAGGGGCGACCACTTTAAATGTCGAATAGTCTTACTTCCCTTTCATCTTGATTCGTCTAAGTCAACCCCTTGCATGGAGGCAAAGAGGAAGTTGTCTGCACCTAAGGGTCAAGACTCCTCTCTAGGAGGCATCTGGGGCGGGGGTTCGTTGCTTTAGGAGCCGGCCTTGCTATCGACCCGGAGTGGACCGTATTCACGGGGGAATACTACGCTGTATCACGGTGGAGCCAGCCCGCTTCCAAGTCCTGAACAACGTGTTCGGGCGAGGAAAAGGGGTATTCCAGACCACTTCCTAGAGGGTAGGGTGTCTTGAAACTAAGAGTAGTTGCCTTCTCATGTTTTCAGGTAAAGGGGAGGCTGAATCTAGTACCCTGTTGGGTGGCCGTCTTAGGAGCCGCCAGCATGTGGGGAACTGGCGTCAAAAGAAGCCCAGTTCGTGTTTCAACTAGTGTCAAAAGAAGTGCAAGTAGGCACTACTTTCGCGGCGGGACCGTGACAGAAGAATCACGGCCCAGGAAGGGAATGAAAATTGAACATGAAAATTGGTATATCTAAATTCAGTTTGACAAAGTTACTACTTTGTCTTTGAGATGTTCGAGAAGGCGGTGATCCTCCGATTCTTTAGCACGCGTGAGGGGGCGACGGATTGATTAGCAGTGCCGACACGTTATCGCGCCGGTATGATTCGGAAAGGGAGGTTGGTGTACAATTCACACGAACTTTTTTCGGAGCAGGATCAACCGCGATTTTGGGATGGGAGCACGAGGGAATCGCCACGGAGCTATATTTTATTGGTTGAACCAGGTATTGTGCGGTATGATTTTGCGCCTCCTAATATGGTCCCCTGTCTTACCGATTTCGTCATTTTGTATGGATTGGAGAGAAAACCATTGACTTGCACTATCCCTTGGGCGTCATTGTATAAGATTCTTACCCATTTGCGGAAATGTGGGCCTACTCCCATTTTTTCCATGCAGATTTGTAGGAAATCCCAGTTAACTTGATCGTATGCTTTCTCAAAGTCAAAGAACAGTAAGGCTGCTGTGATTCTTTTTTGTTTTATTAATCTGATGGATTCACTCAATGTCATAACATTATCTAAGATGAGTCTTCCAGGGATGCAACCTGTTTCGTCTAGATGGAAACAATTCCTTGTGATTCGGTTGATTCTTGTGGGTAGCAGCGTGGTTACGATTTTGTAAGCTACGTTGAGCAGTGAAATGGGGCGGTAGTTTCTGATATTTTCCTTGTCTCCCATCTTGTATAGAAGTGTTACTAATGTACTTAGGTCTACTCCTAGGGACTCCTTTGTCCATGCTTTATTTAGGAAATTTAGGAAAAGGGGGTCTAACGTGTGCCAACTTGCGAGCCATAATTCTTTGGATAATCTATCTCTTCTTGGAGCTTTGTTGGGTTTCATATCTTTGAGAGCTTTGTGTAGTTCCTCCAAGGTAATGGGTTATTCTAATTGGTTAGCTGTTTCTTTAGAAAGGGAGTGATCCAAGTGTGTTAAGAATTTATTCCTAGCCCTTGTGACTTCGTTGTGTATTCCCGTTGGGGTTTTGCTGGAGTATAGGTCCTTATAGAAGTTGGCTGCTATGTTGATGAATTGGGTAGTTTTTGAGGTGGGGTTTCCATTTGTGCCTTTGAGGCTTTCTACCTTGGCGTTCCTGGAGTTGGATTTGATTCTTTGAAAGAAGTGTTTGGTTATTTTTTTGTTCAATTCCCAGTCTTTTACTCTTGCTCTTAGTTGAAGGCCTCTGAGTTTCAGTTTAGTCCACTCACTTAATTCCTCTTTCGATTTGGAATAGAGGTCTACGTAGGAAATTGAGTTGGTATTATGCTTTAGGTTGATCTCGGCTATGTCTATAGCGTTTCTCAACATCTCTTCCCTCTCGTTTCTTTGGGTGGTCAGCCTTCTTGATGCTAAGGCCACTTTTGAGCTGATACTGTTGATGATCTTGGGGAACTGAGTGAAGATGTCTTCTCCTTCCGCCTTCTGAAGAGAGTGGGCTAATATACTCTTCAACTCAGTTTGGAAGGTTTGGCTAGTTAATAGGGCATGTTGAAACGGTAGAAGCTCTTTCCCAAGTATCCACTTTTCAAAAATCTGAGATCTGGTGTGATGGGTTTGTGATCGAATCCGTTGTGCTAGGGAGCTCTTTCTATTTTGCAATCTTGAACAATGCCTGCAGGAATTCGGAGATGAGTCTATTCTAGAAAATGAGGTTCTGTTGAGCGTGGTTTTCCTAACGCAAGAGTAGTGTTTCTCTTCTGGGTATATCAATCGGAATGGGTCTACTAAATTTTTTCTTGTGATGAAGTTTGTTAGTTCTATGTTGTTAGAATGTTGAGATGGGTCGAAGTCGTCGAAGATCATGAATGAGTAGAGAGTGATGTTCCTCGCGGAACGGAAAATAGGCGCTAGCGCTTCGCGACCCGCGGACGGCAGGGCCCGCCCGCCAGGCATCGTGCAAGCTCATGGGTGATGGCTGCCAAGCTGGCATCCCAGTTGCTCGCGAACTTGACATCGGCGTCCACCGGCCATGCAAAGCCGGAGTGGGCGAAGCCCGCGCAGTGACTGCCAGATGTGCTGACGCCAGCGCGACAATCGGAGGAAGTATAGCAGTGATCGGAGGAAGCTTCGAGGTGTTGATGATCAGCATCTGGGAGGTTCGAGGCGACATAGCGGGGAAGGAAATCCTACGTACCTCTTGGGATCAACCTTGTGGAGGCGGGGGGCATGAAGATACGGGGATGTGAAGTGGAGGATAACCAGGTGCGCTATGGGATCTATACTTGGGAGGTGGTGACCACGGGGAAGGTTGATGGCAAGAGCTCGGTTATGAGGCAACAAAGAGGCGTGGAACCGAGGAGAGCCGTCGCAAAACGTCGAAGGAGCAGTGAGGATTTGAAAGCAGCAGCAAGCACGACAAAAGAACACACAGAGCGACACACCTGGCGCAGCCTACGGGTGACTAGGATCGCAATACGCGCCAGTAAGATGGGAGCAACAGCGGAAGGTATAAACGGCGAGACAGGACTGACCAGATAAGATACAGTGGTACAAGTGTCGATCTTGCTGTGCCCCTTGTCGTCCTGGACAAATCATCGCCTCGATCGGCACAAATCCTGTTGAACCCCCCGGCCCTGCCCTGCCCCCCGTATCAGAATCCTCTTCAGTCCCTCATCCCTCTTGACCTGCCATCCCCCCGCCTCCGGTTGACCAGGCATCCCGCCATCCCGACCCCGTCCCCAGACCTAAGCCCCCGCCAGGTATTGAATGCATGTTACGAAAGTACTGTACACCAATAACACACCGGGGATCGCACACAATCTGCCTGCCTTCGATTCACCTTGAATTCCCCCGCGGTTGAACCGGTGGATCTGCAGGCCACCTGTCCTGCTCTCAATCGCACATGTAGTACGACCATGTGTCCTACCCCAATCCATATGGTATGAGAGGGAGGGTTCGCTCAACATGAAAGAGTAGCGCGTTACACAAAATAAGAGAGAGAGGGTTTGCTCTACGACAAAGACACACAGGACACGCAAATAAAAACCGGGGGGGAGCAAATGGTGTCATCAGATAGGGCAACATAAGTCCGAGCAAACAGCCCAACAAGAGGCATCGATTTGTGCAGCAAGCCCACGTCCTCCCCTCTCTCCCCATCGCCACAAATCTCCAAAAAAAAAAAAGGAAAAAAAAAAAGGAAAAGAATATAAGCAGGGAGCACACCTCCCACAAACGGAGATTGTAATCGGAGATATGGAGAAACGCACGGAAGACACTGCCAAACCCCCAAATCACCGAAAGGCTGCAGGACCCAAACCGGGGATCAACGAAAAGACAATGGAAGGGGCTGATAGGGAAACATGGAGGGATAAGGTAGCGGCGGACGGCAAGTGTCCCAAAGATACCCCCTCCACTTCTGCAGCTGCGACCGGGAGTGTGCAACGCCCCCCCCCCCCCAACTACTCAAAGCTCTATCCGTCCCGGCACAGGCAGATGCACACAAGTCTTCCACCTTGAACGGCATGGCCCCGCTTAAGAGCCACTTTATACAGCAACTATATGTGGAACCGGTGAGAAAATTCCAAGTCAGAGATGGGTACGTCTACCCCCACTCTGTCTTCCCGGCCCAAGTGAGGGCCACGAGGGACATGATCTATTCCCATAAAGCGGTGCACTTTCGTTTCATGCCAACACAGCCAGTGCAACCAATAACTGATAAGGTGAAGTGGATCACAGACAAGCTTGCGCTCATCAAACCAGAACGCCAGCTCGTCCACGACCACTTCCTCATTGAAGTGGACAACCCAGAATGCATCACGGTGGTGGCCCTGTACTCGACAGACAAACACCTCTTACTCAGAAACAAGGCATTGCAGTTCAGAGGTAAGTCTGTGCAGGTCACAGCGTGGTCCCCGGTAGACCCGCTGTCCAGCAATGAAAGGAGAGAGTTCTTAATGAAAACGAACTTCTGGGTTGAGTTCAGATTTGCCCCGCTCTGTGTGCAGGGCACCATCCTCACTGATCTTGAGAACATTGCCCATGTAAAAGGGTACATCACTGACCTCCCGCAATTCCTGGGCAAAAGGGATGACTGACTCCCTGTTGGTGGCTGTGGACTGGGACCCATCCTACCCATTCCCCCTTAATGAGGAATGGCGCTATTCACACGGCGGCAAGGAGTGCTCAGTCCCCATGAGCCACATCCAAGACCCGTGGTGTTATGCTTGTAAGGCACGAGGGAACCTCTGTACGGATGATGACCGTCAGTCTAACCAGAAAAAGAGAATTAAAGGATTGGTGACACCTCACCCCGAGGACGAGGAGAGATGTATCAGGAAGAGAAAGAGCTACAAGGCTGGCTCTTTAAAGCGTACGCGGACGGACGCCCAGGGAAATGGCTGTGACAGGGGAAGGGGCAACCAGTAACCTTTCCTTCCGGAGTCAGGATCATCATTGACAAAGATTATGAATATAAGGGCAAACGCGGTGTCTCCTCAGACCAACCGGTAGGCGAAGGAGAAGGGAAATGCGCTGCGGTCAGAAACAGAGCGAGCAGAGCAACCGCGCCGGATCCCGCCGACAGAGCACAGGCGGAAGGAAGCAAGGGTAAACGAACCAATATAGACCCTGTTCCCCCAGCCCAGCGACCCGGTCGTGGACTGGTCCCCATGGTGCCCCGTCAAGTATATAAAGCTAGACTTAAGAGTGACGGGGCAGCTGTTGGCCTGGTTGGGGCGGAGCCCCCCCCCCACTCGTGGCTGCCCGACCCCCCCACAAGTTGGACCACGCGGGGACAAAACTCGCAGAGCTCCACCCGCAGTCTAATCAGGTTGACCCACTGCAGCTCGACTACCACAATGGCACACAACAACAACCGGTGGCCGCGACACTGGCTCAGCTGCCCATGCCCCGGTCGCACCACAAGACCGATTCTTATAAAGTTGCTGACCTTGGGCTGCCGGCATCTGGTTATCTACCCACGCCCCAGCCACATCACACGACTGATCCTCAAATGGGGACTGACCAGCAACAGACACCACAAACTGGGGGACTCTCAATCCCTGCAGTCTGTGCTGGGCTAGCGGTGCAGAGGCCAATGCTGCCGGAAGAAAGCAAACAGACAGACACGAGCATTTTGGACCAAAAGGCTGAAACGCAGATAATTTCCCTCCATGCCTCAGACAAGGTCACATCACAGGCCACTAAGGTAGTTGTCACACACGAACAGGGAGGGGTGATACAAAAAGTGGATGGCGGACTCTCAATCCCTGCACTCTCTGCTGGGCTAGCGGTGCAGAGGCCAAAACTGCCCGAAGAAAGCAAACAGACAGACACGAACATTTTGGATCAAAAGTCTGAAACGCAGATAATTTCCCTCAATGCCTCAGACAAGGTCACACCACAGGTCACTGGTATGAAGGTAGTTGTCTCGGAATTGACGGGGGAGGTGCAGAGGCCAATACTACCCGAAGAAAGCAAACAGACAGACTCGAACATTTTGGACCAAAAGCCTGAAACACAGACAATTTCCCTCCATGCCTCAGACAACGTCACACCACAGGCCCCGGGTATGAAGGTAGTTGTCTCGGAAGTGACTGGGGAGAAAAAGTACTTGCCTTTCAAATTGCCCCTTCCTCCGCCAACCCTCCAGAAGCAGCTGCCTGCCCCTGCACTGCCACAGGCAGGACACACACATGAACAGGGAGGGGTGATACAAAAAGTGGATGGCCGCCCACACAAGCAGCTGCCTCCCCCTACATCGTCACAGGGAGGGGTGCCACAGGGAGGGGTGATACAAAAAGAGGACGGACGCCCATTCAAAGACGAGGAACATGGGAACTCGAAAATGCTCAACCACAGCATGTGTGGCTTAAAGCCAACACACTTCTTCACAAAATCAAAGATGTGGCATTTTCACAGCACTGGGAACTGCCACGGCCAAAACAGACTGAACCGGAACCCCGGCCCGCGGAAAATGTAGATCAACAGTGCCTCCGTAGCGAGAATCACGGCCCCCCCCCTCCTCACCACAGTCTACTCCCCCCTGTACAGACCCCCACTCAGCTGCAGGCGATTGAGACGGCACCCTGCAGGCAAGAACTACAACGCACTCAACAGATGCACGAGCAACAGAACCAACAACGGCAGGCTCAGGAGCAACACAACCTGCTACACCGCCAGCAGGAAGTGCAGCGCCCCCAACAGCAGCTAGAGCAGGAGCAATCCTTGTTGGTTCTGCAGCAGCCGCTGAGGCAACAACAACAACAACAACATCAACAAGTTGAATATGAACAGCAACAAACTCAGCAGATGCAAATGAGTCATGAGCAGGTGCAACAACAGGCACTCTTCTGCCACCAACAGCAACAGTGCCAACATGAGCCGCAAGCTCAAGCACAAGAGCAATACCTGCTGCAAATGCAGATGGGCTGTGGGCACAAGCCTCTTACACAACAACACTTGCTTCACGGGGTGCAAGATCACGTGCAACTCTCACAACAACATTTGCACACTGCCCAACAACAACAGGCGCAACAGCAAACACTCTCCTGCCCCCAACAGCAACAACAATAGCAGGGGCTGCAAGCCCAACCACAACAGCCTCCTGCACAACAACAGCTGCTGCAAGGGGAGCAAGAACACGTGCAACAAGGGGAGCAAGAACACGTGCAACAGCAGATACCGTCCCACCCCCAACAGCAACAACACCAATAAGTGACGCTGCACGACCAACAACCACACCAAGCACAGCAGTTCATGCTCGGGGGAGACTATATCGACCAGTTCCACCTCCTGCTGAGGGCCCAGCTGGCACAATACCATCATCAGCAACAACAACACAGGATGCTGCAGCAGCAGCAAATCCTGCAGCAAATCCACCTGGAATGGCAACAACAACTGTGCTGCCAACAGCAGCAAGTTTTGTACCAGCAACAGGATCAGCTGCGCACATTCTGGCAACAGGAGGCGGACAGACAAAAGGTGCATGCGTTACAGATTCACATGCGACTCCCAGCCATCGCCTGCCCGCCCGTACCTGACGAACAGCAGGAACCCCAGAATATGGACACCTCTGTTTCGGATGAGCCCCCGCCCCGGCAGGAGGACAGCCACCTGCCTCCCATGCAGGACATGGATGTCGATGTCATCCTGCCCCCGCCGCCACCACCGAAAGGAGAAAACTGCCCACCGCCGCCTCTTTCAGCCAACGCTGAGGTTAAACAGAAACTCGGTTTCCTCACAGAGTGGACCCTTATGAAGATTTTCTCACTCACGGATGACCGACCAGCTGAAAGGCTAGACAACAAACACTGGAAGAAGGCCAAGATGGTGCTCATGTACAGCCCGCGGGTCTTGGCTACAGTTGAGAAATACAAGGACATCTCATCGATAGACTGGATGGATGTGGGCGCTGCCATTGTTCTGGTGGTGAATGAATTTCTAGACAAAATTGAAAAATATGCGGGAACCCAGAGAATTCAGAGAGGCGGCGACGACTCGATGAATGACCACAATCTTGTGCATGCCCCGTCGGAGGTGTTCCTTCATGAGGGTTTGGCCTGGCCTGAAGTGCTGATACATGAATTGTGTGAAACACTATATCCCCTCTCGCAAAACTCCGTTCAACAACTTCAAGCGAGGGAGCACCCTTTGGACTCCATGGGCACAACCTCGCTTGCCCTCCCAGATATCCAGCAACAACAGCCCCAGCCTGGGAGACAGGAAAGGGGGGCAACTCCGAAGGCACAATCCTTGCAAGTGCAAAAGGGACAGCAGCGACCCCTCGATTCTGAAAATGACATCCATACTCAGACAATCGTGCCGCACAACCCACCCCCTCGTCGAGACCGACAAACTGCATTCGTCCTCCATGATGATGAAGTCAACACGCAACGGGAGTCGGGGGATGAAGACGATCTATTGGAAGGGCCCCCCACCCCACCGAAAAAGTTTAGAGAATTGGTAAGACTTCAAGCAGATGACAGCACCCCCCGCGGCCATGCCGCCCAGGGTGGTCATCTTCCCTCTGGCCCGTGAACAACAGGGGGGCGAATGGTTGCTTGGCCTCAGTCCACAGGCTCTCCACAGTGGACGGTCGAGCCAACGCAGACTCCATGACGCCACGGGCGAATATGTGTTGGGCGGTTGGCGGGGTAGCCCATCCACAGACGTCATTCTGAAATACCTCAGGTGCTTGATCCGAGAAACCGAAATAAACAGCGTGTTGGGAGTGGTTCTACCAAAGTCACACACGTTCCCCAAGGGTATCACTCCAGTTATCCTTCTAGTTGACTCGAAGGTAAATAAGCCTAATAGAACAGACCCTTACTTCGTAACAATGCCCTCAAGGTCACTCCTTGTTCCATCTACTTGAAACATCCCCATAACGTGATGTGAGGCAGACCTAACATTCCCCGCACATGCAACTGTTCTATTGGGGTTCCTCCTGCCCATAGCTCAAGCCACCTTACCGGACCATTATTACGGAAATCCCTTCCCTCCGTACGCTACGCCCATCTACAACATCTATAATTAGATTCCTGCTTATATCTACAGTCTACTCAAGTTTCCAGGCCCTTCTCACACAAACGCTCCCTCTTCATGACTATATTCATGAGGCAGTGCTCGATGCCCTGTCTCGCTGCAAAGCCTCCTTCCGTGTTCCGCTTGGGATGGTTGGGTCGATATACTTCCCGCCCCTGTCGAAAACATTCCCCCCAATATCAGTTCTTATTAGACCGCTCGCCTCATCGGCCCTTCACTCCCGACAAAACTTTATTATGTGCCCTTCCTTAGCACAATGTTTGCACATGTCCTTTCCCCAACCCGCTTTTTTCCCTCCAAAGCCACCTCTGCCGCTGCTACGTCCTTCGCTGCCACGGCCACCGTTCCTGCGGCCTCTTCCAGCCGCCTGCTTTTGACCTTCGTAGGCCCTGCCGCCTTGCGGCACTTGCTGCGACGGTAATCGCAACGGCCTCCCGGGCTGGGCTTGGGCTGCCAAAGGCCTGGGTACCATCTCCAGATCGTTATTGGTCGGGTGCTCCTCACCTAGCCAAATGTTATGCCTGATGTCATCACATAATTTCCCCCATGATGACCTCGCTCCTTTGACCAACCTGTCAACTTTATCCTTCAATCCTATATGGATAAACCTTATGACCTCTTTCAGCATTCGTTCCTCGCTCCACTTGTAGTGGGATGCTATCTGTCCAAGCTTATCAAGAAAGACGGAGACATGATAACCCTTGAAGAAGTCTATCCCAATCTCAGGCCCTATACCCATTTGATCGTACGGCGTCCACTGCCGATATAGTGCCTGCTCGGCCGCCGAGGGCCCCCTTTGAGCAGTTTCGCCTCCCATTCCTTGCGGAGTGACTACCTCTTGTTGCGAGCACTGCCCTTCTCCGGTACCCTGACCTCCCTGGGCCCAATTCCTCGCCTTCCACTGAGCCTTTGTCAACTTGGGAGGTTCAAGCTTCTCTTTTTCTCCCGTCACACCCCTTCCCTTACTTCCTTGCGGGGTACGGCCAGTCTTTTCCCAACAATCACATACCTCTTCCACCCAACGCTCGGACCACCATTCTCTCTGCTGCCCTTCCTGACCTGCAGCTGAGGATGTTTCCACGCTAACGAGGCCCCCCTTTGGATCCAGCGCACGAGCAGGCAGGGCCATATTAGTGCCCTGCTCCTCCTTTATTTTCATGAATCCTTCGCCTTTGCCTCTCGCCTGAACACCGACTCACTTCTTTGGGGTTCTTATCGAGAGGGGCGACTCTTGGTCATCCTCCTCCACTCCTCTTTCACCCTGGTCAGCCGGCTCACTTGGGGAACCTTCTGAAACCTTCCGCTTGCCTCTCCTGGCCTCCTCCAGCCGGGCTAGTCTTTCTTCCAATGCCCGTACTTGCCCTTATAGCCCATCTAACTCTGCCTGTGGTGGCGCGCTCACAACCGGCGGCATAGAGCGTTCCCCACGTTGGCCCTCCATTCCATCCTCTGGGAATCTTAGCCTTAGGGAGTTCTCCAACTCATCCCACGTCTCCGCCTTCTGCCTGAAGGCATACACCTCCTCGCTTAGGCTTTCGCAAACGAACAAAGGGAGTATGTACCACATTGCCTTCTTGTCCCACTTCTTCATGAGGCAGAAATCCTGAAAATCACGCAGAAAGCTAGAGAAGTCTCTTCCTTGGAACAGCAGGGCGCGCAGATCTGGGGGCATTGACTCCCGCAACACCTCGTGCAGCAACACCTTCATGAGGCACGAGTTTCTCCAAAGCAGGATCCTGGCAAAACCGCTCTCTTCCGCCATGGTGCTAACAGCAGTCTGGTACGCAAAGCAAGCAGCCACTTATTAGAGAGCGTCCTAGGCGGACTCAAACAATCAGGGGCAAACGGTTGAACTCAACTCTCATTACCTTATCCCATGTCCACATCAAGGAACCCCTAGTCCTTACAATAGTATATACAAGCAGGACTCCTCAATGACTGTTGGCAAGCAGTAGTGGTCAATATGACAATAGGTATATGCACGGTCGCACCCAAGTCAAAGGGAGTGCACTTTTAGCGAACGACAAGGACCCTTTCTATCGGTCCACTACTGCTCGAAGCTCATCCCAACCTACATTTCCCTCATTCGGATCATGAGAAGCGGCATATATGTCAACCATATTGGCCATATTCTTAAGCCACTGCCTAGAAGGCGAGAACTTCGGGTCTAAGTATAGACCATATATCAGTTCACATGTATAGCGCTCATACTCCCAGTTTCGCACCCTCATAGCGGCTTCAGCTGCCTCTTCTATTCTTGCCTGTCCACCAAAGCTCTTCTCTATGAGGAAGTAGGGCAGGGTGACTCGCAGTGGAGCCGTCGGAAGCGCGAACTCCCTAGAGCACTTGACCTCTACATGGGTTAGTACGCGCTCTTCTCCGCCACGGGACACTTCCCTCGCCCACTTTGCCGCAGCCGCCTCAGCTACCCTCAGCGGCCTAGCGAGGAGACTTCCGTGCCCAAGTGCCAACTCTATTCCATGCTCAGTCCAGAATGAGGGCGAGGCGTACAACGTCACTCTTACAATCGCACACTCCCGTTCATCATCAACCCCAGACTCGATCCACACAAAGATGTCTGAGACCATCAATATGCCCCACCACGAAGAGATGTACTCTCCTGCTTTGATCCGCCTGGGTAAAGACACCTCGAGCCCTCCTTCTTTCTCAACGCCCGAGCATACGCAGTTCTTCCCGTGCATAAGGCATCATGAGTTGTCTTTACTTTGTCTGGGTTCTGCCCATCACAGACAAACGTCCAGCATGCGCCTTCCGTTATTAACCTGACAATCCCTACCCTCTGGGAAGAGCGGTCCAGGCGTACAGACTTAATGGCCGACCATGAGGCGAGTGCTGGACTGAAAACATTCGTATAAATTTCTACAGGCTAATAAGATCCCAAATATAATCCTAATAAAATAACCCACACGAAGTGCTCCTGAAAATGGTATCTGCTTAAACATATAGCTTCTCATAATCAGGCGTAAACTGGGCTTACAAGGACTGACATTCATGGATGAGTTCAATATACAACTCAAAGTAATACCCTAAAAACAATTGGTTTCAAGTCTTTAGCTTCCTAGGTGGATGGTCCAGGCCTGGAAGGATTCAGGCGAAGGTCTAGCATCCACTACTACCCACCGCTCCCTTAAAGGTGAGCAAGATAGTCTTAGTGTTAGCTCTTCCATTGTTACCCCAATTCCCTCTAGGATTAGATGTCCTTCACGTAAGGAAGGTATTACCCAGACTCACTATGTCCCGTAGCAGAACAGTCGCTTAGAATCTAGACTCAACCATCTAAGTCCATGCAAGTAGATCCTTCAGCTCTCCTTAACCTACTTCTCCTTAAAGCACACAGACGATTTCTAACCTGCCACCTAGGAGAGGATTTATACCTTCAACTCTTGACAGGGGGATATTATCTCACTCATCCTTGGCCTCATTCTGATGCAACCGTATTGCAAGGCTTTCCTAATCACTCAGATGACTCTCATGGCGGTCAGAAAAGGTACATCATAGGGCTAACTCTCACAATAACCATGCTTAACTTTGACTACGTCAAGTACGCAAAGCATCGACCCAATCTGCCGGCCATCTGATCAGAAGGGTTATCAATTCCAGCTATCGGTATGCCAGTCAGGGCTCGTGAACACATAATCAAAACACTTATCGTTCTTGAGCAACTCATACCGCGTCAATCAAAACTCAGTCGTCTCGACCAAAACCAGGTTACGCAATTAACTCTCACTTCATGCCTTATCCAACATCGTCTATAACCAACCGTTTCGTCTAATTCAATCAATAAAGCAGAAGCGGTCATCCTGCCTGAGTCATCATCCAGCCTCAAATCTAGGCTCAATTTTTAAGGACTTCGTAGTCTTGCAACATCTGAATTATCTTGGGCCTGCCACTTCGTGTTGATATTTTGAGGCCATTGCCCAAAGCTTTTGACCCCACCCTAGCTCTGGACGCGGTTGCGTTCAGATGCATTTTGAGGAAAGGGGGCCTGTGTGAAGGCACCTCCACCCTCTCTTCGGGGTGGTTAAGGTTTGGTCGAGTTAATTTTTTATCCACCACATATAATTTATTTATTTTTATTTCTTCCTACTCATTTTGTCTTAGCATCGGGCGTTTGCACCTTGCCACTAGATGAATACGACATTAGAAAATGGACAGGTTCATGGTAAAAAAAAAGTTGTAGGTCAGGAAGCAAGGAGGGTAGGCAGGGTGAGCTTAATTACAAAAGGCGGAGACCCGATAGATGGAACATTTCGTTCCTGCTTAGATTGAGATGTGGTCGGGCTGTAAGGGAGGGAGTTACACTGTGAAGGTCTAAAAGAGAGTGCTTAACTAAAGAAGAAGAAGGTTTGACAAGAAAACAAGGAGGACGACATTGACGAAACTCGCAAGGTCGGGAAGTAGCAGACTGCAGACGAACGTGCTCATCCGTTTGGTAACGGATTCGGTTAGTGTGGAGGTCGATTCCGAGGTTCTTGCCAGTGACCCTGAGGAGTCAGATGGTGAGGCTAGCTTCATCGCTAGGTGTGGGTGTGTGTGTGTGTGTGTGTGTGTGTGTGTGTGTGTGTGTGTGTGTGTGTGTGT
>BFEA01000020.1:2576112-2603405 GCA_003427395.1 Chara braunii | reverse complement strand
TGTGTGTGTGTGTGTGTGTGTATGTATGTGTGTGTGTGTGTGTGTGAGAGAGAGAGAGAGAGAGAGAGAGAGACGGGTGAAGCTGCACGCCGACTTTTGAATGGTGATGTATCTTCCCGACTTCTAGCGAAAGATTCATTCTCATTTAGCATATTTGATGAAAGATAAACGGGTTGCTTGTTGTACTCGTCGTCAAGGTCCCACTAATGGTCGCGCTGCTCCTCATGTTTGTCATCTGCGCAAAGATGCGCTTCGTCCAAGCGATCTCCCTCAGCTCCAAGTCGTCGTCATTTCTCTTGGTCATGACAGTGGTCTCCCTCCTACTAGCCACTCCTACGACTTAGTTCTTATTGCTTCGATTGTACCTGGCCTTGAGAACAACCAGATGTGAATACCATAATTGCAAGAAAATTAGTAAAATTGGGTTATTAACATGTTTAAGGTAGTGATCAGACAGTGTCCCTAAGCAGGGTGGTCTAGTCACATGCATGAGAAGAGAGAAAATAATTGTGTCCTCTGTTCGTGTGCTATTAAGGCGGGATAGACAGTGTCCCTAAGTAGGGAGGTGTAGTTCTACGCCCTATCTAGGGAAGGGTGGAAGGGTAAAATATTTAAGACTTAATTAAGTTGTGCATCTGGATAAAGAAATTGTGGGTTGGTGCGGGATGTTGGTCGTGCTTATCTGTTGTTTAGGCACTCATTGGGGCATCTTTCGATGGCTTAGTCGCTTAGATACCCGTCGAGTGTTGGAGCGATAAGTAAACTAGTATAGAAGAGGGTAAGCTTGGGAGAAGATACGATGACCTTACTGAGGGTTGGGGTTAAAGTTAACTTTTGATACCATCTCAAAAGAGGTATCTTGAAAGTTATGCTTAGATCTGACACTCAAGTTAAGTGTCAGAAGTTAATCCCAAGTCACAGTGCTTTTTGTTTTCGTATTTGGCATAGTAGAAATTTTGGGAGTTCACTTTCTTAAGGAAAGAGTTGCCGGATTTTGTACTAATTCAAGGAATTTGTCAAATTTTGTTTCTATAGAGTTAGGTTGTAGTATGATTTCATATTTGGCGAAGTAAAAATTTAGAGAACTTACCTTCCTAGAAAAAATGTCGCCAATTTTTTTGTTAATTCGGGGAGTTGGACAACATCTGTTCTTGCAAAGTTTAGATGTGCTCTGGTTTTTAGATTTGGACTAATATAAATTTTGGGAGTCCATTTTTAGGAAGTTAAACAGATTTTGGCCTTGTAAAATTTTGGCAATCTATTATGGTTAAGGGAGAAGTTATCAAAATTTCATTAATTTTTGGAACCAGCCAGGGATAGGTGATATTTAGATTTCGCCTTGTAAAATTTTGACAATCTATTGCGGTTAAGGGTGATGTTGTCAAAGTTTTCATTAATCTTTGGTACTCGTCAGGTATAGGTGAAAAGAAAGTCGGAGGAGGATTAGGATGTAATACAAAATGCATTATCTGTAAGCGTTCAATATAGCGATCACTCTTTTCGCCTGTAGTGTGATGCACGTGATCGTTTGACTGAAGCGTCAACTAGCTTCAAGTTGATCCATCAAGGGTCATAATTTTTTGTTATCATTCGATAACAATTTGCTTTGCGACTCAATTATGTACCCCAACCTGGAGCCTCAAGCCTCGAGGGATTGATAACCTTGAGGCTTAAGGTTCAAGGTTGGGGTACATATTACTTGATGTTTACTGTGTCGGGGCAAAAACCTTGATAAGGGTATCTGACCGGTGTTTTAAATGTTGGACGATGTCCGACTTTGTAAATGGTTATCCGGGCTTCATAACTTGATAAGATGGGTGATCTGTCATAAGTTTATTCGAACTTGACCTATGACTGAAAGACTAAAATTTCTTAAACCTAAGACCCGATGCCTGCGGTATATGGAATCGGCGGCAAGAACCGGCGGCGTGACCGGTTTTCTCCTCATGATTGGTAAGGCCGCACGGACATAGCAACTGCGCGATTCAGAGTTTATAAGAGCTAATTAAGACCTCCGCGCGTGAAAGCGCGGCCCCCCTTGAAGCCACATCCGACCTATGTGTTTCGGTGAAGCCGGGCGTGAGCAGGCGGTACACTGGCCAAGGCAAGGCACCTAGCCAGAGGGTTCGGTGCCCCACCAAGTGAGAAAGGGGGTAGGGGTTTGGGTTGCCAGTAGGTCCATACCTCATGGTGTACTAGGCTACAGGGTAGTAGCCTAGCGACTGGGCAAGCTCTTCTTATAGAAGAGTTGCTCAGTTACCGTTGTGATAGGAGCTAGCCAGTAGGTTGCCCTACCTGAATCTTACTCGGCGGGTACCGGGATCGAATCCAGCACGTTGCGCCCCACTGGGCTAGCTCCTTTTGGAGAAGCCCAAGCAGATAAGCGCGGCCGATTTCGGTCGCGCAATGATCAAGATCGCGCAATTGAGATCTGTCGCACGCAGATCAGTATGACCCCTGCGCAAAGATGACACTCATAAATCGAGAAACGATCCAGTAAAAATTCGATCCCCAACAGGGGTTCGAACTTGGGCCTTTATTTCAAGAGCATGCTACGATGGATGCGACCATTGGCAAACCAACAAAAAAAACAACAACAAAAACTAAAACGAGAATGTGAGGCGCCACATGGCGCCGTTGGAAATGACTCGGGCGTCTCAGGTCCAACACTGCGCCCTGAAAAACGGGCGACTATGGTTGAGGTAATGGTTCGTTTTTTTATTTTCTTTCTTTTTTAGATTTTCATTAGATTTTTTTGTTAGATTCTTTTTAGATTTTTTTAGTTTTTTCTTCTCTTCTTTCTTTTTGGTGCACTGTGCAACCGTTCGTTTATGACTGTGCCAGACTGGTTTCGTCGGGCTTCTATCGAAGCGTCAAGGGGGAAGGCCGCGACGAGTGGATTTGCCGCAGATCGCTGCTATGTTCGGGCGTGGGTCTTAAGACCCCGTGCTTGAGTTACGAGGGGACACTGCTCGCGATTTAGGTGAGGCGATTTTTTTTTTTTTTGTTCTTAGTTCCCCTCCCCCCTAAACGACACAGTTGTGAATAGCTGTGCCTGTCCGTAATTGAAAACAGGCGGCAGCTGTCAAACGACGGCCTGAACCTGACACTGTTTTTTCCCAGGTGCGGGCACATTTTTGAAGGTAGAGTTAGTAGAAAAGAAAAGAAAAAGCAGTAAGGGGGGAAAAAAAAGTAACGGCCACATACGTGGCTGTGGCCATGGAACATGTACAGCCCCTAGAAGGTTCTAGGGGCTGATGGGACTGCGGCTGTTCATTAGAACATACAGTTCTGAAATGGCTGAGTACAACCATTTCCAGAAGCACTTGGCCTAGGAAAACGGCCAGGTGCCCCCAGGAATTGATAACCCTGGTTCCCCTAGGGGGAAACCAAGGCACAGAGCTCCTGGCCATTGATTTAGATCAAGGGTCAGGAGCACTGACGAAATTTTGCCTGGCTGTGGGCAAGGCAACTGCCCAAATGCCTTCGACCAGCTATAAAAGCCAGCTTGCCACCCAGCAGCCTCACACGTGTTGCAATGCTGTTGGGGCATTATACTTGAAGCAGATGCTGGCTGGCTAGCTGCTGGTGTAGTGAGGCGAAGTGTTGGAGGTATGCAGGAGCACTTGGAGGAAGAGAGAGGCAGCAATAGCTGAAGGCTGGGAGCTTCTTGCTCTCAACTTTGTGCTTGTGCTGTAGGTTGTCTGGGAGTTGTAGCCGTGAGGCTGCAGCAGGCTTGGATTGTGAGGCAAGAGGTCCACGACGGGGAGGTGTTGCTTGACGGTCTGCACGATGATATGTGAGTGGGAAGGCTGCGTTGTCGTATTTTTGGAAGAAGGTGCTTGTGCGGCGCAACAAGTTTTTTGCGGCACGATAATTGGCAGAGTTTTAAGGGGAGGTGCTGCCAGACTGACGACGTGGCGGCATCAAGGTCTTCCAAAGGGGAAGTGTTGTCTGTTTGGAGGCACGACAACGACGATGTATTTGGTGGAGATAATACTGCTGGATTTGTGCGGCCAAGTTTTTTTTACAGCAGTGTTTCGTGACTACGACGACAACGTTTTGGCCGTGCGGTATTGGCGGTGTGACCGTTTGAGGTGTTGACATTTGCGGCATTAGTATCAGAAAACCATCGTTATTTTTGTGGTGCGTGACGGTTATGGTGGATTCCAATGAGGCCTGGAGGTTGGATTGACACCAATGCACAGTTGGGTTTGTGCGGCAATGGTGTGTGGACCGGCGACATGAAGAGTGTGGAGTGAGTGCACGTGACAGTAGTCATTGAAACTTGCAGCACATGCGGTTTTCAACCAGAGCCACCTTTATTTTTTTTTGCGGCGCACGGTGCGAGCGTTTTTTGAGTTTGGGATCATTTGGTGGTACAGCGGCAACGTGGGACCATCTGTGACCGTTGTGGGACCAGGTGGGACTAGTTTGAGATCGGGGCGGACAAGTTAGTGTGGTTATTGCGAGCGGACATGGTGATTTGAGGCGGCATGGACTTGCGATTGGTTGGGGAGACAGATTGTTGTTGAAGTGCAGTTGGGACTTTCCGGAACATTGGGACCACGTGAAAATTCATTTGTAGGAATACCCTCTTGGAGGCCTATCCCGCTGGAGATTTTTTTGTGGTCCAACCTCTGTTCTTATGAGTACTTGAGAAAAGACGTGAACCGTGGCTCAGGAGAAAGGTCACAACCTCTGAAGTTGTCAGCCACATATTTTCCTATTCAACAGCGATTATTTTCTTCTGATTTGAATATTACTCGGTTTCCTTGAGTGAGCCGGATTAAATTTCACTTAAGGTCAGTCAATAGAATGACTCAGATCTCTCTTCACACCTGTTTGAACCCACACTTTACTTGACCCTGTTCAATCGAATGTTCATTGAGGCAAATTAAATGTGTGTTTGCATGTGAATGGTGAGGTCTGACTTAAGTGTGAGATTGCATTGGTTTCCTTTGAACTTGTTTGTTGTACTTCGTGGTCTGTGCAGGTACGAAGAAGGATGTTTGCAAAGGAGATTGATTATGCTTGTTGGAGAAAAGGAAAAAGGATTGTCTTCTTTTTACTTCTCACCTGCTTGCATGACAAAAAATACGATTCGATGTTTTGAAAAACTTTAATTTTGTGTTCACCATAAAATGAATTAAACTGAAACAAAGCAGATAAGGTCAAACAAATTTAGTTTTCTCCCTATGATTGACTTTTTCTATCCCGAAGGACCTTATCTACCTATACCTGTCCAAATGATTCTCTTAATCTATCTCCTTCAGTTCCTTTTTATCTAAGTTACCCAAAACTGAGTAGTAATGGAAAAAAAAAGCCTTACTTCTGGCGGACGCATTCTTTCTTTCTAAGAAGCATCCAAGGCGGGGGTTTGTATGCTTTTGGAGCCGGCCCTGTTATCGACTTGGAGTGGACCCGACTCTTCGGGGGTGGTACTTTGCCTGTCTCTTATACACATCTAGATGTGTATAAGAGACAGACCCAAAACTGAGTAGTAATGGAAAAAAAAAGCCTTACTTCTGGCGGACGCATTCTTTCTTTCTAAGAAGCATCCAAGGCGGGGGTTTGTATGCTTTTGGAGCCGGCCCTGTTATCGACTTGGAGTGGACCCGACTCTTCGGGGGTGGTACTTTGCCGACTCGGTGGTGATGGTCCAACCTCTGAGATCCGAGTCTTCAGGCTTGGGCGAGGGGAAGGAGTATCCGCAGACCACTTCCTAGAGGGTTGGAGGTGTGACGACGCAGAGTTGACCAACCCTTATCGAATCCTGGGCGACGAGGGACTGAATTAATATCCTTGCCGGTGGTCAGTATAGGTGTCACCGTTAGAATTAAAACAGAAGAAGCTCAAACTCGTAAGAAGAAGTAGGTAATAAAAGTAATTGTTCTCTTTGGGCAGTGCTAACGAATGCAGTTTTGTTTTGGGTAATCGGATGATGCAGATGAATATTTCATCATTCGAGGAAACGGGAAGAGTAATTATTGTCCCGGAAGACAAAACGATCAACAAAATTTTAATTTGCTAGCTAATAATTTTCTCCAAACAAACTGCATATGATACGGAGGTGTGGTCGAACCAAGAATTCAAACGTCGGTCAGGAGCCAGATCACTTGTTGATCTGCATGGTAGCAGTGAAATTTACTTGCAGAAGTCATTCCTAACAGGGTTTAGTAGGTGTCGACAGACCCAACTGTAAGTCGAAGGACAGGTTGTCTTTCCTAATCTCTCGTCAATATCGAGCCTCCGCCTCGAAAGCGGCGATATAATAATCTCTTCGGTCATATAGGCCAGAAATAATAACTTCAGCAGATCATCTCATAAGTCAAAATCCTATCTTGTGCGATTTAATAAAAGTGTACTGATTTTAATTATTTTGTGATAAGAGGTTTGTAAAGGGACTAGGATTATTCTATGGGTTTCATGTTTGGTTGAAACCGTCCTAGTCGACCGACGTTCGTTTCGTACCTAGGAGATCAACTCCCCAGGGAACGGACAACGTTCGGGTCCACTTGGTGTTAACCAAGCATACCTATACTCCAGTGAACGAGCAAATGCCCTTGGCTGACCTACCTCTGCAATTGCATGTAAAAAATTTCAAAAGTGGGTCATTAGCTCGGTAAGGATACGCCCCTGAGGGTGGTGACAACCCCTTACGGAAGGTAAGATGTGCCCCGTGGAAACCTATCCTGTCCTAGCGGACCGTGGGATGTACAGTTGGCGCACCCGGCTAGAGCAGCAAAGGGACGGCACGGCCGCAACCATTTCGGTGGTTTGCGTGGTCATATTGCGTCGTTCCCTAAGTTGTCTCTTGTTTTTTTTAATAAATATATTTGTTTTGTTTCAACTCTTGCGTGATATAGGAAGGAGGGTTCCTGCCTTTGTGAAAAAGGCGGGAGCCGATGCGCATGACAGGTAGCGCCGTTGTCGGGGACAACGACTACTTACCGTTGTCTCTGGCAGAACGACACTCGGGTAATATTATTGAATAATATTTTTAAAAACATGATTGAATGTTGTTTGTAACTTCGAATGATCAAACAACTCATTGTTTTGTTTGATGAATTGACTGGTACTAATAAATTTTTTATCAGCCAATTAAAATTGATCTCGCTAGTATTGAAATGATAAAATTAAAGGTTAAATGATTATTTTTCCTATTTATTAACAAAATATGTTGCGTCTTGCAGGATATCATAATGGCGAAAGAAACATTTGCTTATATGAGTCCTTTCTTTGAAGGCTGTGAGGTTATCAAATTCTTGCAGGCATTTCAGAGTTTGGCAACGCGGATTAATTGGAAAAGCATCATAAGTTTCTTTTCGTCTTGAATTTTATCGCCGAAAGGTTGAAGCCTGGTATTGGACTTCTTTCGCGAGTGTCTGAGACTTTGGTTGAATTCTAGAGACTAATGTTAGTCAAGTTCCCAGAAACTCTTGAAGATAGGGTGCAGAAGGGTAAAAGGAAGCTAGGTAGTGAGTCTGACCAATTGGGGCGGCCTTGTAAGCTTACTAAGGTTGAATGAGTCATGCGTAATTTGGCCGAAGGGGGTTAAGGGACTTGTCAAAAAGGGAAGCAAGCTATAGGTCGCCACGAGTCGCATGAAAACATTCGCCCTGCTTCAAATAAAAATCCGAACCAGAGTAAGTGTTTCGATCAAGGAATCAAGGCAACAAGACTTTTAGGTCTCGCAAGCTTTGGAAATGTACATCCTGTGGTATGTGGGGCCATAAAATAAAATTTTGCAGACGCCTTGATCACGATATTAGAAAGAGAATAGTAAGTAGGCGAGACGGTGGAATATTGGAATCATGTGTCGATCTTCCCTATTCAAAAAAAGGACAAATTCATTAGAGATGTGATTTTTGATTACATATAGGGGAGATTGAAGAATTAAGGAAAATTTTAGATTTTCATCTCAATCCTTCAGTCAATCGTTATTACTGCTTGAATCCGATGTGCTTTTAGGCTTAATTGAAAGGTCATTGATCTTATCCTTTGAATACCTCGGTTATCTTGGTTGGCATAAAAGCTTCTGGGTTTGTATTGGCAGGAAGACACAACATTGGGAACTGACTTTGATCATATATATTTGTGTATACTAATTGGATTTACAATATTGCTAATTTGAAGTTTGTTGATACAATGAAGTAGACATCGAGGGAGCCCTGGCGTGACATCAGTTATGGTTTGACAAGGTTTCGGTTACTCAAGCGAACTCGTGTCATTAATAATTGATAAGTGCTATACTTGAGGACTGATTGAGTCCTCTTTGCTAAGACCACATTTATCTTTTCGTATCATATGGATGAACCTTTATTATAAGGAATGATTGAATCGGACCATTACAAAATTCCATGTGAAAGCATTTGTTGTGAATTGTTGCAAATTGTCATGAATTATATTATTAATGATTTGAATGTAATGGTTATTTGTTCGTTGTTATGTTACGATATTTATCAGATGTAATTGTGAGCTCTGTAAGTGGTAGTGAGGCTCGCGCCTGAGCTGTGCTCCTGGTCCATAGCGAGATGTTGTCTTTTGAATCCTATGTGGTTTAAGGAAGGGGGACTACACTATCATTGAAAGGGGGGAAGATGTTGGGAGTCTTGTGTAGTTATTAAGACACTGCTTATAGAGGAGGCGATTACTGTTGGGTACGAGAGAAGGAGTGGTTACCTAATCTCGTATCAAACATGATTACTTCACACTTTATGACCAATGCTTAACCAACCTGGTTGTGTGGGGTGGAGATGTCTAGCTCTATGGGGAGGGGATTGATGAGGTCATGACGCTGGAATCAGAGGGAACATGGTGAGGCTCGAATCTTAAGTAAGACTTGATGTCGAGATGTTATCCTGTGAAAGAGACTACACTATCATTGAAAGGGGGGAAGGTGTTGTGAGTCTTGTAACGTTATTAAGACACTGCTTATAGAGGAGGCGATTACTGTTGGGTACGAGAGAAGGAGTGGTTACCTAATCTCGTATCAAGCAGGATTACTTCACCTTTATGGCCAATGCCTAACCAACCTGGGTTGTGTGGGGTGGAGACGTCTAGCTCTATGGGGAGGGGATTGATGAGGTCACGGCGCTGGAATCGGAGGGAACGTGGTAAGGCTCGAATCTTAAGTAAGGCTTGATGTCAAGATGTTATCCTGTGAAAAAGATTACACTACTCCTCTGCGCATATCACAAGAGTTCAGAAATATCGTACATGATAGCTCTGTGAGTTGTTTTCTCTCTGAAGTTGGAATAGGAACAAAACTTGGGCGATGACTTTTGAGTGAATGGTTGCTCTCTTAGTGGTTCGTTTAGACTTGTCTAAACAACTTCCGACAGGTTGAACTATTGTGATATCAACCTGGAGGTTGTCAATTTTAGGCTTGCAAGAGGCGAAATCTGGTAACCATTCGGAGAGACAAAATTGTTGGCCGTCAGTGGGATGATGTTGGGACCATTCTGAAAAAAATCCAAAGTATTTTAGGCTTCCAATGGCGGAATCTGGGTCCAAGTTTTCATATTTTGGCTTGCCAGGGGCGGAATCTGGTGCTATTCCAATTGATGAGTATAAAACTATTAAGTTTTAGGCTTCTGGAGGCTAAATCCAGTTTTGTTGTGTTTATATTTAGGCTTCTGGAGCCTGAATCCAGTTTTGTTGTATTTATGTTAATGTTGTTGGAGTCAAATCTAGTATTGTTGATGTATTATATTTAGGCTCCTGGAGGCTGAATCCAGTTTTGTTATATTATGTTTAGACTTTTGGAGGCTGAATCCAGGTTGTTAATGAAAGTTCGGGCTTTGTTCCAGACAATTGTTTTGAATTGTTGTGTATTGTAATCGTCCTTTTCACATGAAAATTTCATAAGAATCCTGACTTTGTATTTTGATGGTGAACGGCGGGGTCATTGTTCAATGGGGCCCGGGAATGTTGTCGGGGCAGAAACCCTGACAAGGGCATCTGCCCGGTGTTTTAAATGTCGGACGATGTCCGACTTAATAAATGGTTATCCAGGCTTCATAACTTGATAAGATGGGTGACCTACCATAAGTTTATACGAATTTGACCTATGACTGAAAGACTAAAATTTATTAAACCTAAGACCTGACGCCTGCGGTATATGGAATCGGCGGCAAGAACCGGCGGCGTGACTGGTTTTCTCCTCATGATTGGTAAGGCCGCAAGGACGTACGATATTTATATATAATAATTTTATACCTACTCTACCTAAAATAAGGAGGCGAGGCTGTTAGACCGCGCGATTAAGAGCTCATAAAAGCTAATTAAGACC
Source organism: Chara braunii (assembly GCA_003427395.1). Classification (NCBI taxonomy): domain Eukaryota; kingdom Viridiplantae; phylum Streptophyta; class Charophyceae; order Charales; family Characeae; genus Chara; species Chara braunii. Next base: position 2,593,108 of record BFEA01000020.1, on the reverse strand, counting down.
TTCGCGCGTGAAAGCGCGGCCCCCATTGAAGCCACATCCGACCTATGTGTTTCGGTGAAGTCGGGCGTGGGCGGGCGGTACGCTGGCCAAGGCAGGGCACCTAGCCAGAGGGCTCGATGCCCCACCAAGTGAGAAAGGGGGTAGGGGTTTGGGTTGCCAGTAGGTCCTGACCTCATGGTCTACTGGGCTACATGGTAGTAGCCTAGCGACTGGGCAAGCTCTTCTTATAAAAGAGTTGCTCCTGTCACTGTCGTGATAGGAGTCAGCCAATAGGTTACCGTACCTGAATCTTACCCGGTGGTGTCGAGCGCATCGGTCCGGCACCGCACAAGGCAGCGCGGGACCCTCTCGGCCACGTCACGCAGAAGTTGGTCTTAATCCTCACCGCAAGCACATAATAGAGCTTCCGCAAGCCGCTCCGGTCGAGTGCGCCAACCATACCTTTCGCGAGCCCTTACGACAGGATAGGGCCTACGCGAGGCACGACTTACCTCCACCTTGTGGGAGTTGTCACCTCCCTTCGTTGGGCGTATCCCCGACGAGCTACCAGTTCACAGTACGAAAGCTAATCAGTTGCGATCGCAGAGGTGGACCAGCCGAGGGCGTTTCTCGTTCATTGTAACATAGGGGGTACGCGAGGTAGTACGCCTCTATCGGACCCGTACGTGAACCGACGCACTGGGGAGGCTGAAATCCCAAGTGAGACTCGACATCGGTCGACTAGGACGTATCCCACTCACCACGCATACACCACACTACGGTCATAACAATAAACTACTCACACAGTCACATGCACACGAAACAACGCACACAACAAACAACGCGACAACACTCCTAGTCCCTTCAGTACCTATCCCATAACTTTCCCACGCGGAAATCAGATAGGCGTCGCGCGCGAAACTTAGTATAAAGTCGCGCGGACGCAGGGCCTACTCGCATCGACTAGCAATGCATACGTACGCAAGCAGTCGCAATGTTGGCGTACTATGTAGTACCCATACTCGCACGATCCTCGTTAATCTCAAGGGTCGCATTCGACACTCAAGTGTCGGCTGACACGCGCCTTGAGGGGTGAATCTCTCAACGCTAGACAACCGCTAAGTGCGGTTGAGAACCACGCCCTCTTCTGCACCCTGCGGAGAGTGGGTGATACAAAGGTTCATACATGTGGTGACAGTCGTCTCTTATTGCCCTGGAGACGAGCTCCACTATCCAGGGTCCGAAAAGAAGTGAAGAGGTTTGACTTTGACGGCTGCCACGAACTCCAACGTCCAACTATAAAAACTAACGAGCAAAATCACTCAAAAAAATAATCAATCATCCCAATATCCGTATACCAAATCAGAACTCGAGATAAAAATAAAAGGAACGGGTAAAAAATGAACCCATCAGGTATGCAGATCGTGCGACACGTGGTTGTCATTCTCACTGCCTCCAGAGTAAGACTCGTATACAGGCTTTAAGACACTAACCTGCATAAACCATAAACACAAACGAACGCCACATTGCCATACCCCAATGTGGTCAACTTTACTGCTCCCTGTAACTCATACCATGCCTCATACATTCAAGCCCCGGTCATACTGAAACTTTCCATAAAATCTCATAAGTTCTTTATAATGGTCATTGAAAGAGTTCGGTTAAAACCCTCAAAGAAACATATCAAATTTTAGGACTACGGCATCAAGCTGAGGTACAGGTAAAAACAAAGTTGTGTCGTGAGCCGACAAGTCAGCGATCAACCAATCGACCTGTTATCAATGATAACAAAAGATGATCCTCGTGGGACTAAGTTGAATCTATCCAGATCCTGAATCGAATATCCAAAGAAGACCTGTATCATAAGACATGTCAATTCCCAAGCTAAATCATCGGTGTGTGGGGAATGAAACTCCATAGCACCTTCTCATTCAAGGTTCTCCTGATAACCAAGCCTAAACCTACCTCTATGTCAGTGCACAAAGCAAGGTAGACCTACGACAAAATTTTCCCCATATAGGTTGGATCACTAGAATTGCCACCTGTCAAAATATAATCTAACTCCCTTAAACTAAGAAAATTTCGGCAACGCTTTCCGTAGGAAAAATGTCTTTCCAGAGTTTATATCAACCCGAATATGAAAACAAAAATGATCTTCAACTTTTCAAAGTCAAATTTTGTCGAACTCCCTTAATTAGCAAACATTTTGGCAGCACTCCCTTTAGAAAATGAGACTTGCCAGATTTTTACTAAGCCATATATAAAGATTAGACAAATTGAACTTTGAAAAGTCAAATTTTGATCAACTCCTTGGATTTGCAGAAATTTCGGCAGCGCTTCTCGTGGAGAAAGTAGCTTACCAAAATTTATACAAAGCCAAGTATAACAAATGATCCCAGAAAATGCAGAAATCGACCTAAGTAAAAAAACTTAGCTCAGAAAATGCAAGAATTGAAACTAACTCCTATGACTCTAGCACGTGGCGAGCATCTAAAGCAACTACCTATCAAACTGGAACTCAGACTAAGTAGTAGTCACACTCAGTCTCATGCAGGCCAAACCACCGAAGTAAGTACTCTCACCATCCCTAAGTCAATTTAAAAATAAACAATAGTTCATAGTCTCTCAATGATTTATCCCTTTGGACCCAGCTTAAATAGGGCATAAAGCTAGACCACCCAAACTTGTGAACATGTCTAGCTCAACCATTGAGTATACACAAACACAGGGCACAACAACTTTTCTCTTCCTTGGGCAAATGACTAGGTCACCCTAGTCGCCCTGAACTGTTTAAGTATCCCAATTTTATATAATTATCTGCACTTAGTCTTTTGAGGTAGCATATAACTGAACCCATCATCTTTAGCTCAAGATTCAGTCTGCCCCTTCGTACCACAAATTTATTCTTAATTAATACTCTTTTCAGTTTTTGATAGGCTATAGTCAAACCACCCAAACTTATGGAACCCTCTCTGACTAGCCTGTTCATAAGTAAAATAATCGTAGAGTATAGGCTGTATCGCCAAGTTATAACCTCTTAGTTCCAGCATGTGCGTGACATTGGACCAAGACCACCCAAACTTATGGGAACCTGTCTGGTCCTCTGCCGAATTCTTTCTCTTAAAGCCAAAGTAAGAAGAGGCTGAGCCACTCAAACTTATGGAATATGCTCAAACGTCCTCATTCAGAACCAAAAGAATCTGAGAAAACCCCAAAGTAAACAAGGCGACCAAGCCACCCAAACTTATGGAACATGCTTGGTCCCTGAAAAGTCAATTACAGTCAGCCCTCACAAGTCAAAACGACCAGACCACCTAAACTTATGGGAACCTGTCTAGTCCTGTAGGCAATCGAAAAATAAACACACCACTGGACCCTCCAATCTTATGGAGACTCTCCCAGCCTTTGGTTGACCCAGTCAGACACACGCAATACTGCCTTCCTTCCATCCCTACCCCAGATGCAATCCCACAATCTACTTTCAGTCAAACAACGAAACGAGAATTGATATTACAGATACATTCCTTTACTTAAGTCTGGATCATGTCATGAAGGTCAAACTTAAAGCCATATATGGGATACAGACAATATACTCAGTCAAACTGTAACAAGAAATACAGATAGGTTTTATAACTGGGTGTATAGAAGGAAAACGAAGCTTTACCTTTCAGTTCTCTGCCTCCAAAACTCCTCCTGAGTTCCGGCAGAGCTCCCGCAATCGGTGGGCTGACTCCCCATAAAGTCTTGATGCAGTCCTACGGGCTGCAATCCCGCCTGCCGCCTTCCTCTCAGAACAAAGATTAGACTCAGAATAAGGAAGACAGAAGGAGGGGTTTCAAACTCTCGAGATACAGGAGAGGAACTGACTCAACTCGCAGGAGAGGGCCTTATTTTCTTCACGCGCCTGAGGGCCCCGCAATGGCGGTCAAACCGCAACAAGGATAGCGGAGCCGCAGTCAAACGCCACGAAGATGACCGAAAAGTATAATCAACAAGCGGAATAGGCCCCTCCAGGCGGTCTTCCAAGCCGCAACGGTAACCCCTTTCGCAGTCTGACCACTCTCACGGATCACGACATCGTTTCCTCGACCGAGTTGTCACTACTCAGCCTAAACTACTTCCCCGCAGCTTAGTACAACTGCGTTCAAATGGTGCGAGGTCCCTATGCTCTATCCAAGTTGTAAACGAAAACGCAGTAAGTCAACAAGTTTAGCAAGAACGAGGCGCTCTCAATGTTTGTGCGCAGCAACAGACCCTACAACGTCGCACAATGAAACACATAGATCAAACAGCAACTCGCACAATTGTACCAGCAGCAGCATAGCATTTCAGCGTAAGCACAACAACTGCTGTAGCAGCAACACGACCGAAGAAACTATCAGAACGCACAACAATGGGGCAGCAGGAGATACTGCAGCAGCCGAGCGCCAACTACGGTGAGTCACCACGCCGCAGTACAACCTTGCGAAACTAATGATTACACACTGTGATCCAACAAATGCAGCGACTGTATACTGCAGCTCCCAGCCAAATGCTTCGTACACACTTCAGGAAGGGGAAGCAGACTTCGCCAGAGTTATTTGTTATGACAATTGTCAATTATAGGACTGCCTTGACCGAGTAAACACCATCCTTCCTTCCTTCTTCGATTCTCTCCCGTACCTCCTGAACTCCCCGTTATCTTTCTCACGCTTACGTCCGTCTCTACTACAGGCACGATCAACTATCTGGCCCCGGGCACACTCAGACACTTCGGTGGTGGGTTGAACTAAGCTTATCATGGCACCATGCGACCACCACTATGCCCGTTCACTCGCTGTGTTCACCGAGAATATTGCACTTCACTTTTGGCTTTTCTTTGTGCCTCGCAACCCGTCGCAAGTCCACTTTCAGTCTCTCTCGCCTCACCGATCCTCCCAAGTAAATGCATAATCCCTTTGTTCGCAGCCACGCACCCCCTGCTCCGAGAACACGGAGTCACCTCACTCCCCTTCCTACTGTCCCTACCTGTATCATAAGTCGAAATCTAACTCCACTATCTCATTCGCCCTACTTCAGAACCTACATTTAATACCATCTCCTACCCGATTTAATCCGGAAACGACCGGGCTTCGACCCCTTCACTCCGCCCGACTCAAAACCGCCCTCACCATTCTTTCACTCTCCGTTCACGCATGCCTGATAAGCACGAAGCTACCCCTGACATCTATTAGATGTACATACCCCCTGACCCAAGGGAAGGCTCATTGCCAATGAACGCTCATCCTCAGCAGAATTCGGCCGACGACGCAAGGGTCACGAACAGTGCAACGGTAGACAAGCACCATCCGACAGAAGGACACGCAGAAGTTTCTACTGCATCTCCTCCCCATCCTTCACTTATACCAGCCAATAGCTATATCTGGCTGCAATCTTGGCCAAATACAGGTGAACTCAAAACTACAACGGACATTAACTTCCCCACGACAGACGGCGGTTGCGGTTGCCTCCAATCAAGAACGACCGGTCGAACGTTGGTGGCCACCACTTCGAGAGGAGAGAGGGGAGTGACCACCGCAGAAACAGACTGCTTTCCCGTGACTATCACTGAGCAGCAACTAATATCTCGATGCCAACACGATCGTCGGGGCCGATATGAGGAGGGGCACGATCAGGATAAAGCCCACAGGCGCCAACAACGTGGCCACTCTTCTGCTTATCAACTGTATAAACAGGGAATGAACTTTCGGTTAGAACATAGATAGATTCATTTGCAGTTTTGAAATTGCTTCTCCCTCACGCAGCCTGTATTTCTTACAACACCATAACTATTACTTTGCTGCCAATTCCGACTGCGCCATTCGATTCGTGGTACCCCAAAACCCTAGTTTAGCATCTTAAATCGACTAAAACGGTCAACAAATGACCGAGTTATGACAATTTTGCTCCCATCTCCTTCCCTCTCCACCATAGCTCCGCACAACACCTTTCTCTCCTCCTTCATTCTACACTCCTCCTACTACCAATCCGACTCCACCAATCGATTCGCAGGCCCTGAAAACCCCAGAAACGAATCTTCCCTCACCTGTTTTCATCAAGAAACGGGCGAGGTCGACATTTTTTTCTTTCCCCACCTCTTCCTCCTCGTTTTCGCCATGTCTCGCTCCTCCTCAGCATGCACCCAGCGCAAAGTCCTGTCCAGATTTGTTCCCCCTCTTCACAGCTTTGTGCCGATCTGTGCCCATCTCCCAGCCACTGTCTGGCGTCACTTCTGCGTAGCGGAGCTACCCACCGCCCCTGGCCACAATGCGCTGTCCTATAGTCGAGCAGCTAGGTTGTTGAACAACTTCGACCATCCGGGGAAAGATTTCGGATTGTATGTGTCACTGGTCGATCCAAGTAGTCCCCGTCCCTATACCCGTCTGACGAACGGCTGCAGCAGTATAGCTGCAAGCCTCCCCACAGCGCCCGTGATCCGCTGGACCGTGCCCAACTCACCATCCTTCGGGTCCGAGCGACATGCCCAACTCAAAAATTCTCACTGCGCATAGCGCCGCTACCATACTCTATCCCCCTTGTTCTAAACACACATATCTCTTACGCTTCCCGCTCCCCCTTGCCCTTCCGTACACACAATCAACCTATAGTTCCAAACCCTTTAATATAGAATTTTCGGCAAATAGAAATGTATGTAAGACCATGAATTTGGCTTAATGGACTTGCAACCCAGATCCCCCACCGGTACACAGCCCAATACAACGAAAACCCCGCAAAAAAAAAAAACACCAAACTAAACAAAAAAAGACACGACATGCTTACCTAATGCATTCATAACCAACACCCCGCTCTTCTAACAATAACCTCTGCAAATTTGGAATGTAGGAACCCTTTGGAAGACTACAACGGCTCCCACATGGAAGACTCGGCTGGCGAAGTAGCAAAAAACACCCCAAACACATAGTACACCTCTACTACAGGAACAAACTATTCGAACGAATTAAACCCAGAACCCTCTACGACACCCTCATCTCAAAATTTATCCCACAAGCTCATGGTGCCCTGGACAACTTCACCTTTGGATGAACTTATGATAATCATATTTCGCAACTCCTGAACAAACCAACAACAGTCTTTCAGAATTTTGAACTCGAAAATTAGTACGAACAATAAAATGACAAATGTTTTTGCCAACAACACCGTTTTAGAGAATTCATTAACAACACGCCCCACGCACTACTCCCGGACAACATGGAGCCCCATGTGATCACCCTGAACATGAACATTTTCACGAACCCCCAACTCAGGACACTAATCGAAGCAGGACTGAACCATATCCCCCTTGCACAACTCAATCCACAAAGCGTCTTTTATGAATGTACACAGGCCTGGAGAAAAATAACTAATATCCTCCAGACGAAGTATACAATCCTACAAGAACAAATCACTGCAGCCGCACAAGAACTGCACAAAACGCTGACAAACTACCTACAAAGATACCCAAAAAACAATCCACCAAACCCGCACAATCATGCAATTCAAAAACAGATAAAATATATAACCACCCACTTCTATATATCCGGGGCAGATAAAGCACCTAACACACCCACCGTCTGCTGTATCAATTTAATAAGATTCCTTGCCCTACAACGACTATCCGGATCTGACTTCACACCGTGTCACTTAACCAAAAACGAACTTTTTCATACACTCACACAAGAACTCACCGTACAGTTCCCCACAATCCCTCTCGGGAAACCTATCATACCCTACCTCTTCGCCACGTATAAAAAACATAAAAACACATTTCGCTGGTTCACAAATGCGGCCAGTGTCATCTTCTCTCCACTCGCAGACGCCTGCTCAACAATATTAAATAAACTCAAAGAATTGATCGAAGAACATTGTGGCCAACTAACTGAGCAAACGTTCAAAAAAACAGGCCAATGTCCCTTTCTGGTGGATCATAGATTCCTCAACAGACTACATTTACAACATTCTCACCCACATTTACAACGTCTTTGCCGCAGTCATAACCCGCTGCTACGAGACCATTCCAATTGACCAGTCCCCGGACAGCCTACGAAATGTCATTTCGTTCTTTGTCCAGCTAGCATTCACTACAACAAGAAAAACATACGGAAGAAACGCCACTCTACACTATGAAGTCAGAACGAACAAGGACCCACCTACCTTTAAATGCTACTGGACCGCGAACCCAGACCAAACCAGACAGTTCTTCTCACCACATGATATCATACAAATGAACACATGGTTGATCAACAACGCATACACATCCCTTGGGGACCGCACATGGAGGCAGGTACTCGGCATCCCAATGAGTGTTAATTTTGATGACCTACATGGTACACACAATCAACAACCCCTACATCAAATAATTCATCAACCCGGACATCACCAGCCCAAGAAGTATGTATTTTTTATATCCACTTAAATACGTAACGCTAAATGACCAAACCACATATTCTACAAATGTAGAACCAATAGGTACTGAATGCAATTTTCTAAACGTCACAATCAAAGTAACCGACACACAACAAGGCACCTTTTCAACCCACAAGTACGACAAAAGGAAGCTGCTGAACTCATCCAACTACTCAAATTCAACTCCAACCGCCCCATCATACAATCAATCAAAACACTGATCCCCCAAATCGTCACGATTATGACAATAGAAAACGACATCACAGATGCGACAATACAAATCCAGAAACTTTTCAGAATCATGAATAACAATGGGTTTCCCCTACGAAAATGTATCACAATAACGCATAATACATTAAACAACCAACACAAATACCAACCCTTTACATGCTCACAACAAGACACCCTCACGATAATAAACCAACAAATTCACTGAGTGTGTGTGGCTAGCGCAAACATCGCTAGATGGTACGGATGGAGGATGTTTTCCCATGTGGAGGACAGGTCCGACATCCGTACCTACTCCCCCTCATGGCCCCATCACATGGGAACGAGGAAGGGGCACACACACACACACACACACACACACACACACACACATACACACACACACATACACACGCACGCACGCACGCACGCACGCACACACACACACACACACACACACACACACACAGTGTCACACACACACACACACACATACCATCATAATCAACAAAAATCAAAAACACCACCCACACATAATTACCCCTAACAAGCTAAACCAACACCCCTAACACAACCCTCCACACTCCATCACAACGGCCAGATGTAACACAAATATCGCAAAAGATACGCATGATGAAATGTTCAAAACATCGAACCCGCGCCCCCTCTCCGCACGAAATCCCATGAAAAAGCATACAACAGAATAAACAAAGACCCCTTTCTCACCCACCATCCCCAAACTCACACCCCCAATGACCCCCCCCCCCCCCCGTGCATGAACAATACGACCTACGGAATCCAGAACCAAAAAATCAAAATCCTAACCCACACGAACAGAGCAAAACGACAAAAACAAAAAACACAAAACATATATGTCGACAACAACATTCTTTAACTTCATCAACAAAGACAGGAACGCCAGAGCAACACCTCACATATGACCCGCAAAATTAAGGAATAATAAAAAGCACGACTTTCCTCCCACTACAGGACAAAAGCCAAAAACAGACAATCCATACGAAAACGAGACGACTCAACACAACGCAGACACTACAAAAAACAAAACCCCTGCACAACCCAAACGGACATAACACGAGCCACTCCACTCACGATCGCACAAACGAACAAACAGCACCTGTGAACTTGCAAAGAAGACAAAAACCTGCAAAAAATGCACGAAAGGCACGCCCTTCATCGCTACAAGCACAACCATCCCCCCCACATCACGAAAACCAAAAAAAAAAAAAAACACTCTAACCAGCCTCCCGACGAAATGCTTAATGGTCGGCAAAAACCTATACTACATACACCCCCACCACACACCTGATTCACTACCCCTACCAGATCCAACCCAAACCTCGCCAGCACAACAACCTAACACTCACACATTCACCGAGCATACCCATCTGCCCCCACACACCATTCACGCACTCCAACTACACACTCACCTATTTGCACTTGCTTAAAAATCGAGGTCAATGGGTTTCTTCGCATCTGCGGCCGAAGTTCCCCACTGCTGGTTGCTGGTTGCATATGATACTTCTTGCCTTGCTCTCTTCCTCCCCCGCTCTCGTCTTCTCAACCTCAGACTCGGTACTACGGGTGGAACCACTACACCCTCCATAGCTATCTGAGAAAGGAGGTTCCCTACCTTCCTTACTCCTACCTCCTTAGCAGTTGCTAATAGTTCACACACGTGGACAAACGCAGCTGCTCTAAGATCTGATCGGCAGAACGCAGGCAGTGAAGCCTAACACTGTGATCACGTTGGGCCGTCTCTAACTGAGTACGAGGACAGGAATGATGGCTATGGACAAATTTCTCGCCGAAGCCGACGCTAACGAGCACGTGGTAAGTTCTTCGCAGGACACCGACTGCTCTTTTCCTCACCTCATGCCCTACTCACCACCACTGGGAGCCAGAGGAACCACACCCTCTGATGAGCCGTGATAGGTGCAAGCGGCGAAAAGCGCTTTAAGGGATGCGCCACCCCTCCTCCGCTAGCAAATACAACTAGTGTTCGATGGCATTGCCCATCGTGCTCCCCCTCCTTCTCTCTCTCTCGCGCTCTCCCCCTTCATCTCTCTCCCTTCCACCTTTCGCCATTGGTTTGTACCATCTGTATACGCAGGAACCCAAGGACACAGCACTATGGCAACAAGGTGAGCTCTCCTGACCAACCGCCGAGAAAGTACAGCCAATTCAAAGGTATGTGGAGGTTCCCATGATGGGTTGCTATGGTTGCAATACGCACTCTACACACACACACACACACACACACGTACGTTCACACACAAATATTAAAAGGCCCCGGAAAAAAAAACATATATTTGTTTTCCATTCCTTGATTGTTTCCTTAGGACAAAAAAAAAAAAAAAAAAAAAAAAAAAAAAAAAAAAAAAAAAAAAAAAAAAAAAAAAAAAAAAAAAAAAAAACGTAAAAACGAAGAATACAAAGGACTGCCAACCAAAAATCCCCCCCCCCCAAAAAAAAACTTTTTTTTATTATTTACTTTTCAATTTCTCTTCTTCGCCTTTTCTGTTTTTTATTTTTTATAATTCTAAAAACTTATCTGTTTCCAAAAAAAAAAAAAAGGGTTGTAGGGATTCAAAATCCCTACAACCCCATATTTTTTATTTATTTTTTTCCCATTATTTAATTCAGGAAAAATATGGTAAATTCGCGTCCTCGGCGCAGACAAGGTCGGCCGCGGACGTGGCCGTATATACCGCCGCCATCCGAGCTCGACCCCGCGGACGCGTCCGTGGGTGTTTCAGAGTCTCTCTCTCTCTCTTGTTTGCGCTCTTAGTCTCATTGCTTTGGCTACCTTAGGGCTGTGTTCCCCGTGCCCACGTGGTAGACAATATAGCGAAATTGACAAAACATACATACAGCATATTCACTACCTTATCCTTCCTGAACCACATCAACAAAGGAACTACGGCCTCCGCGTGGCATATCAGTTGGACCCTCCCCTATCATCAGGCGAACTCTGACCACCTGTGGTGAAGTATCGGGGTGGCATATATGGTTATTACCCTTCTCTTGTGGTGCTGGACCGGCTTGGTTGGGTCGTAGACCCCGTGGAGACGACCCGACGGGGAAGTTGAAGACCCAACGGGCATGTCGGTCGTTGGCCGATCTGGCGTCGGACCCGTTTGGCAATGACGTTCGGTCCGTCGTAGGTTGACCTAAACCGAGTCCTAGAATCCTACAGGTAGTCAATTGTCTTTGCCCGTCTCTTGCCTTCCGGCACCGTCAACCGTAGGGGCTGTGCAAGCAGCCCGACCACGTTTCGCTCCAGTCTAAGCGCTCCGCTGCCCCTTCTTCCCCGCCTCTGCTCGCCCCGCCCTGGCCCGCCCCGGCCCGCCCCGGTCCGCCCTGCCCTGGCCCTTCCCGCCCGTGGACCATAATCAGCACTGCTCCGTGCTCACGTATCCGTTAAACCTCTGGCCCATCACGTTCACTGATCCAACTGGTCCACTCCCTAAGTAGGCCACGTCGCATGTGCAGCTGCTATGGATGGTATCTTGGGGAGGTCGTGCATGCAACGCGATCGTCAACCCCTCCACCGCGAGTGGCGCGAGGTCGTCTGCTCTTGTTTTTTACCTCGCCAGCGACGGTTCTGTTCATCTGCTGCGGAGTGGTCATTGCTCCCCATCCTCCTCCTCCTTGTCTCCGACTGTGTATCTGGGTGGCAAAAGACTGAGTGTAGATGAATGTCCCTGCGGCGGGATTCCCGGTTCCAGACTGCGCAAAGACGAGCACCTGTCCGTGGTTAGCTTGGCTGGGTTGTGCGAACGTCTCGCCTACCTTTGTGCAGGAGATCCTGTATCTCACTTATAGTTTTGCAACGCTTCGATCGCTTGATGTGGTTTACTTACCCAAAGCTGGCGCTACATGTCTCTGTTGGCATGGTGCGACCCCCTCGACTGCGAGATTGAATGAATGGCCTGCTTCCCTCCCGGAAGCCATTTCGCTGCAGTCCTCCTCTAGTTGGATTGGCTCCGCTTTGCTGCAGTTCGCCCGCTTAGACTCCTAGCTGACTACCCTACCTTACACCTTATTCTTGTCTTGTCTTAGTTACTTGGGTTGGGTTAAGCTGCCTTGGTTTCGCTTCGCTTCGCTACTGTGAGACGTTCTCTCGAACTGCGCTCGGCTTCGCGAAGGTTCGACAAAGCCTCGATGCGCTGTAGTTGTTTGGCTGATCTCTGCCCACGTGACTCCTTTCTGGCTGTACATGCTGGATAACCCCCGACGTGCTCGTTCGCCTGAAGAATCCCCCTTGCTCTTTTCCCCGGAAGAACTCCCGCTTGCTCGTTTTCCCCTAAAGAATTCCACTTGCCTTGCTTACCCCATGAATAACGTCATTGATCACCCCCCTGAAGAACCCCCTTTGCCCTCCTCGGCTCGTTCTGGCTTCGCGTGGGGTCTGATGAGACCCCCTTCGCCTCATCTTGACCTCCGAACCCTGAAGTTCGCTTAAAGGGCCCCATTATACCCCTCAACGGCCACGTTCAGAGTCTAGTAGATGTTTGCACCGTGTGTGACTCGCGCGTTGTTCGCTTGCCTTCCTTCCGACCTTCTTGCCCTGCTTGCCCTTTTTCTCTGACCTTTGCCTACAGTCTTCCCCCGTATCGGACAGGAAACATAGCTTGTATACATTCATATCAGGGTGCGTTATGTTCGGGGGACGAGGGCAGCTTCCTCTCCAGCTTCCCTCCTGCTCGCTCATCTGCATTCAGTGAGTTATCCTGGGTCTGCGGTAAGCGTTCGATACCATGCAAGCATTCCAGTAGAACTTTGGAGTAGCAAAGGTATCGCAAGCTTCTTCCCTCACTTCGAAGTTTGATGGGTCCACGTCTCGAACTGTTTCGCTGACTGTGTTGTCTGTGAGGGTTGGACGCCATCGTCTGGCTGCTGGCTCATCTGCTCCTACACTCTGCTATACACTGGCCTCAGCTGTGGATATTGGGATTCGATTGCATGCCGAAGAAGAAGCAAGAAGCGACTAACGAGGTCCACTGCATCGTCAGAAGTCCCTGTCCTCTCCGTCCCTCTCCTCTCGTTTCGCACCCCCTCTTCTCCTTTCCAGTCTCATTTCCTCTCGTCTACTTTCCCCTGGCAATTCGCCGTACTGGATTCTGTCCCTGCCTACCGTCTTCCCCCGAACACAACGCACCCTCATTTTCGCTGCACTGGTCCCGAAATATAGCTTGTATATATTCGTTATCACGGTTCGTTGTGTTCGAGGGAAGGAGCTAGGAGGCTAGGACAGCGTTGTGCTTGACGAGCCATATCTGCAACCCCCAGGTGTAACTCGGGTATAACTCGCGATAGATCGATCCCATCTGGTTTCCCAGTAATACAGTCCTTTCTGAAGTGCATAACTCTGTTGCTCGTCACTAACAATACCTCGATTTCTTTTCTCAGTGACACTCGTTAACTTCCTGTGCTCCTCACACCCTCTACTTACTCTCTCTCTCTCTCTGTACTTACTCTCTCTCTCTCTCTCTCTCTCTCTCTCTCTCTCTCTCTCTCTCTCTCTCTCTCTCTCTCTCTCTTGCTCGCTCGCCCGCTCGATTGACCGCGTGTCATATAATGTAGCGTGCGCGTGCGCGGCGCGTCGTGTTGCTGTTAGCAAGCTGCCAGGCTGCTGAATCCTGTAGCGGCGTATGAACATAAGGAACCAGATATCCAGCCACGCGTACTGACAACGTCAGTTCCGGGTTCGTGTATGTTCACGGCCATACATATACGAAGGCGTTCAATGTGTAAGAACACATGAGGAAAACGAGATACAGAATCAGGTGGTTCGTAGACGGTCAGGAACAGGCATGAAATCAGACGAGACATTCTGAGGAGGTGGCCAGGTGCGGAGAGGAGCATTCTGTTCCTTCTTCGCCCTCGTTCCGTTCTTGCGCCTTGGGGCAGGCCGCGTGCAGACGCTCGTTGCTTGGGAGGCAGTGGGAACACGCAGACACACAGCGAACGAGAGAGAGAGAGAGAGAGAGAGAGAGAGAGAGAGAGAGAGAGAGAGAGAGAGAGAGAGAGAGAGGTGACTTCTTCCGAGGAACAGGAACTCGGGGAATTGGCTAGCGCACTGGTTGACCGAACGGCCTCACGGCTGAGCGACTGAGGAAGCAATTGGGTAGTGAAGTAGCGAGGTAACATTTTTTTTTCTCTGTTTTGTTTTTTGGTGTGTGTGCGTGTTCGTGGGTGTGTGTGTGCGTGTGCATTGACGAACCGGAGAGGCGAGCTCAGATAGGAAAGAGGGGGGAGGACAGGATGGCGAGTGTTTTCCGCACAGAGGCGAAGGATTACGGAGGGCCCTCCAGTCGGGTCGATGGTCCGCATGTGGGAGTGGTGTTCATTTTGCGCTTCTTGCAGTTCTTATTCTGCCTGATTGCCTTTGGAGTGATGATTTCTGCCAGGGGGAAGGTCAGAGCACAAGCTGAGTTCACGGACTACGGGGCGTTTATTTTCTTGGTGATTATGATGTTCCTTGCGCTCATATATACCTTCATTTTCGGCCTCATGTGCCTCATCAAGGCATGCACATCGAACAAGTATTTCTCCCATAACTTGCTTTGGACGCAGCTTGTGATCGACGGGGTATGTCTCGCCTCTTCACGCCTCCCCTCCTCCCCCCCTTTTCCCCCCGCCCCCTTGGGCCCTTCGTTTATCACGCCCCCTTCTCATATACTTGACTGGACTCCGTTCGTTTATCCCCCCTCCTTCCTATCTTGCATGCATTTGATTTGCTTCTTTTTCTCAAATATTATCCCTTTTGGAACCTCACCTGCATTACGGCCTATTTCGTCCCTCTCTTTATCCACGACTGCATGTTCGCATTCTCCCCTTCGTCCCCTCCTTCCTTGTCATATTCTTGTTTCTTCAGGCCACAGCAAGTGCGCAGACTCGATCCATGCTTTGTATACCCCGAGCTAACCAGAGGAATATAGCCCAGATGTCTGATGCCCATTTCAACCCATTTGTTGTTGTTGTTGTCCTTGTTCTTCTTGTTGTTCTTGTTCTTGTCCTTGTCCTTGCTCTGGTTGCTGTTGTTGCCATTGAGAATAGTGTTGATTCGACTATCCTGTCTGATGCCCATTTGTTATCGTTGTTGGTGTTGGTGTTGGTGTTGGTGTTGTTGTTCTTGTTCTTGTTCTTGCTCTTGTTCTGGTTCTGGTTCTTGTTCTTGTTCTTGTTCTTGTTCTTGTTCTTGTTCTTGTCTAATACCCATTCGTTGTTGTCGTTGTTGTCGTTGTTGTAGTTGTAGAACTGTCGTTATTGTTGTTGTTGTTGTGGTTGTGGTTGTAGTTGTCGCTGCTGTTTTTGTTGTAGAGAGCAGTCTTGATTCGACGATCCCGTCTGATGCCGAGCTAGATTATATCATCCAGTTTGAAAGCAGGAATATAGAATCTGATAATGTCGAAGTACATCATAATTTTCGAATTTGTCCAAAACAGTATCAATTTGAAAGCCGAATATCGAAGCACATCCTAAGTGCTGCTCGCTTTTACTCTTAGCGTACGTATCACTCTTTTTTTCCTTGTATCTTTCTTCCTGCGAGTTCCACTTCCTTTCTCTTTGTTTTGTGTTGTTTTCCCCTGATGTTTGTCCGTGCTGGCCCCCAGGAGCTGTTGGGTGACAGCGTACTTAGAAAGGTCGATATAAGATCACGTAATAGTTATCCGGTTAATCAGTTATTCTGTAAGCAGGTCAGAGGTTCGAACCCAGCAGCCTGTTACATAGATTAACCGTGGTAATAGTTATCCGGTTAATCAGTTATGCTGTAAGCAGGTCAGANTAAGCAGGTCAGAGGTTCGAACCCAGCAGCCTGTTACATAGATTAACCGTGGTAATAGTTATCCGGTTAATCAGTTATGCTGTAAGCAGGTCAGACTGCTTCAGAGGTTCGAAAACCAGCAGCTTGTCAAATAGGTGTACGATGTTAACAATGGCAATACCATAATAGCAATCCGCTTAATCATTTATGCAGTGAGTAAGCAAACAGTACAGGAAGTTGAACGTTTTCGCAGCGATGATTGACAGACCAAAACCATGCTTGGTTGCAGTCAGATCCGTCATGCTCAATTGCTTCTAGAATACTCAAAGGATCAGCATTGACTACTTTTTTTTAGCTTGGACTAAACATCTTAACACGCAGCTGTGGGATCCTGACAGCATTGATTACCCTGGGGTCCAGGGGATTGACTGAGCAGGATACTGAAGCCGGGGGGACCTCTTCACCTTGAGTCAGGCGCCCGATATACATCTACATGCTAGTCCCTACTTCCTTTGTTCAACAAGTACTGTAGATACTGGGGCCTGTCCTCCCAGCCATATCTTTAGGTAGACCGGCCAGGTGTGAGGGGGGGATGGG
>BFEA01000020.1:2539105-2552144 GCA_003427395.1 Chara braunii | reverse complement strand
ATGAGCAAAAAATTTCGACCGGATTTTGGCAAAAAAAATCAGTTTTGCTTTCGTTCAAAAAATGTAATATGTCCGTTTTGACGAAATGGCTGTTAAGATAAGTATGTCGTCGAGGTACACGACAACAAACTTGTCCAAGTAGTCATGGAAAATCCTATTCATGGTGTGCTGGAATGTACCCGGCGCATTGCAAAGGCCAAAGGGCATCACCACAAACTCGTACAGACCGTACCTGGTCTGAAATGCGGTTTTGTGCTGGTCCTCTGGTCTAATGGCAATCTGATGGTAGCGGGATTTTAAGTCTATCTTTGTGTAGTACTTACATTCCTGCACCCTATCCAATAGGTCGTCGATGCGTGGTAGAGGCTCTGCGTTCTTAACGGTGATGGCATTGAGGCCTCTATAATCAGTGCACATCCTTAGTGTTCCCCCTTTCTTTGGAACAAACAATACTGGTGAGCCAAAGGGGGAAGTGCTAGGCCGAATCCAGCCCTTCTCTGTGAGCTCTTTCAGTTGCCGCTGAAGCTCGTCCAATTCGGTCGGAGCCATCCTATAGATTTTACCCTTAGGTGTCTTACTACCTGGGATGATCTTTATGGCATGAACAACTTCCCTGTCTACGACTCATGTAGGCTCCTCGACGATGGTCTTTATCTCTGGGGGTGTTTTAACGACCTCCCCTTTTGCAGAGACATAGGCTAAGTACATTCCTTCCTCTTGGTTCTGTTTATAATAATTATAGAAAGCATATGCGCATAAGCATCCATAGGAGTCTACTAACCTACTGGCTTTGTACTTTGTCAGTCTCATGGTTCTCCCACTAGGCAACTCGTGCTTCAACACTTTCTTGTCCCAGTCAAACTGGGGTTTGGCAACCTCGAGGTAGTACATGCCCAACAACATGTCAAAGGGCAACTCGTCGCTCACCAGGAATGATATCTTGTGGTTAATCTCTCCTCCTGGGTAGGAGAAGGTGCACACTACATCTTTAACGTAGTCCTCTACCATCATGCGCTCTTTGTTGGCCAAAGTAGATGCTACCGGTCTACTAAGGCGCTACACCCGGTCCTTTAGGCACAGTCTGTCAACGCAGTCGCGACTTATGAAGTTTCGTATGGAGCCAATGTCTACGAAGGCGCCGCACTTGCGACCGCCTACATCAACTTCCACAACGAAGTGCTCCCCTCTATAACCTCTAGTGTCACTCAGGACTCATGAGGGTCCCTTGCCGACCACTCACCTTGAAGGTCCTCTAAGGCCTCAGACACATCCAACGAACAGAGTATAGTTGGGTCCGGATGCGTCTGCGGGGTGAATAAGGAGTCAATAGCTTTTGGCCATCTCTTGAAACGGGGAGGGTACATCACCCGCTTCAACGAGAGTAGAAGCATCTACAACTTCTACTGGCCCTAAGTGTTTCCCGAGCTGGAGCTCATAGAGGCCCCAGATTGAGAAGAAGATAACCCACCCTTACGAGGGATCTTCTGCGAGACCTACGGGTTCTTGCATTTGAACCGCATATTACCGTACTCACCGCAGTTAATGCAAGCACCTTGAGACCAACGGTCTCGTCGCACATCTTGATCCAGACCTGCTCTAACCCAAGCAGCAATCTTGTTTGGGTTGGCGGTCTGCCCCTGACTCCTTTGTTGACCGCCCTTCCCGCAGCCACCTGCCTTAGTCTTAATTACGGCGGCGAGGTTGCTACCTTCAGCACTCTCCTCGCCGTCAAACTCTGCACCCTCCACAAGATCAGAAACATCATCGATCTCGGTTTGATTCCCATCGGAATCAACCATCATCAATCAACTCCCCTTCTTCTTCCACTCTTGCGGAGTCTTTTTCTTTCTCCCATCTGTAGAAAGGGTTTGAGCTCCACCCAGCGTAACCTCTTAAGTCTAGGGCCTTCTTGCTAAATGACTCAAACGTGTGATACTCTCTGCGAGCCTCACTGGCTAACAAGTTCCTAATGTTTGTGGGAAGACATCTCAAGAACATGGTCAATAAGACTTATGGATTGTACTCCACTACTGGGACCACGATCAGTCGCTCTACGGTTGTGGTCAACTCTCGCACCGACTTGTACTTTCTAGAGTCAAACTTTAGAATCCCATCAGTGGCAATCTGTGTGTGCTAAGGGCTCCACTAAGTCCATAAAGTTTTCCAAGGTGTGGGTGTGCGCCCAGTCATGCATGTTCCTGCCGAAGCCCTTTGAAGCTACCAATCCATTTAGCCAGCGAGTTGCTGAACTTCAAGTAGGATGCAGCAATAATCACCTCCTCCTCTACTAATGTCCTTTTTGCCCTCACCCACACCAGCACCGTTCTTAACCAAGTGTAGAGAGCTTCATCCTTCTTGTCTCCTGAGAAGGTTGAAGGTGGGTTCAGGGGGGTCTTGGGATACCAAGGATATTGTTGTCCCGCTTGCGAGACAGATTGTGAATGTGGTGTAGAAACAGTCGTTGGACTAGAAGATGAAGAAGCAACAGTATGAGATAGAGCTGTTGTTGATGTACCACTTGGAGGTGGTCGAGACTGAGCGGCATAGGGGTCTGTCATCGCTGAGAATGACAGCTATGGTAAAGCTGCTGGCCGGATCCCTGACTTTTGTAGCGCTTGTAGGATCTGGTGTAGAGTATCCTGCATAGCGTCGATCTTGCTGTCTATGTAAGCATGCATGGAGAGGACGCTTGCCTTCAGGATCTTTCCTGTAGTGTTTAGGGCAGTGTCATCTAATGCCTCTAGCGCAGCCATGTCTGCCTCCCTACTCTCTAGTCTGACACTTCTCTCTTTGAACTCTTCCTCTCTCTTAGTAGCTTGCCTAAGTTCCTCCTCTAATCTCAAGCGGATCCTCTCTACCTGTTGGAGCTCCATCTGCTCCTGGGTGCGTGGAGGCGGCGAGCTGAGCTGCGAGCCCGCCATTTGACTAGTGCCAACCCCTGACGTACTGGAGATTGATTGTGGACTGGTCGGCATGCCTAGCCCTTAACCAGTTGAGTTCGCAGCAGTTGCTGCGGAAGTAACATTACTCATTGCTACCGCTCTAGCGGCTGCTGCTTCTCTTGCAGCCTCAAGATTACGGGCCCTAGCTTCAACCCTTAAACTTCTCTCTTCTCCCGGTTGTAGGGTCTGGAACACTCTAGGAACTCTAAGGGATGATAGCCTTGTTAACCTCCTATCGTCATCTGCACCTTCACCACCCTCTGATCCACTCATAGGTTAGGCAGATGTTGTCTGCACTAATGTCCTCGCTGGAACCTACCACAACATGCGTCTGACCGGATCTAAAAATAAATAATTAAATAAACATCCGGCGAGTTACCTAGTCTACTAGTCAAGCGGTATCAACAACATCTACACAAAACGGTGTCGAAATTGGTGAGTTCCGAATAACTTCCCATCACTCGAGAGACCGAATATGGACGAGTTGTGCACAACAGAGAAATCTGAAGTGAGACAAGATAAAGGATTAGGCCGCAGGAGGGAGTAATGCCCTGGGGCGAGAACCACAGGGGGAAAGAACTAAGCGGGCGGCAAGCGAGCGAGCGCAAGAACATGGGCACATAGAACATAGCAGGAGGCCGGGAGGGCCATCGGAATGCAATAAGACTAAGGCCAAAGGACCCTTTGAACTAGCAATTGCAGCGCGACAACAATAAGGGAATGAGGAAGTCGAGGGATGGGCGGCCAGAAGCCGCGGAAAGCCAGGAAATGAGGGGCCAACGTGGGGGCCACCTACGAGAGCCTCGGAGCGGAGGCCCACGACCAAAGAGATCGGCACGCACAAGGCGCGAGGAAAGACTAAGGAGAGGGGTCGCTATGGGGCGACAAGACGCCCAAGGGGCATAGGACACCTCGGGGAAAGGCACCCGGGGCCACGTGGGACTAAGTAAAAATAATGGCGTCCGGGGCGAAATGTGTCGGGGACCGCCGACGGGACTAAGTGCCAGGGACCACCGGCGGGACTAAGTGTCGGGGACCACCGACGGGACTAAGTGTCGGGGACCACCGACGGGACAAGTGGCAGGGACATGTGAAAGTCCCAAGAAGAAACGGCGGCACCGCATGAGGGAAATATAATAAATGCAAGGTGCACCGTCAAGATCGATATCTTGACGACCAAGAATATTAGCACCACTAGTGCAAGTACTAGTGGTGAGAAACGGTGTCGGCGGGAATACCCTTACAAGGGTATCCGCCCTGGTTTTTGCAAGTGACAGAAAATAGCTTGGCTTAGAGTTTAAGTACACCGCGCTAGGCGCGACTGTGTCGGTGACTTATGGCGACAGGATGGTTGACCAGAATAAAGAGTGTGTGGGCGTGCAGATTTTTTAGGCGCGCGTGATCTTTTAATTGTTGATGACTGAAAGGTCGGCGTGATCACCAGCCGGAAGCTTTTTCTTCTGATTAAATAGGGATTTAAAAAAGATTATGTCTCGCTGATTGGCGCGTTTTGCCTGTGACCTGTGCGCACGTACGGAGGACGGAATCGACGCCAATATGCCTTTTGAAAGCGTTTCGGTAGGTCGGCGCATCGGGCTGTGTCCGTTTATTTTAGACGCCCGCCAGAGCTAGACCTAGATTTGGGCCTAATGTTATCTGTTACGGCACCGGACTTTCATCAGGGAGATTTAGGAATCGAGACCGAGCGGCGGCGACGCAAGGATATCAGAGTGGCGCGAAGGGACCGAGGGGTTGAGGGCCCGACGGGGCTATCCCCTTTGGTTTTGTCGTCGACGGCAACGAGCGGTGCTAGTGTTTTCCTTCTCGCATCCGTCGTTCTGATGATTTAGAGTTCCTAAATATTTTTATTTTTTTTATTGTTGTGTTACTGCTATTTTACTCCGGCGTTTCTTGGCTCAGACGGGGCGTTGGGTTTGAAGGTTGGCGTCGGTCGAAGACCTTGGGCAGATTCTTCAAGGCTCCGGCGTAATTGGGGCACTGACAAAATCCCACCCGCGTCGGAGCACGGACCGAGGGTGTGCAGGGGTGTTGAGGCGAGGGCCGCTGCTACACCGGCGTGCCAAATCATTTGTCGGGTTTTGAGTATAGGGGCAAAGGCTAATTGGGTCGTCTTATAGTTACCGGTAGTCCCCTCCGAAGCTCTCCCGAGGGATGGCTGGGATTGTCGGGGGCCGCCGTGCTATCTTGCCAATCCGCATGGTGGCGGGCAGTGCTGGCCTGGGACACGGGCGCTAGACGGGGAAAACGGTAAGTGGGAAAGGCAGTGGGTGAACCCGGATGTAGGGCGGTGCCGGGTACATGCAGATGAAAACGGATGGTGACGGGGCTGGTCGGGCGTTGAGATAGCGCAACTACGGGTGTCAGGCAGAGCCAGCGGGCGGGCGCAAGAGGGTTGAGGCAGCCGGCAGGCAAAGTGGGAGCGAACCCGACCTGAGGATGTGCCGGGTACGCTCGATAAGGGAATAGCGAAGGTGGTGAGAAGGTGAGTCGGGGCATTATAGAGAGAGGGGAAACGGAGCTCTGCGAACGAGGCAGCGAAGGAGATGGGCGCAAGGGAAGGACGACGGAGGGGATCCGAATGAACCCGGTCGGCTTCCGGCGTTAGGTGCGTGCATGGAGAGGGATGGGCGGAGCAGGGCAGCCTGAAGGTTGAGCGCAGGGCACGAGCGGGGAGCAGAGCAGGGCGCCGGAGGGCGACGAAGCAAAGGGGAGCGGGATGAACCCGGGCGCGAATTCGCGCCGGATGCATTCGGAACATGGGGGAATGAGAATGGTGGGGCGATGAGCCGGGCGCAGCTAAGGACGCATCGTGTTCTCGATCATGGACGGAATCGGGAGGGAGAAGGGACATCCCCGGGGGTTTGACCCCGGGCGAATCAGACGGCAGTGTTAGTTTTAGCTATGGATTAGTAAGATAGGCAGTTAGTGAAGAAGATGGTGCGCCGGGATATGGCGGGGCGACGGAAGAGGCGGGGAGGAAAGAGTATAGCTCGTCCATTTCTCAATGAAAACGGGCGAGAGCAGATGCTACGTGGGGGTTTTCGGGGCTGGCGACCCCGAATCTGAGGTTAGATTTAGGAGAAAGGGATTAGTTTTTGTGCTACGAGAAAAAGGTGTTGCGCGGTAGGTGTCGAAGGAGGCGGACATGGTGAGGTGATAACCGATTTCTCGCTCGTTCCTTGGCTGAATCGAGCGAGTAAGGATTCGACTACGAGGCTCTAAGGTGGGGTAAGGACGATGGCGGTGTTAGAATTAGTTGTTAGTAAGGGGCTGCGCTGGGGCGAGAAGGATGGAAACGACGATGAACCTACCCATGCTGTAGTAGAAGGTTTATTCGATTGATACTCAGCCTATCGTTGGTGTGAACGTGAAGCCAGTCCTAGGATTGGAGGCTTACCTGCCGCAGGCGCGTCCGTCCATTATCAGCCGCGGGCAGCTCCCTCTCGCTCGTGGCTCCTCAACCTTGTTATGCAGCGGATGAGATTGGGAACCTGGCCGTGAGGTCGGCCAGGTGCATGAAGGAGGACGAGAAACCAATGAGGATTCCCTTGGTAGCGGAGAGCGAACCGGGAATAACCCAGACTTTGATCTCAGGTCGGGCGGGAGCACCCGTCGTACTTAAGCATATAACTAAGCGAAGGAAGAGAAGGATGTGGCCTTTTCCTAGCGGAAGACTCGCTCTTGTTTGTCGCGCCTTGGGTATACGGGGCAGCGGGCTGGTGGTGATCATTCGTCTCTTTTGCCCCACAAGTTGTGACAGTCTTGTCGCAGGGGTCTTTACTACCTGTATGGATCTGGCCGCGTGTGTGACCAGATGCTGATCGAAGAAAAGGTGAGCCGTAGGGCACGGATTAGAGACTCGCCTGCTCGAGTTGCCGGGTGCATGGCGCAGACTGGCGGTGAGAGTAACCTCTCTGCTATAACTCTGCGAACATGACCGGGAAGCAGGGCATATACCCCACGGTTTGGTTAAGGACTCCTCCTCGCTGTGCACAGTGGCAGGCTGCCCAGGGGGATGTATGCTGGGAGCCGCTGACTTGCGGCTATGAACTCGAGCACAAGATAACTAGGAGTTTTCCTGATCACAGCTACGGCCGGCCGCTATCGATATTGAGAGGGAGGATCTGCCTATTCGCCTGCGTGTTGCCCACTTCTTCAGCCCACGTGCCTAGGAGGGGCCGGCGGGATTGCAGGTAAGTTGTTGACCGCTGCATACTGCTGCATATTGCAGATGTACTACCGCATAACGCTGCATAGCGCTGCCAACCGCTGCGTATTACTTCATATTACTGCGGCATGGCTGTATGCAAAGGGTCTACTGCAGCGTCTGTGGCCTGCGCATGAGCTACTGCTGCATACTGAAGGCATGGCGTTGCTGACCTGGGAAGGCTCTGGCCGACTGTTGCTGGAAACGGCTACTACTGTTACCTACTGTTGACTGCTGCAGATTACCACTTACTGTTGCGGTGATTGTTGACTATTACAGACGGATGTGCGGCGGCGATGGGACACAGGGGAGTGACTGAGTTTGGGGAGTGAGGTTAGTGCTACGAACCGGAAGGTTGTCAGGGAAACGGTTCAGCAGCTTGGCTTCAAGCTTGACCAAGCTGTTGCATTGGCCCGCCATTGCGGGGCCCTCAGGCGCGTCAAGGTAGCAAGGCCCTCTCACGCGAGTCGGAGTGCACCCCTCTTGTATCTGAGAGGCTCAAACTTTCTTCTTCTTCTTCTTATTCTAAGTCTAGTTTATTGGTTCTGAGAGGAAAGCGGCAGGCGGGATTGCAACCCGTAATCCGCGCCAAGGCCTCTGTGGGAGGTTCGCCCCGCCGATTGCAGGAGCTCTACCGAAACTCAGGAAGAGTTCTGGAGGCAGGGAACTTAGAGGTAACCATTGCTTTCCCTCATAAGCCTAGTATAACCCCTATCTATACATATCCCTGTGTATTGACCGACTGTATTGTATGCGACCCTTATTTTGACTTTGGGTTGACTTTCAGGATGTAAATCAGATCTACTAAAAGGATGAATGTATAATGGCAGTTTCAGTTTCTTTGATTGCCTGAAAGCAGATTGTCACAAGGGGTTGCATCAGGGGGAAGTTTGGGAGGAAGGCAGTTTTGCTTGCGATTGAATGGGTCTTATAGGGTCCGGCATTGTTTCTAAGATGAATGGCCTGACTGCTATGTTTTGTTTTGTTTTCTAAAGGACCAAGCATCGTTTCTAATATGAATGGCTTGGTTGTTGTGTTTCTTTAATTGTGTCAGACATTGTTTCTAAGATCAATGGTCTGGCTACTTACTTATGAGGGGTATTGTTTGCTGACTTTAAGGGTCAGACATTGTTTCTAAGATGAATGGTCTGACCGCTGTTTTACTTGGGTGGTTTCTGAACAGTCTCTAGATCAGACCCATGGTACTCTGCTTTTTTGTGTGGTGAAAAAGGGAGAGCTGAGCATTATTCTAAGATGAATGGCTCATCTCCCCTTGATTATTTTTATTCTGAGGGAGGATTCAGGGCCAGAGGATTAGACATTGTTTCTAAGATGAATGGTCTAAGTCTGAAGCCTCAGGACCATAATGAGAACAAGGGAATAGAAATATTTATAATGTTGTATGTACTGTTTGTGACAATATATACGTATTTATATGCGAATAAGGCTAGTCAGGCATTATTTCTAAGAAGAATGGCCTGACTATAGCCTTATCATAAGCGAAGAGAGTATAATCGAGAGTTATAACTGAAGGTAACTTAGGCAGGCTGAGCATTGTTTCTAAGATGAATGGCTCAACCCTACGCCCTCTTTCTAAAAACTAAGGTGCAGAAAGGTATATATAACTTGGTTATTTAAACAGTTCAGGGAGACTAAGCATGGTTTCTAAGATGAATGGCTTAGTCACATGCCCAATGAAGAGAAAAATAGTCTAACTTGCTCGTGTATAACTAAGGCAGAGGGTTGGCATTGTTTCTAAGATGAATGACCAATCCCAATGCCCTATGTAACCAGGGTATAAAGGGTTAAATCATTGAAGGACTACGAACTATTGTTTCCTAAATTGATTTGGGCCGGTGATAGTACTTACCTTTGTGGTTTGGCCTGCATGTGACTGAGTAGCATCACTACCTAGTCCGAGTTTGAGTTGATAGGTAGTTGCTGCAGTGGCTTGCCACGTGCTAGAGCTGTAGGAGTTAGATTCAATTTTTGCATTTCCTGAGCTAAGTTTTTTTGCTTAGATCAATTCTCGCATTTTCTGAGATCTTTTGTTATACTTGGCTTTGTATAAAGCTTGGTAATTTATTTTCCCTTTGGGAAACGCTGCCGAAATTTCTAGAAATCCAAGGAGTTAGTCAAATTTTAAACTTGTCAAAGTTCAACTTGTCTAAAGTTTTTATATGACTTAAGTAAAAATCAAGAAAGTCTCATTTTCTAAAGGGAGTGCTGCCCAAATTTTTGCTAATTTAGGGAGTTTGACATAATTGAACTTTGGAAAGTCAAAGACGATTTTTTGGTTTCATATTCGGGCTGATATAAATTCTGAAAAGGCACTTTTCCTACGGGAAACGTTGCCGAAATTTTTCTAGTTTAGAGGAGATAGATTATATTTTGACAGGTGACAATTTTGGCGATCCACCCTGAATGGGGGGAGATTCTGCCATTGGTCTACCTTTGCTTTGGGCACTGCTTGAGGGTAGACTTAGGCCTAGTTAATTAGGATGTTTTGAGTGGGATCGTGATATGAGGATTATTCTCCATGAACTTATAGATTTAGCCGTGGGTATTGACCTGTTTTGTATTACAGGTCTTCTTGATCGTGTTCATTCAGGATTTGGACTAGATTCAGCTTGATCCTACGAGGAACACCTTCTGTTATCACAGATAACAGGTCGGTTGCCGATTCGTCGGTGTACGATTCAACTCCAATCCACTTTTGTCACTCAATCTAAAGGCTTTAGCCCTGTGGTTTGAACTGTTTCATTGTGTTTTCACCCGGACTTTATTGAATGGCCATTTAACAAAAGTACTGAGTACTTATGTTGGGGAGTTGCACGAGAGTGAGGTTTGTATGGCTAAGGCAAGGGGTACGAGTACAGAGAATGGTTGAAGTTGACCCCGTGTAGTGCGTAGACTTCTTGATGAATCTTTGATGTGATTGCAGGTATATGCGTAGTTCGAACTCTGGATGTGACTGCCTGCGAACAATGTGTATATGGCTGAGAGGAGTCTCACTGTGACTGTGAGAAGTGATCGTCCTATATAAATAAGCCTTATATATATTTATATATATGTGTCTTGGGTATGTGC
The DNA here is from genome assembly GCA_003427395.1 of Chara braunii. NCBI lineage: Eukaryota > Viridiplantae > Streptophyta > Charophyceae > Charales > Characeae > Chara > Chara braunii. Next base: position 2,541,884 of record BFEA01000020.1, on the reverse strand, counting down.
GCGGCTTATTGAGATCGTGCACAAAGGGTTACTAGCGAGATTATGTCTCGAGAGGGAAGGGAGGATCCCTTTGCATCCTTTGCTTTTTAGAGATTTTTATCATTGGACGTTATAGTCCGTGGCAGCCGTCAAAGTCAAACCCCTTGATGTTCGACCGCCACGACAGCTTAAAGTTGTCTACTCAACCCCTCTGCACATGGTGCAGAAGAGGGTGTGGTCTTCAACCGCCCATGGCGGTTGCCCAGCGTCGAGAGATTAACCCTCAAGGCGCGTGTCAACCGACACTTGAGTATCAAATGCGACCCTCGCGATTAACGGAGACCGTGTGAGTATGGGTACTACATAGTACGCCATCATTGCGACTGCTTGCGTACGCTTGCATTGCGGGTCGATATGAGTTAGTCCTCCGTCCGTGTGGTTTTATACTGAGTCTCACGTGCGACGCCTATTCGATTTCCGCGTCGGAAAGTTATGAGACGACTACTGAAGGGACTAAGAGTGTTGTCGCGTTGTTCGATGTGTGTGTGTGTGTGTGTGTGTGTGTGTGTGTGTGTTTTATTTTTGTGTTCGTAAAGTGGTGTGCGCGTGGTGTGTGGGACGCGTCCTAGTCGACCGTCGACGAGCCGCGCTTGGGACTTCAGCCCCCCAAGATGTCGGTTCGCGTGCGAATCCGACAGGCGTATTACTGCGCGTACCCCCTATGCTACAGCGAACGAGATACGCCCTCGGATGGTCCACCTCTGCGATTGCAACCGAGTAGCTTTCGTAGTGTGGACTAGTAGCTCGGCGGGGATACGCCCACTGAAAGGAGGTGACAGCTCCCGTAAGGTGGAGGTAAGTTGTGCCTCGTGTAGTCCCTATCCTGTCGTAGGGGGTCGCGAGAGGTATGGCTGACGCACTCGGCCGGAGCGGCCTAAGGAAGCTCTACTTGTGTTTTCGCGACGAGGTTGGTCCAACTCCTGCGTGACGCGGCCGAGAGGGTCCCGCGCTGCCACGTGCGGTGCCGGACCGATGCGCCCGACAACGGGAAGGCCAAAAGGAAAAGGAAAAATAAAGAAAACTCAAGTGGGAGGCATTGGAGCAATCCGAAAAATCTCGGATGAGCCTCCCTCAAGAAAATAGAGTCAAATAAGACCCCATGTGAAAAATAGCCTTCCGGGAGAAAATCGGAGTAGAAGGGACCATTGTGGGAGAAATGTAGGAGTAAAAGGAGGCTCCCATGGGCATGGGAAGGCCATTATTGCAGTCCGAGAAATAACGGACTACACGTTGGGCATAGGGAGGGTCAAAACTAAGAGGAAGAGGCTAGAAAAGGGCCTTAACGGCCACTTGACACTTGGCATGCTAGAAAAAAAGAAGAAAAGAAAATGTGGGAGAATAAGACAAAAAAAAGTGAGAGGGAGTGAGTGAGTTGGCTCAGTAGCGACTGCCATAGGTAGGGACTGGCAGGTCCCTACTGTCCAAGAAAGGAGGAACAAAGAAAAAAAAAGAAAAGAAAAAAAAAGAAAAGAAAAGAGAAAAATGCCTTAACGGTCAAAAACGGTCGGGGAGATTCATCCGTGACCAAATTCATTATGGAATATGGCGGCTACAAAAGACTTTGATTTTGTTTGTTTTTTGCAGAGAAAATCAAAGAAAATCAAGGTCTCTTGCAAACGGAATAAAACGTAATACATGCATGAGGAGAAACACATGTTTTAGGTGCATCCGGAGCCAAAATCAAGGTCGGATACACTTGGGAATTGACCGTTTCTTTTTCTTTGAGTAAGGGCTGGTTGTGGGACATTGGGGCTAAGGAATTGACCCCCATTGCAGTCCGAGTCACAACGGACTGCCTGGGGGAGAGAAAACACATGTCCTAGGTGCATCCGGAGCCAATATTGAGCCCGGATGCACTAGAAAATTTAACGTTTCATTTTCTTTTAACATGGGGCAAGTTGTGGGGATGTGGGTGTGGAAAACAGCCATGACTACAGTCCGAGAAATTACGGACTGCATGGGGATGCCAAGGTCAAAGGGGAATGGGCTACGGCAAGCCCGAAAGGCTAGAAAGAAGCAATTTCGGCAAGGGGCAAGTAAAGATGGTAAAACGGCAACCGTGAGATGAGATCTCACGGCCTAGAAAAATCGGCATACATGTAGAAATAATGGGACCACCAAGGGCAATGGGCCCCAAAAAAATAAAAATGGGATGCTGTCCGGAATGTTGCCAGGGACCAAATGGATCCAAATAATAAAAATCGAAAAACGGGACACGTGTCGGCGGGACCGCCGGCGGGACAAAGAAATGGAGCTAGCATGTAGAAAAATGACGGGGACTTGGGATGTCCCAAGGGAACCATGAGCAAACACAAGGAATAATTGTGCAAGCAAGCGGCACGGTCGAGATCGAGGATCTAGACGGTGGGAAATATTATCACCACTAGTGCAAGCACTAGTGGGAGCAAGTGAGAGAGTCATGGGAGAAAGAAAAGTGAAATAAGGCTGTTGGGAAGGCGGCCCAGCAGTCCGGGATATCTCGAATTAGCAAGGCATAAGAAAATAGAGCCGTGAGAGGCTCAACATGAGAAAAAGGCTGCCCTTAGAAAATCGAAGCAAAAGGGGCTCAAAATTGGGCAAACGGGAGCAAAATGGAGTCCCCTAGGAACATGGGTGTGCCATTATTGGAATCTGAGATGTAACGGCCAAGTAGCAGCCATGAACGTGGCCTTGAATGAGGCCCTAGGGCCTCGAAAGAGGATGCACAACAGTTTGACACTTGTCACAACAAAAATAAAAG
>BFEA01000020.1:2524450-2536395 GCA_003427395.1 Chara braunii | reverse complement strand
CACACTAGTAGGTAGTGTAGCGCTTCACACATGGATGCTTCTTGATGCAATCTTGGTGATTTGGGAGCTTCAAACTTGCGATTTTCACACTCACATTAGTAGGTAGTATARCGCTGCACCCATGGATGCTTCTTGATGCAATCTTGGTGATTTGGGYTCTCCAAACTTGTGTTTTTCACACTCACAYTAGTAGGTAGTACAGCGCTTCACACATGRRTGCTTCTTGATGCAATYTTGGTGATTTGGGTTCTCSAAGCTTGTRTTTTTCACACTCRCACTAGTAGGTAGTATAGCGCTTCACACATGGGTGCTTCTTGATGCAATCTTGGTGGTTCRGGCTCTCCAAACTTRTGTTTTTCACTCTCACACAAGTAGGTAGTATAGCGCTTCTTTCATAGATGGCYTTTKATTCAACTTTRGTGATCTTGCCTACTTAGACTCTTGTTTTCACTCACGTAATAGCATGTGATGTTCCGRATGATYTTCCYTTCATGTGCATGTGCTTTCCATCTAGTCTAGCATCACTTGGTCTTGTTCATACATTGGTGTAATGTTCCGGGTGACCTTCCCTTCATGTGYATGTGCTTTTTATTAGTCTAGCATCTCTTTGTCTTGTCCTACTTGGTGTAATGTTCCGGATGATCTTTCCCTTCATGTGCATGTGCTTTCCCTTAGTCTAGCCACTCATTGTCATGTTCCTACTTAGTATAATGTTCTGGAAGATTTTCCCTCTATGTGCATGTGCTTTTCATTTCGTCTAGCATCACTTGGTCTTGTTCATACTTGGTGTAATGTTTCRGATGATYTTTCCCTTCATGTACATGTGTTTTTMATTAGTCTAGCATCTCTTTGTCATGTTCYTACTTGGTCTAATGTTCGGGATGATCTTCCCTTCATGTGTATGTGCTTTTCATTAGTCTACCACTCATTGTCATGTTCATACTTGGTGTAATGTTCTGGATGATCTTCCCTTCATGTGCATGTGCTTTCCACTAGTCTAGTCTCTCATTGTCAAGTTTATGTTCTGGATCTTTATCTTGTTGATCTCTACTCATTATGCATGTGCTTTCCACTAGTCTAGTCTCTCATTGTCAAGTTCATGTTCCGGATCTTTACCTTGTTGATCTCTACTCATTGTGTATGTGCTTTCCACTAGTCTAGTCTCCCATTGTCAAGTTCATGTTTCAGATTTTTTACTTAGTCGAGCTCTTCTCCTTTGTGCCTGTGTTTTTCACTAGTCTAGTCTCCCATTGTCAAGTTCATATTCCGGAGTTTTTACTTAGTTGAACTCTTCTCCCTTGTGCATGTGCTTCCACTAGTCTAATCCGTCCTTGTCAAGTTCATATTTCGGATCTTTACCTTGTTAATCTCTACTCATTTGTGCATGTGCTTTCCACTAGTCTAGTTTCTCTTTGTAAAGTTTATGTTCCATTTCTTTATCTTGTTGATCTTTACTCATTATGCATGTGCTTTCCACTAGTCTAAGTCTCTCATTGTCAAGTTCATGTTCCGGATCTTTATCTTGTTGATCTCTACTCACTATGCATGTGCTTTCCACTAGTCAAGTCTTCCATTGTCAAGTTCATGTTTCGCATCTTTTACTTAGTTGAGCTCTACTCATTGTGCATCTGCTTTCCACTAATCTAGTCTCCGATTATCAAGTTAATGCTTCGGAGCTTGTTACTTAGCTGAATTCTCCTCCTTTGTTCATATGCTTCCACTAGCCTAATCCTTTGTCAAGTTCATGTTCCGGGTCCTTACCTTGTTGATCTCTACTCATTGTGCATATGTTTTCCACTAGTCTAGTCTCCCATTGTCATGTTCGTGCATAATACTCCACGATTTACTTCGTCAACCTTTTTCTATGGGACGGATGATTGATGTTTGGTTGCTGCTACGGGGAGCTGATTTGATTAGAAGGTCTTCTTTTTTTTTTCTCTCTCTCTCTCTTCCTCTCCCCCTCCACATTTCTCTTTCTCCCTCTCCTTCTCTCTCTCCCCCTTTTCCCCCCTTCTTCTCTAGTCCTCTCTTTCCCCTCCCCCCCCTTTTTACCTCGCCTTCACTCTACCTATCTCCCGTCCCCTCACTTTGCATATGACCAACCCTTCTCCCCTCACTTGGAAAATATTGCCAGGGTACGGACGGTGACCGAAATCAGACCTCACTTGGTGGAGAAAGAGGACAAGGGGTGGATAGCCGGTCCCTTGTGCCACCAAGAAGGCAAAAGAAAGGACGTCTAAAAAAGTGAGAGAAAGGCGGGATCCGGAAGGAAGCATAAGTTGAGAGAGAGGTCAGTTTGACTCAACCATTTCCCCCACTGCATGACTATGAGAAGAGAATGGGCTGATTGAGCATCAAGAGGGAACAAAGAGCAGCCAAAGGRTTTGAAAAGATAGGYATGTGGGAAGGGYTATGTGTTGATCCCCAACGGGGGATTGTATGAATTTTCTTGCTTGTGTGGGATTGTGCAAGTGAGTGGTGGCTAGAAATGCCTTGAGCGAGATAGGGGCGAGAGGAACTGGGCACCAAGAGTGAAAGGGAAGAGGGACAAAGGGGCTATGGGACCCTTGACATACAGCCAACCCATGGGAATGACTTTTGCGCTTGAGGACTTGGAGTGGAAATGAGAGTGCAATCATACCAAGGAAATTGTGATGTTATGAGTGCATGCGTATGAGGACCCCGAAAGGACTAAGGGGCCTACTTCAATGAGGAAAACAACAAATTGTGAGACCGATGGATGCGTAGAGGCGAGGGGGAGGACGGCTTCGCCATACCCCGATGACGCCATATAGTCACATTTCTTAGGGAAATGATGCGTGGCCTAAGGATGACACTTAGCCGACGCACAAGAGAAGAGAAACACTCAAAGAATCCTTAGACTGCCTGCGTATTGGAAGGAGCAATCGCATGAGAACACAACAAAGAATAAAAAAAAATCAGCGTTGCGGAACGACCAGCGAGACTACCACCCCGTGTGAGGGCTGAGCTACATCCCCAATGTCAAAGCTCTCTCGCGCGATGGTCCACCCCCATCCATCTCAAAGCACTAGGTGCGGGTGACCTCGGGACGAACGGCCCGCGCCCCGAGCATGAGCATGGGCGGGCCGAACCAACTGGGACCCGCAGTGGGGTCGACTAAGGCTCGAAAGTCTACCGGGGTGTGGCCCTACACCGTACACATTGTCTAAACTCTATTCTGATTAGTCTGCACAGAAGCTTCGAGAAAAACTGACTATGGTAGATTACAGTCCTACTGTAGTCTGTCTGTTAGGTGTCAGCAATCGGTCAACCAACTAATCAAAAATAAAACTTAGTCAATGTGAGCAGATGTATGCACAATGGATATGTAAGTGATATACAGTTGAGTTCACAATTGGAATCCCCTTCCCTTGTATCTAACTTACCTGCGAGCATCATCAAGCTGCGGTGTCTAAGGTGTGCATCCACGACCCACCCCTGTGCCCAAGAAGTATGCTTATGACCAGCCTGCCCCTTTGTTTACCCTCGCGTGCAACGAACCTTACGTCTGAATGATCTGGCTGATCAGGAGGGATTTAAGGAGAGCCCCCATCTCCTCAGGAATTATTTAACGTCGCAATCAGGACGACGATCACAGCCAGTGGACAGATCAGACCCCAACCAGAAATGTTAAGAGACGGTCTGGGAGCGTCTCAATGGGACTGGTCAGTCCGCACACCCCTTCTATCAGTGCAGCAAAGAGCCTTAATGGACAAAGTAGCCATCGCATGCGTGTACTAATCCCATTGGGTTGGGATGATGACGGTGACCCACGTGCTTCGACCAGGGCCCTTCAGAGGCACCGCCCTCTCCTGCCAGATGTGCCACCGGGAAGAAAGAGCACACACGACTCCTCACCAAAGACAGGACACTCAAGTTGGACTCACTTCCTCACAGTAAGAAGAGATTGAGAGGGTAGATAAGGAATGGGAACAACGTACCTGAAGATAGCTGCCCCCAACCACAATTTTTTCACCAATTGGACTGATGTGCATTTCGATGACCAGTTAATAGCCTCGGTACCACCCACAACGCAATGAAGTGCCACCTCAGCCAAAAGGCCACGTCAGCATACTCTCATCATCACACATACACCCGTTGTCGCCACAGCTCCCACGATGTCGCCACAGCCTTCCAGCAGCTGGCCTCTCTCCCTAGGCCCCGCTAATCAACCAGCGACAAAGTATTATCACTGCACATGAAGCATCTTCAGCGCACCAAGTTACAATGTCACCGGTGCCAGGTAAGCGGTGATCACAACCAGCTCCGATACCAAATTGCAAGGAATATGAGTGTGAGCGATATTCTTAAAACCAAGTTGCGAAATCACACAACTGAGCAAGTAGTAGTATCCCAAGTAGAGAGCACAAATGCACCGAGAAAACCATCCACAGGGAGCAATACAATGAAGTATTGAGCCAATGTCCAAGCCCGTAGGCCACACCAACAAAGTATCCAGAGTCGCTCTCTTTGTCTGGCGCATAGCGCCCAGCTTACTCTACCATACTATCCTACTCTACAGCTGGTTCACACAACAGGATCCCTTCGGCTCACGAAGACCAATGTACATAACTGTCAACCCCATCGGTGACCTCTCTTCATGTACCAGGTACGTAACTCGTCACCCTCAATTAGACCTTGATTATCCCACACAGCGCCTCACTCCCTGAATACTACTCGATCATTCGCTGTACCCCCTGACGCCCAGTAGCCCGGCTATGGCTGCCTACGCCCCGCTGCCGTGCAGCGCCCCACTTCACCTCTCGTGCCCCGTCAACGCCCTTGGCAGCAGCGCAGCATCAAGCGAGAGCGCAACAACACTTCCGCATTGCCAGCGCCCTCGGCTGCCTCACTTCCTTTATGGAAGTGGCAGCCTGCTGCATGCTGTGTGTGGCCTGGCTGGAAGCTTCCAATAGCTTCCGGTTGGGCCTCGGACCCTGTGCCCAGGCCGAGACTTACAGTTGAGGGCCTGAGCCTTTACAGTTGGGCGCGGCCTGGGTCTCCGGACTTGGGCTGTTAGCTGCATTTGCATAGGGCCCCCAGGTAGGTGCATCGACTGTACTGATTTTCCAAAGGTCGACAGCCTGCTTCTCAATGTATCGGCCCTGCTTTGTGTGTAGGTGCCCAGGCACAACTTTCGTGGCCTGGGCCAACTGTACGGCGCAGCTTAGTGAGGCTCGCGCGTTCACTCAACCAACTGACGCGCTGCAAGAGCCTGAATACCCACATATGGAAATGTCGAATTTGGCTTGTGACGAATATTCAGGCCCGCCTTCACTTAGGGCGGGCACTTGGCTTGCTGGGGCCTTGGCCCAGAACAATGTGATGTTTGATAGCAGTGATAGGGCCACTTGAGGGCTTGTTCCTCACACATGGCGCATTTGAACGTTTTCGAATGGGCGTGGGGGGGAAATGAACCCGTTTCATTGCATTAATACAGGCACATAGATGAAGCAATAAAAAAAGAGAATAACCGAAAAAAGAGGGGGGAAAAAAGGCAGAGTCAGGTGGGCATGGACCTTCTGGGCCCTTGCCGCTGGGGAGGGAGGAGGGAGGGTGGGTATCAGCAGCGCTTCGGGTTGCTGTTTCCGATAAATCTTGCCATTTCTCTTGTGTGTGCGCGCGCGCACGAGAGAGAGAAAGAGAGAGAGACGTGGCAGGCCGCCGCTGGGACCTCGTCCGTGGGGCGGCGACCTTTGTTTGGTCACCTCCAAGGCCGCAACCTCGACCACCACCACCATTGTGCCACGTCGTGGGGGGGGGGAGAGAGAGAGAGAGAGAGAGAGAGAGAGAGAGAGAGTTTCATTGGGGGCCGACGTGCTGCGCAGCCGTAGTAGCCACATATCCGCGCAGAAGTGGCCGCCGCTGCGGTAACCACATGTCAGAGAGAGAGAGAGAGAGAGGGGGGGGGGGGGCAGCGCACTCTCAAGGCCCGTATCCTTGCACAGGAGCTGAACTTGCCGCGTGTGTGCGCAACAAAGGGAGAGAGAGAGAGAGCGAGAGAAGGCGCTGGGCCGTTGGCAGTTTTTCAGAAATTCAGACCGCTGCATGGCGCGCAGGTGTCATCCCTGGGGCTGCAACCGTGATCTCGACCACGCACAGGGAAGGGCTGGCCCGGGCCAGCAAACCATCTGCCTCTGGGCCGACCGGGTTAGGGCAGGCGCGGAGGGGGGTTCCATCAGAATGCAAGGATCTTCAAGGATCGATAACAACGGCGAGTGGCGGCGTCTACAGGGGTTAAGCTTTTACAAGGGCGGTGGGGCACATGGATCGCTAGACCAGGGAATGGGGCTGGGGGGGGGAAGGGGGCCTGGGGGCTATGAATCCCCCCCTGACCGCGGTCACCGCAGTCACGACCGCGACTTGCAGTTATGGCCGCAATCTCGCGATCATGACCACGGCCGCGTAACGGCCAGAGGGGGAGGGGTTTGGGGATGGTAGTTCGGATTGGGATTCCGAACCCTTGGCCCTACCCCCTAGGAAAAACGGAAGTAAGAACGATTTTTTTTTTTTTTGGGGGGGGGGGGGGTGGTGTTGGTGGGTGAGAAAAAAAAAATCTTGATTGATTGATTGATTTATTCATTTTGTATATCTGACAGCCCGATTGATTGATTTTTTGATTCATTGATTGATTGATTGATTGGTTGATTAATTGATTGATTGAATGGTGTGGGACAGTAGGAGGAGTCCCCTCTCCCCTCAAAAAAAAAATCGTTCTTACTTCCGGTTTTCCTAGGGGGTAGGGCCAAGGGTTTGGAATCCCAATCCGAACTACCATCCCCACGTGCCAAGGGGGGGGCCGACGGGATTGCAGGTAAGCTGTTGACCTCTGCATACTGCTGCGTATTGCAGATGTACTACCGCATACTGCTGCATAGCGCTGCCAACCGATGCGTATTACTTCATATTACTGCGGCATGGCTGTATGCAAAGGGTCTACTGCAGCGTCTGTGGCCTACGCGTGAGCTACTGCTGCATACTGAAGGCATGTCGTTGCTGACCTGGGAAGGCTGTGACCGACTGTTGCTGGAAACGGCTACTACTGTTACCTACTGTTGACTACTGCAGATTACTGCTTACTGTTGCTGCAATTGTTGACTATTACAGACGGATGTGCGGCGGCGACGGGACACAGGGGAGTGTCTGAGTTTGGGGAGTGAGGTTGGTGCTACGAACCGGAAGGTCGTCAGGGGAACGGTTCAGCAGTTTGGATTCAACCTTGACCAAGCTGTTGCATTGGCCGCCATTGCGGGGCGTCAAGGTAGTAAGACCCTCTCACGCGAGTCGGAGTGCACCCCTCTTGTATCTGAGAGGCTCAAACTTTCTCCTTCTGCCCTTCTTATTCTAAGTCTAGTCTATTGGTTCTGAGAGGAAGGCGACAGGCGGGATTGCAACCCGTAATCCGCGCCGAGGCCTCTGTGGGAGGTTCGCCTCGCCGATTGCGGGAGCTCTACCGGAACTTAGGAAGAGTTTTGGAGGCAGGGAACTCAGAGGTAACCATTGCTTTCCCTCATAAGCCTAGTATAACCCCTATCTATACATCTCCCTGTGTATTGACCGACTGTATTGTATGCGACATTATCTTGACTTTGGGTTGACTTTCAAGATGTAAATCAGATCTACTAAAAGGATGAATGTATAATGGCAGTTTCAGTTTCTTTGATTGCCTGAAAGCAGATTGTCACAAGGGGTTGCATCAGGGGGAAGTTTGGGAGGAAGGCAGTTTTGCTTGCGATTGAATGGGTCTTATAGGGTCCGGCATTGTTTCTAAGATGAATGGCCTGACTGCTATGTTTTGTTTTGTTTTCTAAAGGACCAAGCATCGTTTCTAATATGAATGGCTTGGTTGTTGTGTTTCTTTAATTGTGTCAGACATTGTTTCTAAGATCAATGGTCTGGCTACTTACTTATGAGGGGTATTGTTTGCTGACTTTAAGGGTCAGACATTGTTTCTAAGATGAATGGTCTGACCGCTGTTTTACTTGGGTGGTTTCTGAACAGTCTCTAGATCAGACCCATGGTACTCTGCTTTTTTGTGTGGTGAAAAAGGGAGAGCTGAGCATTATTCTAAGATGAATGGCTCATCTCCCCTTGATTATTTTTATTCTGAGGGAGGATTCAGGGCCAGAGGATTAGACATTGTTTCTAAGATGAATGGTCTAAGTCTGAAGCCTCAGGACCATAATGAGAACAAGGGAATAGAAATATTTATAATGTTGTATGTACTGTTTGTGACAATATATACGTATTTATATGCGAATAAGGCTAGTCAGGCATTATTTCTAAGAAGAATGGCCTGACTATAGCCTTATCATAAGCGAAGAGAGTATAATCGAGAGTTATAACTGAAGGTAACTTAGGCAGGCTGAGCATTGTTTCTAAGATGAATGGCTCAACCCTACGCCCTCTTTCTAAAAACTAAGGTGCAGAAAGGTATATATAACTTGGTTATTTAAACAGTTCAGGGAGACTAAGCATGGTTTCTAAGATGAATGGCTTAGTCACATGCCCAATGAAGAGAAAAATAGTCTAACTTGCTCGTGTATAACTAAGGCAGAGGGTTGGCATTGTTTCTAAGATGAATGACCAATCCCAATGCCCTATGTAACCAGGGTATAAAGGGTTAAATCATTGAAGGACTACGAACTATTGTTTCCTAAATTGATTTGGGCCGGTGATAGTACTTACCTTTGTGGTTTGGCCTGCATGTGACTGAGTAGCATCACTACCTAGTCCGAGTTTGAGTTGATAGGTAGTTGCTGCAGTGGCTTGCCACGTGCTAGAGCTGTAGGAGTTAGATTCAATTTTTGCATTTCCTGAGCTAAGTTTTTTTGCTTAGATCAATTCTCGCATTTTCTGAGATCTTTTGTTATACTTGGCTTTGTATAAAGCTTGGTAATTTATTTTCCCTTTGGGAAACGCTGCCGAAATTTCTAGAAATCCAAGGAGTTAGTCAAATTTTAAACTTGTCAAAGTTCAACTTGTCTAAAGTTTTTATATGACTTAAGTAAAAATCAAGAAAGTCTCATTTTCTAAAGGGAGTGCTGCCCAAATTTTTGCTAATTTAGGGAGTTTGACATAATTGAACTTTGGAAAGTCAAAGACGATTTTTTGGTTTCATATTCGGGCTGATATAAATTCTGAAAAGGCACTTTTCCTACGGGAAACGTTGCCGAAATTTTTCTAGTTTAGAGGAGATAGATTATATTTTGACAGGTGACAATTTTGGCGATCCACCCTGAATGGGGGGAGATTCTGCCATTGGTCTACCTTTGCTTTGGGCACTGCTTGAGGGTAGACTTAGGCCTAGTTAATTAGGATGTTTTGAGTGGGATCGTGATATGAGGATTATTCTCCATGAACTTATAGATTTAGCCGTGGGTATTGACCTGTTTTGTATTACAGGTCTTCTTGATCGTGTTCATTCAGGATTTGGACTAGATTCAGCTTGATCCTACGAGGAACACCTTCTGTTATCACAGATAACAGGTCGGTTGCCGATTCGTCGGTGTACGATTCAACTCCAATCCACTTTTGTCACTCAATCTAAAGGCTTTAGCCCTGTGGTTTGAACTGTTTCATTGTGTTTTCACCCGGACTTTATTGAATGGCCATTTAACAAAAGTACTGAGTACTTATGTTGGGGAGTTGCACGAGAGTGAGGTTTGTATGGCTAAGGCAAGGGGTACGAGTACAGAGAATGGTTGAAGTTGACCCCGTGTAGTGCGTAGACTTCTTGATGAATCTTTGATGTGATTGCAGGTATATGCGTAGTTCGAACTCTGGATGTGACTGCCTGCGAACAATGTGTATATGGCTGAGAGGAGTCTCACTGTGACTGTGAGAAGTGATCGTCCTATATAAATAAGCCTTATATATATTTATATATATGTGTCTTGGGTATGTGCGCGGCTTATTGAGATCGTGCACAAAGGGTTACTAGCGAGATTATGTCTCGAGAGGGAAGGGAGGATCCCTTTGCATCCTTTGCTTTTTAGAGATTTTTATCATTGGACGTTATAGTCCGTGGCAGCCGTCAAAGTCAAACCCCTTGATGTTCGACCGCCACGACAGCTTAAAGTTGTCTACTCAACCCCTCTGCACATGGTGCAGAAGAGGGTGTGGTCTTCAACCGCCCATGGCGGTTGCCCAGCGTCGAGAGATTAACCCTCAAGGCGCGTGTCAACCGACACTTGAGTATCAAATGCGACCCTCGCGATTAACGGAGACCGTGTGAGTATGGGTACTACATAGTACGCCATCATTGCGACTGCTTGCGTACGCTTGCATTGCGGGTCGATATGAGTTAGTCCTCCGTCCGTGTGGTTTTATACTGAGTCTCACGTGCGACGCCTATTCGATTTCCGCGTCGGAAAGTTATGAGACGACTACTGAAGGGACTAAGAGTGTTGTCGCGTTGTTCGATGTGTGTGTGTGTGTGTGTGTGTGTGTGTGTGTGTGTTTTATTTTTGTGTTCGTAAAGTGGTGTGCGCGTGGTGTGTGGGACGCGTCCTAGTCGACCGTCGACGAGCCGCGCTTGGGACTTCAGCCCCCCAAGATGTCGGTTCGCGTGCGAATCCGACAGGCGTATTACTGCGCGTACCCCCTATGCTACAGCGAACGAGATACGCCCTCGGATGGTCCACCTCTGCGATTGCAACCGAGTAGCTTTCGTAGTGTGGACTAGTAGCTCGGCGGGGATACGCCCACTGAAAGGAGGTGACAGCTCCCGTAAGGTGGAGGTAAGTTGTGCCTCGTGTAGTCCCTATCCTGTCGTAGGGGGTCGCGAGAGGTATGGCTGACGCACTCGGCCGGAGCGGCCTAAGGAAGCTCTACTTGTGTTTTCGCGACGAGGTTGGTCCAACTCCTGCGTGACGCGGCCGAGAGGGTCCCGCGCTGCCACGTGCGGTGCCGGACCGATGCGCCCGACAACGGGAAGGCCAAAAGGAAAAGGAAAAATAAAGAAAACTCAAGTGGGAGGCATTGGAGCAATCCGAAAAATCTCGGATGAGCCTCCCTCAAGAAAATAGAGTCAAATAAGACCCCATGTGAAAAATAGCCTTCCGGGAGAAAATCGGAGTAGAAGGGACCATTGTGGGAGAAATGTAGGAGTAAAAGGAGGCTCCCATGGGCATGGGAAGGCCATTATTGCAGTCCGAGAAATAACGGACTACACGTTGGGCATAGGGAGGGTCAAAACTAAGAGGAAGAGGCTAGAAAAGGGCCTTAACGGCCACTTGACACTTGGCATGCTAGAAAAAAAGAAGAAAAGAAAATGTGGGAGAATAAGACAAAAAAAAGTGAGAGGGAGTGAGTGAGTTGGCTCAGTAGCGACTGCCATAGGTAGGGACTGGCAGGTCCCTACTGTCCAAGAAAGGAGGAACAAAGAAAAAAAAAGAAAAGAAAAAAAAAGAAAAGAAAAGAGAAAAATGCCTTAACGGTCAAAAACGGTCGGGGAGATTCATCCGTGACCAAATTCATTATGGAATATGGCGGCTACAAAAGACTTTGATTTTGTTTGTTTTTTGCAGAGAAAATCAAAGAAAATCAAGGTCTCTTGCAAACGGAATAAAACGTAATACATGCATGAGGAGAAACACATGTTTTAGGTGCATCCGGAGCCAAAATCAAGGTCGGATACACTTGGGAATTGACCGTTTCTTTTTCTTTGAGTAAGGGCTGGTTGTGGGACATTGGGGCTAAGGAATTGACCCCCATTGCAGTCCGAGTCACAACGGACTGCCTGGGGGAGAGAAAACACATGTCCTAGGTGCATCCGGAGCCAATATTGAGCCCGGATGCACTAGAAAATTTAACGTTTCATTTTCTTTTAACATGGGGCAAGTTGTGGGGATGTGGGTGTGGAAAACAGCCATGACTACAGTCCGAGAAATTACGGACTGCATGGGGATGCCAAGGTCAAA
>BFEA01000020.1:2489490-2505258 GCA_003427395.1 Chara braunii | reverse complement strand
CTTGGTCCCCGGGGATCCCCGCGTGACAACACTGATCAAGCCTAATCAGGTACACTGGGATGAGAAACTTGCTCTTATCGCCAGCCTCGGCAGCCTGTACAATAACGCTGTACACAGCGCAACGGGAGTGAGCCCGAACAGTCTGCTATTGACCTTCAAGCCTAGACTGCCCTTAGATTTCTTACTACCTGAGAACCAACCTTTTGCTGCACCAGGAACCTTAAAATTTGCTTATCGTTACGAACGTCTGATGCAGCAGGCTGTTGAACAAATGCACAAGGCTCAGGCGACGATGATATAATCTAAGAACAAGCATTGTCGCCCGTCTACATTTCAGGTAGGAGAGAGAGTTTGGGTTAAGTCCTCAGAACTGGGACAGGAGCACGGGATCTCCCGCAAGCTCATGCCACAGTACTTTGGACCATGGGAGGTTCTAGACGTTGTTGGGATGAACCGGATGGGCCATCATATGTTATTCGCATCCCTGGTCACTTACGTACTTACCCTGTGTTTCACGCTTCCAAACTCGCATTTAAGGAAATAGATCAGTTTCCCTCTCGTTGCTCAATGCTGCCCCCAACCATGGATGGAGAGGTCGACATCGACGACATCGTTGACCACAAGGAAATGCCAGTTCCAAGACCGACAGGTTGGGGACGTTCTCCGAAACCGAAGCTGCAGTACCGGGTTCGTTTCAGACATCATACTGATCCAAAGGAGGATCGATGGTTTACCAGGGAGGAACTGATGCAGACCGCTCCTCAGGCTGTGGCCGAATATGAAAAGTCTCTGCAGAAGGGAAAGCGCCAGATTATTGAAGATTGAACTTTTCAGAGGACTAGCGAAGTATGGAGGAGGGAATGCCAGGCACAAGGCCTCTATACACACCTTTTGGGCCCTATTTTCAGCACAGTTGGCCGCCCTACGTGAAGGCAGGCTCGACCGAGGCCTACATGCCATTTTTTTCGAGGGTCACTACACAACTGGGGAAATTCAGGCAGTTGCGCAGCGCAAGTTGGTTGAGAGCGCCCAGGCCCAGGTTGCCTCTTTCCAATGTAACTGAGGCAGGCCCTGGGCCAGATTTGCAACATGGACCAAACACAGGCCGCGGGCAATTGGATACGGGCAACCACCACAGGCCCAAGGCCTGATGTGTTTGGACTGGGGCTCAACCTCCCTGGCCTACCGGAAGCTTCTGGGAGGGGCCCAGCACAGCCAAGTTGCACGCAAGCAGGCAGGCCACTTCCATTTAGGAAAGTGT
Source organism: Chara braunii (assembly GCA_003427395.1). Taxonomy (NCBI): domain Eukaryota; kingdom Viridiplantae; phylum Streptophyta; class Charophyceae; order Charales; family Characeae; genus Chara; species Chara braunii. The sequence continues at coordinate 2,503,997 of BFEA01000020.1, read as the reverse complement.
CTGCCCACACATTCGGCATTCGGGCACTGGCTGCATGCTGCGCAAGTGCTCACGCGCTCACGGGCTAGCTGGAAGGAGCAGGCAGCAATAGCCGAGCTGCGCTGCTGTATGCTGGATGGGGCGCACAATGGTTGTTGGGTGCATGTGGCATCTTTGAGTTGGGGAATGAGGTTGTGAGTGACACAAGAGACATACCTGGTGCTTGAAGCGTACGACATTGGCCGAGATCTGCTCGTACTTCATGGAGCTGTTGACGTCATCAACGACATTGTAAATTAGGCTAGATAGGATCTGCCATCTGTAGTCTGGGCGCCAAGCGCCAGATAGGATATCGACATTGGTTCTTCGTTGATGACGAGGAGACTATTCCAGCATTATCAATTATGAGCTTTTGCTTTGCTCTTATTTGGTGAAACTCATGATGCAATTCTGCTATTGGTTTGAGGTCACGACTATCTGGTCTTATGTGTATGATGCTGTTTGATTTCTGAAGTTTGCTATCGCTCATTTTCCTTGCATTCCCAGCCATCAGATCACAAATGATCTGATGGTGGTGGTTGCAACAACAGTGAACAAAATAACTTCCGCATTTTCTGGAATAAACTCGACTTCTGTCAGCACTGATCCTGACACCCTCCATATACTCCGTAACTGCAGGAGGGCTCCACCCAATGAGATAATTGCACAAGAGCAAGTAAAATATTGAAAATCTTCTATCCAGTAGGCCTAAGGCCAACCCCACCCTCCTCTGGGGTTGGGCACACCCCCAACCGATTGAAAAGATTCTGGCGGGAAACTTTCTTTGCACGGGCATGCCCAGTGTTAAGGAGAGGAGGAGGGGAACGAAGATCTCCTTACTTTTTCGGGTAATACGAGTAAAATACTGACCGTGGGATCACGAGTACTGCACGGCAGGATTTGGGTCACTCAATTGCCCCACAAACTCGTTTCTATGTCGCAATGGCAAGGGAAACATACATCCCTATTCGGACGGACACTCATAATCAACAATGTAGTGCTGGCCACCTTGCGGTACAAATCAGCGATTTGGGCACTAGACAAAGCTGCCCTCCGCCCATTGCAACGTCAGATAGCCGCCTTTCTGTGGCAAGGTAATCATGAGTATCAGGGTGTCATTAGTAGGGTGGCATGGCAATCTATAACACAACCGAAATCGAGAGGAGGGTTGGGCATTATTGATCCAGCGTTACAAACCAGGGCCCTGGCACTGCAGTGGCTTAAGAGACTCTTGTTTCACCCGGGTGTCCCGTGGAAGGCGCTGGCTCTATAACAGATTGCTCGGCTTGCCCCACAGACAACTGCAGAATGTGACCCGTTGAGGTGGCTAGAGAATAGAGATTGGTCTATCCCCAGGAAAAAATCTCAATATGACGCCCTTCTTCCCACCTCCCCCAGGCAAGCAGCAAGAGCGGAGCTAAGATATGACCCCTTCTGGCCAACCCTGTTGCGTACATGGAGGTGTCTTCCGCTACCGGACAAAATCCCCCCGCTGAGATGGGACGAGGCAGCACGCCAGCCCCTCTTTGGGAACAGGTAGGTGACTAACCCCCAGGGACAAGTCTTGGACTGCGAGACCTCCCCGTGGAGGAGTTGGGTCAAGAGGGGAGTAACCAGAGTCCAAGACATATGGGATGTAGAAAAAAGAGAGTGGGTCAATTCGAGACATTTAAGAGAGAAGTTGCGTCACTGTCACAAAGTGGAGGACTCTCTAGAGGCCCTGATTGAAATGATCCCCCTAGATTGGTGGAGGATCCTCAGGAAAGGCCCRACGCTGCAAAAAGRGGACTGGGTGGCAATCAGGGACCACCCAGGARTAGTGGGTAAGGTAGTGCAACAAGACACAGATGGTGCTGTGAGAATAAATCTCTACCAGGTGAAAGCGAACAATGAGATGCAGAACTTAGAAAAGGAGGAAACTGTAAGAAGTCACGTGTTCAGAATCAGAGTGATTCAAGAAAAGCATCAACTCACAGCATTCTCCTCGCACGTCCCAATTCACCAATTGGCCCTGGATCCGGTTGAATGGACATGGTCGATACCTACAAGGCAGGGCAGGAAACACACGAGGACATTGTACAATCTAACGGTCAAAGCGACTTATAGGCTCCTCAGACCAAGACTCAACCTGCGAGAGCGAGTGGAGGAGCGTTGGATGAATCACCTGAATATAAGCAGGAACAACCTAAAACAAATAAAATGGTTCAACCTGGTAAAAGTTAAACCTGCAAAGTTTGCGTCGCTGCAATGGAAAATAGAGCACCGTTGCCTTTCGATCAACAATTGGCTCATAAACAGAACCCGCCTTGAGCAAATGGGGAAATCCCTGCCCTGGTGCAGACTGTGCAAGGATGCCTTCTCGTCTCGGAAAAGGCCTGAGACTATAGAGCACATATTCTTGCAGTGCCCGGGTGCAGTGTGGCTTTGGCGATGGTGGGACAGAATCTGGGACCAACTGGGAACACAATCCCCATGGCCGTGGGATTGGAAAGCCCTGCGCTGCGAAACGTGGCCAGATGAATTTACTACCAGCATGTTCAAATTAGGACGCAGGGCAGTGCTTTGGGCCCTTTGGAGACGGCGCTGCACCTACGAGATGGATAGATGGCCCGGAATTCACGGACAGCATTCAACAACACATCCAAACAGAAATCACAGCAAAATGGGAGGCAGTCAAAGCCCAAATACAAATGCTATTCTCCAAACAGGACATTCAACTAAAAATACAAAGCTGGGTGGGAGAGGACAGGGGGGGAAGGATAGGAAGAGTGGAATGGAAAGGTGGACAGAAATCGGGAGAGGGTTTAAAGAGAGACTACCGACTATTGTTCAATGATTGGACAGATATAGATACAGCAATCCCCATGAAATCTGCCTAAGAGTTCCCTGACCCCATCCCCCCCTCCTCCAACTGTATAGTAGATCTAGAATGGTATGGAAGGGGTTGAATTTGACACTTATCTGGTCTGCTCTGCCCAGTCAATCATTCTCTGCTACGGGGGACATAACAACCCACAGAGGAGGGGTCTGCTAGGTATAATTGTGTTACCTGACGGCCAAGTTGAGAGCTGAAGAGGCCGACCCCTTCTTCTAACCATGCGTTACATGCAGCGCGTGCACACACGGGCCATTTTGCAGGCCCGACGCCCATTTTGCAGGCCCACGTTCGTCCAGGCTAAAAGCCTGAACTTCAGGCCAAAAGCCTGGATTTCAGGCTTTGAAATCCAGGGCTTACAGGCCCCCTGTCAGTTCAGGCCAAAAGCCTGAAGTTCAGGGCCTATCCCTGGTCGTTTCAGACTAAAAATGGCAACAGCCTTTTTAGCCTGAAACGAAGGGCCATATTCGGTCGTTCATCAGAACGACCGGCCCTGAAACGCAGGCACCAAACCAGGGTTTTGGGGAACAGCCTATCTTTAGACTGTTCCCACGCCAGCCTCGAGCAGGCTGCTGCACGCCAGCCCCTGGCACACTTCGGCATTGGCAAGAGCTGCCTCCTCAGCCTGCTCGCCCTCCTGCAGTCAGGAGGCAGGCCAAGGTAGTACATAGGACTTCCCAGGCACTTCCGAGGAAGGCAGTTCGACATTTGTAGTCTTCAGGATTCGGGAGCAGCACTCTGGAGGGAGCGCTGTGGTGTAGTAGAGTAGCGTTAGCTAGTAGTCTTCAGCGCTGGGCGCAGTAGGTAGCTGTAGTCTTCGGCGCTGGGCGCCATAGCTAGGTAGTGGTAGAACTGATGGGCGGAGGCCAGGGATCACTTACCTGCAGCGCCGTTGCTCCAGCTTCGTCTTCAAGGTACCTGCAACACAGCGCCAACATCACAGGTTAGTACCTGGTTCGTAACAGTGAGAGAGAGAGAGTTCTCTTCTTCCTCTTCTCAGTCTACCATCTTCTTCTTAACCTCTCAACTTCTGACTTCCCTGCAGTTGCAGACTACGAGAGAAGAGATACCGGGCTTGGTAACATATGATCCACACTCGACTTTTGGGGGATTCAGACATGGCAACGAGGGACTATTTGGGATTGGTGACCAAGACTTGGTGTTAACGACATTCCCATCTTCCTCCCTCCTTTCGTCTAACCCTTACCTCTTCGTCTGTGTATGTCTGGACCTGGCGCTTGCTTCCTGTGTTACAGCGCCAGGCTCCTTCACACTCGGTGATGGATACAATGCATGTTTAGGCCGAGTTCAACATTGAGTATTTGGGCTAGTTAGTAGCACTCTGGCATTCTGCTTCGTTACTCTGAACTACGTGGATGAGGTCAGTCCTGTTAGGTCAGTCTTTGTATCAAGTCTTCACTGCGCTCTTCAGCATCTTCATGTATGAATGAGAATGTACATTGCTGGTCGAGATTCTGGTAACCGCATTGTTTATTCAGTCCTTTTCATCACATTGCAGATTCTCGGTTTATTGCATACATTGCATATCTATGCATGTAACAGCATGTCTAAAGCCTGCTCAGTTAATCCCCTGGGAGACAGGGCAATCAATGTTGGCAGGCCCCATCTCTGCTTTTCTTAATTGGTTCTGCTAAAAAAAGGGAGAGAGTGAGAGGGCGGGTGAGGAGGAAGGAGCAGGCCCTCACTTCAGTCGGCTATGCTGGTAGGCTTCTTTTACGTAGTGTTCGTCTGGGATGTTCCTGTCCTGTTTGGCTGGGAGTGGGATAAACTCGTTCTTCAGTAGTAGGATTCTGGCGCCCAGCACAGGGCGAAGAGGTTTTTTTCCACCAACCTGCGCAGTCAATCCTCTGGAGACAGAGCAATCAATGCTGGCAGGCGTGCCTCTCAATCACATTTCCTGATATTGATTCTCTCGGTGTGAGGGACGCTGGACCCGTTTTCCAGCAGGTGACGCTCCCCACCAATAGACGGAGCCTTCCCCTGGGTGCTAGTGTTGCCTGCTCTTACCAGCAGCACTAGCTCTGCAGGGGGGTGCTTGTTTCAAAAAAATAATAATAATATAAAAAAAAAAATCCTATCCCACTGCTAGTGGGACCTAGCCCCAGCAATCAGAAAAAAATGGGAAAAAAAAATCTGCTTTTTTTAATTATGTTTCTTTTGATTAGAATACTTATTTTTTATTTTTTTATTTTTTTTACATAATAAGGCACGTTTAAGTCCAAAAACAAAGAATATAGGGTTGTACGGCTTTTCAAACCCTACAAGCCCTTTTTTTTGTTTATTATTATTTTTTTTTAATATGACAATTTCTCGCCCGCGCCAGACCGCCCGGGCCGTGGCGAGCGGTCGGGATCCCGACCACAATCCGAGTTTGACCCCGCGGTCATGACCGTGGGGGATACAGAGCCTGGTGGGAGCAGGAGACTCATTTGAGGGTCGACAAACGGCGGGTGTGATAGACAGCGATGAGGGGGGGGGGGGCTTCGACGTCGGGTGGGGACGGACTTTATGCCTTGCAGAAGTTGTAGTGACAACGCAATGGTGGTGCTTAGAGGGAAGTCCTGCGTGTGGAAATATGTCACGCAGGGCACTGCCTGCTACCTGATACCTTGTCGCTCTCACGTTCTTCTCCCTCATTCACCCTCGCTCCTCCTTGAGCCAAGCAACACAAGAGGATGGGCTGAGTTTGTGAGATATGTGGCTGCACCGTACATACCACAAGGAGTGATGACATCGCCCGTTATGGAAATACTGTTTGAGATACTATGTCCTCCCTTTTCTATTGTTGTTGCTGATATTGTTGTCTGTGTATTGTCGGCCCCTTGTCACTGCCAGGTGGCAATCCCATGGGCGAAATTTTGTCACTCTGCAACTCGTCCTCTCTATTTGAACCACGTGCGTGTTGAGAACTGAGCAACAAGAGTCAACTGTTGTCCCCTTTGTAACATCCAAGTGGCGGTTTCTCTGGGCCGACAGCTACCTGCTGACCACGAACACACGACTGCATCCATGCCCTTTTGAAAAAACGGGAGAGAATACCGTATGGGCGGACGCAACGGTACTGCTGCTAGGGCTGATCCCAGGTCCAGTAGTCCTGCTTGTGCTGACTTCAGGCCCGGTAGTGCTGCAGCGAGCTCAGTTTCTCGACGGGCTATCCCACTACAGACCCGTTCATATAGATGCAGGCACAATGGAATGCCACTTGGTCCGGGTTCAGCCTGACCATTTTGCGCAGGACTGGGGCTCAGGGCACCTTTTTCTGAATCACTTTTAATTGTTTTTTATCTTTTTTCCGTTCAGAATTGCACGAAACCTTCACAAAAACGATCAGCGGCCAACCTGATCATTTTGCGCAGGACTGGGGCTCAGGGACGCTTTTACTGAATCACTTTTTTTTTGTTTTTTATCTTTTTTCCGTTCAGAATTGCACGAAACCTTCACAAAAACGATCAGCGGCATGTTTCACTAATCCCACTCCGAGTGGTTCGGCCCTGTCTCTTATACACATCTAGATGTGTATAAGAGACAGGGTTCAGCCTGACCATTTTGCGCAGGACTGGGGCTCAGGGCACCTTTTTCTGAATCACTTTTAATTGTTTTTTATCTTTTTTCCGTTCAGAATTGCACGAAACCTTCACAAAAACGATCAGCGGCATGTTTCACTAATCCCACTCCGAGTGGTTCGGCCCGTCGAACCCTCTGACAACCATACCGTGAATTGCGGTCAAGTTTGAATATTAATAATAAACAATAATAAAAATCAAAAGAAGGGATTAGACTTGGGATATTCGAGGATGACCAATCTGGCCGAAGGTGCAGTCAATCCCCGGCGTTGTTTCCCTCCGGATGGCCTGTGGGATATCTTTACCCCAACTGCAGGTTAAAACGCCAAGGCGGTGTGGCAAACTTGGCACACCGCCGAGGGCGAGACTGTCGAGCCCTCCGACAACGCGTAACACGTTGATCTTGTGCTTGGTCTCCTTCGACAACTAAGTATAAGATTAAGTATTGCGAGTTCGGTTGCACCAAGACTTGGGTCATGAGATATCTGCGGACGGATTAAGGCCGGAAGATGTTAAGGTGGCCACCATTAGAGACTGGCCATGGCCTCGGTCTGTGACTGAGGTAAGGTTCTTCTTCGGGATGACAGGCTATTACCGTAGCTTTGTGAAGAATTGTAGCACAATTGCTGCCCCTTTGACAGTAACACACCTTGACAACCCGTGCGAATGGACTGTTGATTGTGAAAGAGCCTTCAAGAGATTGAAGCATGCTCTCATGCATCATGAGATCCTAATGCTTCCAAATTCTGAGAAACCCTTGATTGTGACAAGTGAGGCAAGCCAATACGGCATAGGCACAGTTCTGGCTCAGCAGGACAGGAAGAAGTTGAGGCCGATTGAGTATATGTGCAAAAAAATGTCATCTCAAAAGTTGGCGAAGTCCACCTGTGAGCGGTCTACACCCTCTACAAAGCTCTCAACCATTGGAGGCACTATCGTTTGGGCGGCAGAATCTTGTATGAACAGCCATTTCGTCAAAACGGACATAATATATTTTTTGAACAAAATAAAAACTGACTTTTTTTGCCAAAATCCGGTCGGAATTTTTTGCTCCTGGGGGTCCGGCGTTCCCAGAACGCTTTTTTTTTTTTTTCGTATCTGGTCTCAACCATAGACCAGATACATGTAGGGGGTCCGGCGGACCCCCAGGAGCAAAAAATTCCGACCGGATTTTGGCAAAAAAAGTCAGTTTTGATTTGGTTCAAAAAATATAATATGTCCGTTTTGACGAAATGGTTGTTTATGTGAGATCTGACCATCAGGCCTCAAGCTATGTATCACCCGCGGTCATGACAGCGGGCTTTTTGGCCACATGCGGGCATGATCATGCCCACGGGGGCCAACCGCTGAGGTCAAGTGCGCTCGGAAAACCCCGACATTTTTAATTCCTAGGACAGTAGGCCAATATTTATATATATATACCCTCCTGATGAGTCGGTGAAACTCCGACGAAACAGTTTGTCACAGCCCCTCGTTTGTTGTCCTTTTCTCTCTCTCTGCCTACGGTTTACCGGCCAGTTCTATTTGACGATATATGGGGTTGTAGGGTTTCAAAAACCCTACCTCCCTATAATTTTATTTTTTTTGATGTCCTTAATGATTTAAAAAAAATAGAAAACAAAAGTATTAAAATCATACTTGCAGCGCACTTAACCGGTGCTCCGTGCGCCATGTGCTCACGGGTGATGTGTGCGCACGTGCGCACCGCGCGCACTGAGCGCGCACTGGCAGTGCGCTGTAGTGCGGCCGAGTGACCCCCATGCCCGCGCACGTGCGGATGTGCCTTTCTTTTTTTTTTTTTTTGTGTGTGTGTGTGTTTGTGTGTGTGTGTGTGTGTGTGTGTGTGTGTGTGCCCTTGATACAGGCGTGTTTGTCTGCTGTGCCACGACATCATTCCCCTGACACTATCGGGCCGAACAAAACGCCTGTATCAACGGACACTATTGATTCTCGACAGAGAGCGTTTTGTTCAGCCCTATAGGCCGTTGCTTTTCCTTGTTTTTTTCTTATTTTGGAAACTGGCTCCACTGCTCTACACGTGCACAAAAGACTAAAATATGGTGGTGTATCTTTCCATCTTGTAGCGGAAGATTCACTCTCATTTTGCACATTTGGAGAGTGGTGGAGCGAGGGCCATACAACGGTAGCCTAGGGCCTGGCTCCACCACTCTCCAAATGTGCAAAATGAGAGTGAATCTTCCGCTAGAACATGAAAAGATACACCGCCATATTTTTTGTCTTTTGTGCATGAGTAGTGGAGCGAGGCCCTTACATCGCACCCGACTACAGCTGGACTTGCAGCCCTCGTGTGACAGAGGGCCTCGCTGCAGTACTCTCGAAATGTGCAAAACGAGAGTGAATCTTCCGCTAGAATATGGAAAGATACACCGTTGTGATTTTTGTCTGTTGCGCATCTCGAGAGTAGTGCAGCGAGGCCCAGAGGCCCAACGGTTCGACTACTCTCCAATTTGTGCAAAATTAAAATGAATCTTTCACTAGAACATGGAAAGATACATCGCCACGTTGTTGGTTTTCAACTTGTCACGGACATTCTCTTTCTCTTCTTTTTTTTTTTTTTAAGCGAAAGCACGAAGGAGACACAGCTGTCAGTTCTGTCGTTTTCTATACGTGGAATGAGTCAAAAGCAAGGGTTCCACAGATGCGTCCTCATCATGACCGTATCGGACCTCTGAAAGGGCTCAGATACACTGAAGATAGTATGGAGTTGTGTACAGCGAACATGACGACACACAAGGGCGGCGCGGCCCTGAAAAAAACTTGCGCGGGCAATGTCCTAATTTTGGCTGGGCGTGGGAACTTCGATTCACGCCCTCCCCAACTTTTTTTTTTTTTTGGCTGACCCCGAATTTTGCCCATGCGGCGCACAGGGTGTGCGCGCCAGGTGCGCAACGCGCAGTGCGCGGCACGTGCGCAAGTGGCGCGCACGGGATGCGCCGCAGGTATGATTAAAATCCAAAGAAACATAATAAAAAAGGGGGAACTTCTTTTTTATTTATTTTTTTCGGTTTGCCGGTGGGATAATCATGGTGCACATGATTCTTTGATTCTTTTTTCTCCCTACATATGCAAATATAAAATGAGCAACGAAAAAAAAAGATATAATGAAGAAAAAAAACAAAGCCGTTTTCTTTTTTTTTTTTCCTTGTTTTTTTCGTTTTTGATAGACAAACAAACTGATTGATTATTGATTGATTGATTGATTAGAAAAAAAAAAAAATGAATGCGCCAGTTTTTTTTGGTTTTTTTCTTTTTTTTTTGTGTGTGTGTGTGTGTTGAGAGAACAGGACGCTACTGTGTAAACACAGCGAGCCACTCTTATGAAAACGCGCAAGGCATAGTATGTCATAGCATTCCGACATGAATACGGTAATTGGAACGAAAGCACCCAAGGATTGCAGATATTAACATCTCATCCCTCGTCACAACCCGAGGTAGAAAGAATTTTTTGTGGCTATTGAGACACAGCACTCCGTTTTTCTGATGATATCTGAGAAGGCATAGACAGAGAGCACTCATGAGTGAGCCAGGCTGATGAGAAGGAGGACCTTAGAAAAAAGATCTCACTGATATCAAGAAAACAAAACAAGATGAATCACGTTTCGATAGCCAGGATTTTGAACATATGCCAAAAAAAGAAAACAATAACAGCACCGCAAAACGTAATCGTGAGGATTACGAAAGGTGAAAAAAAGGGGGGTCGATCACGGACTCAGTTCATCAAAAGACGACTCAGAAGCACTTCGAAGGGAAGATGCCCGTAGTCCAAACAACAAGACGAGTTTGCATCTCGCAGTACTACTCCCGCAAGCAAGGCCATTCGGGGCTACAAATTAACCGTAATCTACGCCGCTAACAGAGTGGAAACTGCTGATCGCGAATATGCAAGCCCTGCAAAGCCCATGTCAGATCCCTCTACACTCACACCATGCCCATTTCATAAGTGAGGAGACGCAGGGGAAGAAGGACAGAGGGAGAGGGGGATAAGAGAGAGGGAAAGAGAGAAGGGGGGGAGGAGGGGGAGGGTGTATAAGATGAAGAGAAGGAGATACAGGAGGGGGAAGCAGAGTGCCTGCAGCGTAATATTAACACCCTATATATCATCACCCGATGCCCTCCAAACGATCCATCACAGACTACTGCTATCCTTCAAACCCTGAGGCTAAAGAGAAGACAAGATGCAAGCGCCAGCAGCGAATTCATCACACATTGCATGCAGCCACCCATGCGTTTGCCAATATACACGAGCGCCCCCGAGGACGTGCCATACTGGTTCAATCAGGGGGGGATTGCCCGAAGTGCGAGAAAAAATGAAGCCATAGCTACTCCAAGTGGAAACCACAAAAATAACATCGGCCCCTGGATAGCAACACATACATCACCTCCCTCCCATGAAGATTTTAGAGAAAAGTGAAGCATATCGGCGGCTATGAACGCCATCACCGAGGTGAGCCCCATCCAAAAACCCAACAAAACAAAGATCAGGCACCTAGCAGATTCCATAATCCTATTCTTGCGCGCAAAACTTCGAAACCGCAGGCCTTCCTGTAGAATTTCCAGCAGCATACAGCAACTTGGAATCGTAGCAACGAAGGATCGAAAATTCCATAAGCGCGAAGAACGCCAGCAAGGCGAGAAAGATCGCAAAGATTGCTACAATGGCGACAGAGATATATGCAACATCCATGGTCCAAAAACTCTCAGATTATCAATCTTGTGTCGTCTAGGATGCACGGGCCAATTCCTACGGCACAACTCATTCATCACACAGAACAGACAATCAGAGCAAGTAGGGGTTAAGCATTAATTACATTCAATGGGGTGAATCAAAAACAAACTAGCAGGGAATTTTTTGGAGGAAGAAAGAAAGAAAGGGTGGTCCCAATTCGGTTGAAAGACTCAATATTGTCGAAGAAACAGTAGGGTTTTTAGTGGGATTTCTCGAAAGCTTTTTCACCAATCCCCACTAGGACTGGCTCATCAGGGGAAGAAGTAACCCAGCGTTATCATTCCGAAAGGGACAGGACTTTCTTGCAAGCCCGAAGGGAGGGGAAAGAGAGGAAGGGAATGGAGGGGAGGGAACGAGGGGAGGACCCTGGAGAATGGGGATGACCCTGGAGAATGGGGATGACCACTATTTACCGTTCCAGCTGCTGACGAGGAAGGACCGCTCATCCTCGCTGAATCCAGTAGGTACCCGCTGATATGATTTGGCCAACTATCACCTCTGCGTAGCAGAGCACCAAGCGCTAGCTATGGATAGCACTGAGAGAAAGGCAACAGATGCTGGAAGAGAAGAGGGACATTACAGGCACAGTGGCCCGATTCCCTTCGAAAGAGCTCCGTGATGCAGCCTCCGTACAAACACGCGGGGCGGCTGCTGAAGCATGCGCGTCCTGCCTCTGTAGTGGCGAAGAGCGCAGGATGGCATATTCAGGCGGCTCGGATAGAGAGGCTAAACACTAGTGGGCTGATTGAATAAATAGCAAGTTTTGAAAGGCAGAGCCGTGGGCTTTTGCCAGATTGGCGCGTCATTGCACAGGGGGGACGTTGGGTCCAGGAGGCAGGGGGGGGGGGGGGGGAGTTTTTTCAACATTTTTTGAAAAGACGCGCCCAGGTGCGACGAAGGCCTTTTGAGCAAAAAAATGCAAAAGAATGCAAAAAAAGTGCAAAAGAACGTAAAAAAGTGTTGAAGGGGGACGTGAGCGTACTCTAGGGGACCAAGGCCTCTTTCCTATTTATATATATACATCCCCGTACCGTAGAGAGTTAAATATATATATACACATGCATATATATATATATGGGACCTATGTCTATGCATGTATAGATATATATCCCTCCTCAATATACATAAATTAATGTATATGTGTGTGTGTGTGTGTCGGCGCTCGCGTGTGTGTGTGTGTCGGCGCGCGTATGTGTGTGTGCATGTGTGTGTGTGTGTGTGTATCGGGGGGAGGGGAGGGAGGACCCCTCCCCCACCAATCAATCAATCAATCAATCAATCAACCAATCAATCAATCAATCAACCAATCAGTCGATCAATCAATCAACCAATCAATCAATCAATTAATTAATTTTTTCCTTTTTTTTTCTTTTTCACACACCGAAAATCATCCCCCCGAATTTTTTTTTTTTTAACTTTTTTTGTTCAAGGGGGTGGGGTCGGGGTTTCGGAGCCCCAATCTGCAACCCCCTTCCCCAACCCCCTCTCCCCCTCGGCCGCAGCGGGCCGCCGAAGTCCGCGGCCGTTGCGGTCATGACCGCGGCCTCAGTCGTTCCCGCGGTGACCGTGGCCGTGGGGGATTCGTAGGCCGCAGGTGATGGATTGAAGTCATATATCAATATGATTTCAAGCTTGACTGCTTGAAGGGGGACTTGGGTGTGTTGATCATAGAGTTTGGCCTATCTGATAAACTATCTCGATCTACGGTGGATGCCTACGAGGATGATCCTGTAATGATGGACATCATCAGCAAGCTCAAGAGTCAAGACCAAGGATAAGGCTACTTCTGAGAAGTTTGAGGTGGTGGGCGGTTTACTCTTTCTTCAGAAGGTTGGAAATAAAAGGTTGTGTGCACCATATAGCAAGTCTTTGCGTAGTTTGTTTTTAGGCGAGTATTATGATGCGACCAGACGTTTCGGTTACAAAAAGATGTGAAACGTTATGTAAGGACTTGTCAAGTCTGTCAACAGGATGAGCCGAGAACTCAAGCACAGCTTGGGTTGATCAAGCCCTTGCCTATTCCCGCTGGTCCCGGATAGAGTGTGTCCATGGACTTCATGAATACCCTCGGGACCAGTAAAAGTGTCAAGAGACATATTTTTGTCATGGTGGACTGGTTCATAAAGTACGGTAGATTAGTCGCCATGCCCGAGACCACAAAGCCTGAGCGTGCCATCGAGTTGTTTATGGACAATTGGGCACGTGGCGACGGACTGACCAAGACAGTTGTTAGTGATAGAGATGTCGGTTTCACCAGTGAAATGTGGAAGAAAGCTGTTGAACAGCTGGGCATCCCACTCCAAATGACTTAAGGGAATCATCTCGAAGGTAATGGCCAAGGGGAGCAGATGAACCGTGTGTTACAGCACCTGCTCATGCACTATATCAAGCCGAGCCAGGGAGAACTGGGATGAGAAGCTTCCTCTTGTCGCCGGCGTGTACAACAATGCCGTTCATAGCACAACCGGCATCTCTCCAAATGAGCTGCACTTGGGCTAGAAGCCTAGATCTGTGTCAGATTTTCTTCTTCCTGAAAACCTGCTGCGACACCTGGAACCATTGAATTTGGTGTCCAGTATGGAGTTACTGCTGCAGGCTGTCAAGCACATCAGGAAAGCTCAAGATGCCATGATAGCATCTGAGAACAAACACCGGCGACAGTTCACATTGCAGGTAGGAGAGCGATTCAAGAAAGGAAATCGGCATCTCTGGAAAAATAATGCCTCAGTACTTTGATCCTTGGGAAGTCCTAGATATTGTGGGTAGTGATCCGGATGGTCCCTCCTATGTAATTCAAATCCCTGGTCACCTACACACATACCCTGTGTTTCACGCTTCAAAGCTTGCACCTTTCGCTGTGAGAGATCAGTTCCCATAAAGGAGATCAATTCTGCCCCCAACTATGGACGCCATCCATGACATAGATGATCTTCGAGACTTGCCTGTTCCAAACCCAGCTGTCAAAGGACGACCGCCGAAACCTGCAAGGGAACACCGGGGTCAGATTCAGGCATCACACAGGTCCAAACGAAGATTGTTGGTTCACGAAGGAGGAGCTGACAAAGACAGCACCTCAGGTTGCAGCCGATTATGAACAGAAACTCAAGGGGAAAGCTCTAGCGTAGAAGCATCTCAGCGGACTTTTGAAGCTAAGAAGGAGGGGAATGCAAGGATTGAGCCTCTCGCACGGCCATTCGGCCTCAGCAACCAACACCAGTGGGACCCCTAGCAAGCATCTGCCTAAGCAAAGGCGGTCCCTTTTTTTTTTTTTTTTTTTTTTTTT
>BFEA01000020.1:2477878-2488220 GCA_003427395.1 Chara braunii | reverse complement strand
CTCTCTCTCTCTCTCTCTCTCTCTCTCTCTCTCTCTACCCTGGATCATTACCCTGGATACATCCACTCAGGCTGCTTACACCTCAGTGGCTATGGTGGCCGTGCTCCTGCTCTACGTGTAGTCTAGCTATGGAGTATCTCTCACGCGCCCTCTTCTTCTTCAGGCGCACAGTGCCCAAGTTGCCTTAACGCACAAGCAGCAGCAGCGCTTCCGCATCTCGCAACTGAAGAAGTGATGAGCCACTGCACTGTAGCAACTAAATATAGGACTTCGCTTTGCTGGGCTTGGCTTGGCTTGGCCTGCTTCAGACCGGTACCAGTCGGCTGCGGCATGCCTGCTGCAAACATTTTGTCGGCCCGGTAGCTTCCGGACTTTCCTGGGACATGCTGCAAAATTGGACTTGGGACTGTCGGACTGGACTGGGCGCTTCTGGACCCACCCCGTCGGGTAGTGGACGGACTCCGACCGACCTACGACTCTTCGGTACCAACACCTACCGACCTACGACGCTTCGGCCTCTAGACCATACGGCCTACCCTATGGGACAACCCTGGGACTTGGGACTTGTCGGGACCTTGGGACTGGGACTGGGTATCTGCAGCGTGAATCCTTTCAATGCGGCAGTCTGCATTGGCAACTCATTGGCGATTTCTGCATGTGCTCTGGTCTTTGACTGGAAGTGTTCCTGGTTGCTTCATCACATAGTTTTAGGCTAGTATAGGTTCTGAAGTAGTGGTAGGCTGGGCGATGTACAAGAAGGGCGACATTGGATACAATGTGGATGGTGGCGAGAAAGATGCCGACATTGACATATGAGTTTATTGTATTGCTCTTATGTGGCTTGTATCTTGCTGCATTGCGCTTTCTGCTTGGGGCACAACTATCTGGTCTTCAATGTGATGTTGCAGTTTGGTTTTCTGTCTATCGCTCTTGCTCATTTTCCTTGCAAAGGGTACTACCATTAATTTTTTTTGGGGTAACTTCAGTAGAGCCACAAAAACGAGTAATAATTGCACTACGGGGCAAGATACAGTTTGCAATTGCCCTTCGGGCACCATACCTGGCCAGAAAGCTGGGTTGTATACATTGACCGAACTGCAATTCGAAACTGTATCTTGGCCCATAGTGCAATTATAATTTTATAACTCGTTTTCGTGACTCCTTTTTTTTTTTTTTTTTTTTGGACCATTTCTCGATTTATGCGTGTCATCCTTTTTTTTTTTTTTTTTTTTTTTTTTTTAAAGAAACAACCCGAGCAGCTGCTAGGGGTACTGAATCTACTGATATGATCAGACGCCACTAGCAGTGCCGGGATGGCTCCATCTATTGGTGGGGAGCAACACCTGCTGGAAATCGGGTCCAGCGTCCCTGTAAAGTACATTTAAAATGCAATTATGCAGTTTGATGTGAATCGTGTCAGGTACGAGAAGAATAAGCTCGTCAAAGGTTAGTAAGCCTGTAATCTGTACTAACTATTGATTGCAATGTAGTTTACAGTGTGAACCCTGTCATCTATGAAAACAATCAAATTGTGGAAGGTTTAGTATGCATGTGGGGGAGGTGGGCTGTAATCGGCTCAGCATCCTGTCAATCCTACTGGGTCACTGTGCAGTTACTTTGTACACTGTACTATCTATCAGTTGTAATGTAGTTTACAATAAGCTGTTTGTCTGTTTGTCTGTCGTTCTGCATTAGTAAGCTTGCTGCTATTTGTGCCTGTCAATCCTAATGGATCACTGTGCAGTTACTATGTACACTGATCGGGCGGCTCCATCTATTGGTGGGGAGCTGCACCAGCTGGAAACCGGGTCCAGCGTCCCGTTGATATATCTTGTAATTCAGCAATTGTTGGTCGTTGTTTCCTGGGGCTGTGGTTATTTGTCTTGCTGGACCAGGACTCCATCGTCCCATGGAGCTTGCGCAGGGGCCATGCTAATCTTCTCTGTATCGTTCCAATTTTAACGGATGTCCCCAAGGACTCATTTTCGTGACTGCCGCGTAGTTTCCCCTTTGTTTTTCTTTTTTGAAAGGGTGACGGCCTTGGGATGTCATTGTGGAACTGGCCGGTGCCAGGTAATTCAAGAAATTCATTCAACTAGGTCCATGTAGATTCAAGCTTACGCCTGTATTTCAACAGTTCATTGGTGTACGGACTGAGATAGATGTATCGTTTACCCCTATGATTTACCTGTCTCTGTGTGGCGGTGTTTGCTTCTGTTTATCTGTCGTTCGTCCTGTTTGAGAACTCTGTTTGGGTTGTCTTGATTTCAATTTTGAATTTGTATTATGTGGAACAGATCTTTGCCCATTTCATGTTCGCGGCCACGTGTGCCTCTGCGGGAGTGGCATCGCAAATCTACAAGGATGGGACGTGCAAGAAAGGTAACTATTTCCGGCTAGGGATCGACAACTTCTGTCAGAAAACGCAGGCGTCGACGGCCATGGGCTTCTTTGCGACGTTCGCCATGTTCGCCACCCATTGGTGGTTCATCACGGCCACACATAAGCGATTCTGAGACCAGCTGCCGGAACAAAAGAGCCTGACCCAATGCCCATAACTGTTGCCACTCGTCAATCAGGGCTTTGGAGATGTGGACTCAAAACCTGCAACCTTCTGTGACCTTCTCTGCACCTTTGAAAAGAGTTGGAAAGTCTCGCAACTCTGCGGCTGCATGAGAGGCGCCGCTGCACTTGGAAGCACGGACACATAATTTAGCATCATGATAGCGTTCTGTCACTCCGCTTGTGCAGGTGAAAGAGCCGCCCTTTTCAATTCCATGAGCGGCTTTCGTTGACTTCTGGCTTACGAGGAGTCCCATTTATTAAGGATCATTATCTACCTCCAGAAGGGGCTGCCCTTGACTCCTGGACTGACATTTATTTACCTCCTAAGGGGCTGTCTCTGACTTCTAGTATGACCTCTTTGAAGCCAAGTCATGCTTATTTACCTCAGTAAGGGACCCCCTTGACTCCTTGAGTAGGCTAAGTAGAGGAGAGGAGTCCCCGAATGACCTTGTAGAGTTCTCTGTGGGACCTTTCTCAACCTCTCAGGCACCCTTTTTATTGAGTCATGAAGAAGGCCTTCGTTGACTATGTGCTTGGATGAACCATCTCTCGTTCACTTCTTTGCCCACGCGGTGGCAGCTTTTGCTAGGCTCCTTCAGCCAGCAGTTGGGTGACTGATTTTCTTACCTTCAGAATTCTCTATCGTCTTGTAGTGGTGAGTGACCTCTGTCCAAAAACCTTCTCTTTCTATTGTGTTTACTTTTGTTTTTCTACGACTGCGTTATCTTGTAGTGCAGTTAACCACTGGTTAGTGGTTACCCCTCTTCTTTCTCTGTGTGGGGCCTGTGGGCCTTACTTGGGTGGCTGTCCTTCTTTGACTTTGCACGAGGGGACTTGTTGAAGTTGATGAAACATAGCAAAACCATGTTGGGTTGGGTTGGGTGAAGTCCGTCAGGACCAATCAGGTTGCTTGTTTTGAACATTTTCTTTTCTTTCCTTTTTTTTGGGGACAAATGCTCCAAAAGCCTCCAATTTATTTGTGGGGAGCAGCACGTGCTGGGAGCCGGGCCCATATAGACTGTTTGTTTTGAACCTACAGTGGGACCAAGCAACTTTGAGTGATTTTAGATTGCATCCGAGGTTTCAGCTGGAATGCAGGTGACGAGAGTTAACGGCACAGAGGATTTCAGGCCCTTAAGTGGCAAGTGCCACCTTATCCATCACCCTGGAGGGCTTTCTATCAGGTTCTGGTTGGCCTCAAGGACATATTCTGCAGCTGACACCGGGGGGTCCTTACACCCCTTCTACATCGCATTTGAGGCCTCAGCTGTAACGCTGATGATGAGACGTACAGTACAGAGGATTTC
Source organism: Chara braunii (assembly GCA_003427395.1). Lineage (NCBI taxonomy): Eukaryota > Viridiplantae > Streptophyta > Charophyceae > Charales > Characeae > Chara > Chara braunii. The sequence goes on along the minus strand of BFEA01000020.1, from coordinate 2,484,348 downwards.
AGGCGCCTAAGCGGCAAGTGCTACCCTATCCATCACCCTGAAGGGCTTTCTATCAGGTTCTGGGTGCCCTCAGCTACATATTTCTGTAGCTGATATGGGTGGGTCCCCCCATTAGATTTAGAGTGAGTCTGAGTGACCCCTCAGAAGACCTTGATATTAGAAGCATTTATTCACCCCATGTGGCTAAATGGTATACATATGTAACTGCCAGTGAAGAGATCTCGAGTTCAAATCCAGATGGAATTGACTGAGTATGATAGCAAGACGTCAGAAGCACTTGCAATGGGATCCACCTTGGGATTCCGTAGAGAACAGAGTTGAGTGAGCTTAACTCCCGACGGTATTGGTTGTAATTGGCACTAATTGCTAGCCAGGAGATCTTTGAGCTCAAATCCTGACGGAACCGTATGAGTATTTTTTCCAAGACATCTGAAGCACTTGCACGGGGATCGACCTTGGGATTCCATAGAGAACAGAGTTAACAGAGCTTAACTCCTGATGGGATCAGTTTTAGCTGCTAGTCAAGAGATCTTGAGCTCAAATCCTGATGGAGTCGGATGAGTACGATAGCAAGACACCTGAAGAACTTGCATGGTATCCACCTTGGGATTCCACAGAGGATAGAGTTAACTGAACTTAACTCAGGTGCGATTTGACACAGTTGTCTATGTATCCGAAATACGGAAAGGGGATCGGGAACAAAGTTAACTCAAGTCGGGTGTGATTTAACCATGGTTGACGAGTACCGAAAGTGGCAGGGAGTTCTGGAAACTGTAAGGTGACTCAGGTCAGACTATCTCGAGCGTCTGTTGGATATAGAGGTCGTATCAACTACCACACCAGATTTGTTTTTGAGAGTCTTAAAGCGTACTCCTATTCACACGAGGACGTTTTATGGACGTAATTGCGGTCATATACATCCAGCGCTGGCCGCAAATGCGATCAGATACATTTATGATAGAGCTAGTGCGAGTACGCATTAACTGATAACAAACTGTGTTCTTGAATCGAACTTCAAATCTTGACTTCATACGAGTATAGATTTGCGTTTGAATTTGAATGTTAATTTGAAGTTGGATTTGGATTTGGATTTGAATTTGAAGTTGAATGTTCAATGTTAATTTGAATGTTAATTTGAATTTGAATTTGGGTTTGGAAATGAACATAAAAGTTGAGTCGAGCTTGTGTACCACTGTCTATCTGCCTTCGCTCCTTTTTTTATTTTATTATCTTCCTTTGTTTAAGTTCATCTCTGACAACAAGGTTTGTTATAGCGTGTTCTCTTGACAACCACCACTTAGTTAATTAAACTTAATTTTGAGATATTCTTTGTTTAATTGCATGGAAATGAAATTTGATTTCTTTGGCTATTTGTATAGAGAGGGAACACCGTTTGCTGGAAGTTATTCCCCCTCTGTCTGCCTCCGGGGAAGGAGAGAGAGAGGGATAGAAAGAGAGAGAATCACAGACTGGAGGGAGGGAGAGAGAGAGAGAGAGAGAGAGAGAGAGAGAGAGAGAGAGAGAGAGAGAGAGAGAGAGAGAGAGAGAGAGAAAGCGAAGTGCTTTCAGCGGAGGTGGTTCAACACCCGTAAAATGACTGTGAATCTAGTGTGAAAGGTAAATTTAAAATTTTTAATTTCGTGGCAGTCTGAACATTTTTATCCGCTCTCCCCTTCCCAGGCGTCATTGTGTTTCAGCTGTTTTTATGCAATTTATCAATGACATCTGCGTATTGCCTGCTGCGCCTGCCAAATGCCTGGCAAATGCCTGTCCAACCGTTGTGGTCCCTCAGTGTGACAAGGAGGGGTCCTCCTTCAATAGCATACAGGTGACCAGATCCCGAGCTTGAGAGAACTGACTGTGTGACAGTCTACTCGGCTCATAATAACGAGGCTGGGTGGAGGTTGGTGGAATGGGAGGGTAGCCTGCCTACATGAATAGAGGCTCAACCATAGTTCATAGCAAAGAGAAGAGACTACCGGTTGGGTGACTGGGTTCCCTTAGGAGTAGCAGTGCACAAAGGATAGAGTGTCACTAGCACAACCCAGACTATCAGGTAGGCAAATGACTTAAGGTGCAGAGTTGCTCTAATTGTCAATTGTCCCTCGTTTATGGGTGGGTCCTGCAGCCTGTAGTCATCATGGTCACATGGCTATTCAATCAAACTGATACGATGTTCAGGGATGCTGGACCCGATTTCCAGCAGGTCCTGCTCCCCTCCAATAGATAGGGCCATCATAGGGGCCCCGAGAGTGCGAGTGGTGCCTGCTTGTATCAGCACCCCTACCATCAACTCGGGCCGTTCAAACCCCCCTCCCAAAAAAAAAAAAAAAAAAAAAAAAAAGTTTTTTGAACTTTTATCGGGTAAAGCGAATGATTAGAGGCCTCCGTTGTGAAACTCCCTCGGCCTATTCTCAAACGTCGACGGGTAGTGAGCTGGCGACAGTCAAGGAAGGAACATCTGACGGACGTTTACTCCTTCAGCATCAAGTAACTTCTTTTGTTTATACGAACGAAGAAAAACAACATCTTCCCTTTTGACGCCTTGTCAGATTTTTCCTCCTACAACATCAACAGCTTGGACTTAACCCCAAAAGGAAATGCTTATTTGTTCCCATAAAAAAATTGACACCCTGATTAGAATGAACATTTCCTCTTTGGTGGGTGGAGACCTTAACTTCACTCGAGACAGTGGTTATCTTATGATAGTCAAACAAGGAAGCCTTGGCAGATTTTCCGTCCTTGAAATGAAACAAGTTGGGTGTAGCCCTTCATCAATTTCCATCCTTGACCATCAACAGACTGGGTTTACCCCTACCATGAATTTCCCTCCTTGAGCGTCAACAGACTGGGTCTACCCAGTAACTTTTCTGCATATAAATTTATTTGAAACAAAGCTTGTTGCATTCAAACAAAAAAGAAGACAAGGAGCATCCCTCTCAACATATGTGTTAAGCCAGCAGTACACCGGGGCCTGGAAGCGCTGCACTGCACGCCAAACTTTTCCAAACTGCCAGCAGTGCACTTTTCCTTTTTGTGCCGCCGCCTCCAGCCATTGAGGTCCGGTAGACCTGAGGCGCAAAATTTTCGGGTTAGGCGACAAGCACATCCCCATGAGGTGGGGACTGTGTACATGCGGTTTGAGGTGGCACCCTCCAGAGTCCAGACCTATATATATGTGAATCTTGCCACATATGTGCAGGGAAGAGTGTATGGGTCTCACTCCACTACTGTCCACTGTACAAAAACGGACAGTCGTACTTCACTCCACTTACTGTCCACTGTACATGTGCAAAATGGCTTGGACAGTTTTTAGAAACCCTGTCGAAAATCTACTGTCCGTGAATGTACAGCTCCCAGCCTGCAAAATTCGTTACGCGGAAAGTCCTTCCAAGGGACTCACCGTGAGGACCCGAATTTGGAGTGCACCTGGAGTTTGGGCGGACAAAACCCTATGGACGTCCTGTCTTGTAGTTCTATCACTGTGTCTGGTAGTGAAGCCACGAATTTGAGAGGTGGACAGCGGACAGTAAGTGCAGCGATGCCGCGTTTTCCAGATTTTGAACTCTCTGACTGCTGTCCGTGAACTGTCCAGAAATTTGTACAGCGGACAGTAGTGGGGTGAGACCCTATATAATACTATACTGTCCAACTTGGTTGACAACTTGGCAGAATATGTGGTTCATCCTCCCCCTCCTGGGCCCTCTATTTCTTTTGTTGGTTCCGTGGCTGGCTCATTTCCAATCCTTGGCTCAAGTTTGTTCAACTTGTTGTCTTGAATAATACCAAGGTATGAAAATCGGTGACTCGTCTTCGTCCTACTGCGTTCACCCGGATACAGTGTACGGTCACTATTGCTGTACCTAGAATCAAATTTGTCCCACATACAGCTATAATGACCGTATGTTGTATTCGGGTGAGTACCGTAGTGCTGTCCCTGTCAGTGACCTTGGCTTGGCATCCATATCTTCTGCTCCGTGCTTCTTTTTTTTTTTTTTTTTTTTTTTTTTTTCAGACTAACCAATTCAATTACCTGTCCAATCTGGACAGGACGGCCTGTCAGGCCTTTTTTATTATCATTAGAGTATTACGGGGAACCCCGTAGCAGCCACATCCCTGGTCAAGCCTCCAACGAGGAAACATGTGGCACCTTCTGCTTTGTAATGTGAAGGTGTGGCCAATGTCACACAGCATTTAAGGCTTAAACGTCACCACCTTTCCCAGGAAGTTTTCAGAGATGCGGCTTGTTACCTGCTGTAACTTTCGGGGCCGGGCTACCATTGATAAATTTCATCGGCGGCCGTTGTTGCAATTCAGGCCTCTGAAAGTCGCAGTGAGGGGCCCATGGCCGATGTGTGGAAGAGGTACTGGTGGTTTAAATCACCACTCAAGCCGGCCCTGCACTGTTTGTTTTTCTTGTCTACTACCGTAGTTCTGGGCCAAAATCTACAGTGCCCAGGCACGGTAGAGGTTTGGTGCGGAAGTTTACCACAGTTGCTTTTCCTCAGGGCGGCACTGTGGACTTTATGCTCGGGAACATGCAACTTTAAAAAAAAAAAAAAAAGAAGGCCGACGGCCTTGAGATATATATCGTCAAATAGAACTGCCCGGTAAACCGTAGGCAGAGAGGGAGAAGAGGACAACAAACGAGGGGCTGTGACAAACTGTTTCTATCATCATTGATCTGATCTGCCCCAGGTAATTCATAATTATTTTATTCTGCTCATTTGATTGTATGTGGATTCGAACTTGGGTCTGTATTTCAAGTTTCAACAGTTCATGTGTGTACCAACTGAGCTTGGCTCATTGGTGAAATGCAACTTTTGGTTTGTCAAAACAGGTCCAGATCGAGTGGTGGTTTAAGACTGATGGCTGGGTCTGCAGATGAGCCTTGAGCTGGGGCCAGGGGCAGGCAACAACTATGCCTTGGCTCGGCGAAAGCATGTGGTGTAGTGCCATGTGGCCGTTGGTGGAGAACTTGGGGACGTGAAACAATGCACCATGAGGTGCCAAAGAGGTATAGATAACGAGGTTGAGCAGGAAAAAGGTTAGGACTTGAAAGGTCAGGAGGGAAGGAGCTGAGGGATGAGGAGGAGGGCGCAGATGGAGAAGGGAGGAAGTAGGGAAAAAAAAAAAAGCGAAAGGAAGAAGAAAGGAGGAGGGGGCAGGAGGTATTAATCTTTCTCTTCCTCCCAAATTCCACCTTCCTGCTTTGTCATCCTTCATACGTATCTGATCGCCCATTCCTCTGTACGGTTTCATGTCCCCAAGTATCATGAAGCCGGGAAGACTATTCATTGCACACTTCAAGAAGTGGCCAGCAGCAAACGGCCCTGCAATCTCGCCAGCGGCTGAAAAGAGAAAGACGCTGTGTTCAGTCACGAGGATGTATGCGCCCTGAGCCCCTCGCTTGTATCTGGTGCCCATTTACCAGGACCAGCAATCCTTCCATTAGAGGTACCAGGCAGTACTCCCCAAACCGTCCAGAGTTGGACCTACAGGAGTCCAAGAAGTCCCTATGTTCCACACGTCTCATCACATGCGGTACTGCCAGAGAATCCGCTCCCCTTCCGTCAGTCCTACTCGACAGAATGCGTCCAAGAACCGGGATCTTCGCCAGCAGCTGAAAAGAGAAAGACACTGTCTGGAATCACGAGGATGTATGCACCCTGAGGCCCCCGCTCTGTATCCGGTGCCCATTTACCAGGACCAGCAATCCTTCCATTAGAGGTACCAGACAGTAGTCCCCAAACTGTTCCATAGTCGGACCTACAGGAGTCCAACAAGTGGCTTTGTTCCACATGTACATGCGGTGCTGTCAGAGAATCTGCTCCCCTTCCACCAGTCCTACTCGACAGTACGCGTCCAAGAACCGATATCTTTTTCTGTGTCACTACCCACTGAGGCAAACGGTTGCAAGTTAGTTCACCAAACTCACTGAATAAGGAAAAACTCAGAGACTGCACATGGCACAGACCGCTCCCAGAAACAGCATACGAGTCTCACCTATCTAACACACATTTACAGTTCATCTCGTCCCAGTTACTAGTATAGAAACACCCAAAGAAACATCCGAAGATATGCTTCTGGGTCACGTTCCTTGTCACTCGACTGACAACGCAAATTTTAAAACTGTATATGACGCAGCCTGCACCCGAAAACGGCTTAGCAGACGAGATGGCCTACTATACGTCCAGAATTCGTCTAGTCCAAGCTATTATTGCCGATACATCCAGAGACACGCCTCCGGGCCATGGCCCTTTGCCATTTTCATGGATTCCAGAACTCTGGTGGGGGTAGACCTGTGCAATCAAAGACCCAGGGACCACCAACCACCTTGGCAAACTGGACAAAGGCATTCTTTCTGGAATTTTCAAAACAAGCACCCTTGTTATTCCTGGTAGTTTGAAGAATCTCTCAGGACTCTGAGGGACTGCTGGTGGTTTGTACGAAGCTGCACTGGAATTAGA
>BFEA01000020.1:2451399-2468163 GCA_003427395.1 Chara braunii | reverse complement strand
GATTGATTGATTGATTGATTCGCGGGGAAGGGGTCGCCCTTCCTCCCCCCACATGCATACACACACACACAAACGAAAAAATAAAAATTTCCCTTTTTTTTATTAACTTTCTTTTGATTAAAATACATGTTTTTTTGTTTTCTATTTTTAAAAAATAAGAAAACACTTTATAATCCAAAAAAAAAAATTACCGCGTTGTAGGTCTCTTCAAACCCTACAACCCCATTTTATTTTATTTTATTTTTTTAAATGTGTGAAATTATCGGCCGCACCCAACCGCGGGTCCGACCTCAGCGGTTGGGATCCCGACCGCTGGCCGAGATGGACCCCACGGTCATGACCGCGGGGAATACATAGGCCTGAGCTTTCTATATGTGGCCTTGACTGTCAGGCCATGGAGATGAGTTATCCTTCCTGACGCGGGGCCCACCCTTCCTGCGGACCTCCATTTCCATTCCTGCGGGTCCAGAGGTAAATGTTGAACGGATGTTCGAGGCTGGAAGACAAAGGGGCCCTCTTTATCTTCCAGTACACGTACTCTAAAGACTTTTGTTTTGTCTCGCCACTCAAATGGATTGCGGGATCCCCTCAGTTCGTTCCTTGGGCCTATGGTGTAATACTCTACTAGCATGTTCGATGCCCTTATCATGTGGAGTCTGCCTGTTTTGTTGAAGTCATTCGGGAAGCCTACCCAATCCCCTTCCATCAGTGTCGGCCCTCGTTTGAGAATTATGTACCATAAGAGAGGGATAGCTTCAATGATTGTGCCCATGTGTCTGTCTACATGGTGGGAGTACCGAAGGGTGTCCCGCATCTGGGAGGTGGACCTCCAGTCGCTTTTCTGTTGATCCCATAACCGGCCTACACGAAGCACCCTCTGCTTAACCCAACTTTTCCATGGTGCCGCCGAACTGCATAAAACCTGCCCATGGTGGGGTGTGATCCACCGATTCCCAAAAAGGGGTTGTCGGCACACCTCCTCCCAGCCACTGGGGGTCTCTTTTTCGGGTAAGGGGACTCGTCGCCAGCTGTTGAGGAGTGTTGGCCAGAAGCTTTCTACTAGTTGTCCTTGAAGTTTGCGTGGGATTGACCAGTAGCGATCCTCCAACCACGTAAGCGGGTGTACTTTTGCGGGCGTTGGTGGTGCTAGTTGGGCTATATGCTCCAAGGCTAGGGGCTGCCAAGGGGAGTCGACCGAGAAGATCAGTTGTTTTATCCACTGCAAGCGGAGGGCCTGCACCCGTGTTGGAGGGTCAATAATACCCAATCCTCCCTTCTTCTTTGGCTGTATTACTGAGTCTCACGCCACCCTGCTAATTACATTTGCCCGTTCATCATCGCCTCGCCACAAGAAAGCAGGAACCTTGGCTCTAAGGGCAAAGCGCTGATTTGTACCACAGTGAAGCAAATACCACGTTATTTATGACTAAAGCCAGACTGAAAATCGAAGTGTGCTTATTTCGCCAAACAGATAACTTAGCCAAGGCTGGTGCGCTGACCCAGTCATCGTTAGTTGGAGGGCGCCCCATGGCGGACATGGAGATACCTAGAATGCGGATCGGGGCCTCTAAAGGAAACCACCGTACGTTGGGGGCGTCAGGAGGACGCCCCGCTTTGATGGTGAATCCACCATCCTTAAGTTTTAGTTCCCCAATTCACCACCATATCAGATACCTGCTTGAATCTATCCATTAGCTGTTTTATTTCCTTCATACTGTGTCGTGTGGCTTCAACCATGATGGTGAGGTCGTTTGCAAAAAGTGAGCATACTGGGACGGGTTCTTCAGGGATCCGCGCCATCTTTATTTTGGTGATGTCCTTATTGATACGAATATTGGCAGACAAAGTCTCCATGATGATGAGAAAGAGAAAGGGTGCAATGGGATCGCCCTGCCTCACCGATCTTTCTAATTCGATGGGGGGTGCTAGTGACTCATTTATCTCATATGTGGTTAACGGGGACCCCCCAGTTTCAGCTCCTGGGTAACAGGTTCAAAACTGAAATTAGGCTTTGGGGATGAAATTTTATGTTTTTTTTTTTTTTTTTTTTTGCCTGCTTTTGTCTTACTTCAAGGTTGTTGTGTACCAAATTTGGTCTCATTTGGAGCATTGGAATTTCCTCTAATAAGACCATTTCCAAAAACGTTGAAAATTCTGAAAATTCGCTGAATTCAAAATGTCATTCAAGTGCACGTTTGCCTTACTGTTTCACCCTGTTTTTATTTACTTTTTTTGTTTTTTTTCTAATGGTTTGTTAATATGGTGTGCACTCTATGTTTCACCCTGTTTTTATTTATTTTTTCGTTTTTTTCCTAATGGTTTGTTAATATGGTGTGCACTCTATGGAATAATGCAATTTTTGGTTAAAAAGGGCTTCTGGTTTTCTTATAAATAGCATTAAAAAAACGCTGAAATTTTGGGTCTCTGTTAACCGCCTCTCATTTATCTGTATCCTCGTGGTGGCATTCTGGTGTAAAATCCTTACCCATCGGCGAAATGTCGGCCCAAAGTTCATTTTCTCCAAACTTTTATCCAGAAATAGCCAGTCCACATGGTCAAAGGCTTTTTCGAAGTCGATGAACACGAGTGCCGCATTTTGCTTAGACTGACGAGCTAGATGCATGATCTCATGGACCAAGAAGATGTTCTCATGAATCCCATTCGGGATGGGTGGCTTAGCCCTTCTAATACGGGGATCATTCTGTTGGCCAAGGCCTTAGCCAGCATCTTGTATGTGACAGTGAGGAGGGTAATCGGACGATAGTTCCGTATGTTGAGTTTGTCACCCTTCTTATAGAGGAGGGACAGGGTCCCCTGGCCCACCAATTCTCCCATGCTACCCGTGCGCCATACCTCCTTGTAGAAGTTCATGAGGTCTGGGCTCATGTGGTCCCACATTGTCTCCCAAAACTCCTTCGGTAGGCCATCCAGACCTGGCGTTTTCTCCTCTTCCATTTGCATCAATGCTGTCCAAATCTCATCTTTGGTTATGGGTGTCTCGAGGCTTTCCCTTTGTTCTCGAGAGAGGGTTTTATTTAATGGCAGAAGGAATTCCTCAATCTGGTGGCGGCTAGTGTTCTCATTAGCGAGCGCTATGTGGGTTGCAAAAAGATCTTTGAAAAAATCTCGGGCGATTTTAACACAGCCCGTCGTGGTGAAGATGGGGTGATCATCTGGCCTCGTCGGGTCGTACAGGGCTTCCACGATTGTGCGCTTGGTCCTAGCTCGGCCGAGACCAAAGAATTTTGTATCCATCATGCCTTCGGTTGCATGCTGGGAAAGTTTGCTTCGGATTCTGGCTCCTTGCCAACGGTATTGGGTCTGTTGGAGTAATCTGTTTTTAACATCTTGGATAGCCTGTGTGTACTGTTCCACTGATTGTGGACTATGTTGTTGTTCCAGGTCTTGGAGTTGCTTCACTAAGGCGATTTCCTGTAGGTGACGTTGATTTGCAATTTGCTTAGAAAATTCGTTGCATTTCTTGGCCACGAAAAATAGGCCGTTGTTGAACCATGTTACAGTCGAGTCCATTTCCGAGCGTCGGTCTTTCCAATATGCCCAAACTTGTGTTAAGTACTGCCGAAATGAGGCGAGTCGGAGGAGTGAGGTATTTAATTTGTAAAAGTCCAGTCCTTGGTCCGACCTCTTCGGGAAGGTCAAAGATATCATACGCATTCTGTGGTCCAGACCCGGTTACGGGCTAGATGGAAGGATGACCACCAGCGTTAGACTTCCAGCCATATCCTCCGATATCAGAATCAAGTCGATTCTTGATTTAGAGAGCCTGGCGGGGTTATTATTACGAATGCATGTGAAAACGCGCTCCGTGGGGAATGTGCGCCGGAAGGAGTCAAAAAGGGAGAGCGAATTGCATAGCCGATTGAGCATAGCCTCATCTTTCTCCGTCTGGCGCACCATGGAGGGGGGGACTTGCCAGCGGTCAAGCCAGCGATCGGGAGTAGCATTGAAGTCCCCTGCCAAGATGATCGGGATGCCCTGCGGGATTTTAGCTTGGATTTTCTCAAAAAAGTCTTCATGCTCCGACGTAGTATTGGGGATATATATTGACAAAATACAAACCACTTCTAATTGAAGAGCCCCCAATATCAAAACCCAGCGGCCTTCCTCTGTATCTTGATCCCAATATAACACGTCCAAGCGTGATTCCGGTGGGATCCAGATTGCTGTCCCAGCTCTTGCAGGCCCTCGCAGGCCCTGGTGCATGAGAACGGTAGGCCTGAAAGGGGCAGACTATTTTGCGGGCCCTATGGTGGTCCGGGATATCCAACAAGTGTGTTTCTTGGACACACATCACGTCAGGCCAACGCCGTCCCCCTACCCCCGCGAAGCAGGTCCCATATCGTTTGGGTTTTATCTTTGTTAAGAGAGGCCAAGCCATTGACATTTAGGGATCTTAAGTACAGGTCCTCGTTTTGGAGGGTAGTGTGCCAGGCGCGATTTCGACAATACATCGGATCAATCCAGTCCATTTCCTCCTTTCGGGCTTCCCTGCACCCTCAGGTCCTACAGTTTGTGCCAAGGGTGCACATCCCATGCCACCCCATTGTTGATGATGTTCTTCCTAAGGATGGAGCACAGACAGGTGAGGAGTTGTGTGTCCGATCAGACATAGCTGGGTTTGATCTTTGGGGCCTGCGGGTCTAACAACGTGTTGTGAGACACCCACGTCAGATCTGCCTCCCTATTCTCGTCGAAAAGGGTGTACAGGTCGTTGTCCGCTATTCGGCAGGAACCTGATCCAACTCTGAGCATGGCTTTTGCTCCAGCCTCATAATGGGCGAGAAAAAAATCCTTGGCTTCCTTCAGCCTGAAACCGCCGTTTCCCTCCATGTCCTGTCGCAGTCGCCACCCATGTAGTGTGACCTCTCCACGACTTGGACTATAATCGTTATGTTCCGCCAAGGAGAGGCCCACCTCCCATTTGCCAGTTTTTTTCCGTATAGGAATAGCCAAGAACCTTGCCCCCGGCGGAAGGGGCTCCTGAAAGAGCCCCTTTTCAATAGATGGCGCAACCGAGGGCGTCGGGGAAGCTCCTCCTGTTCACCGGAATCCGGTGGGGGGGCAGTGGGGGCAGAGGGGGGTAACGAGGGGGGGGTCACAGGACAAGCGGGTTGAGATTCCCCCTGGGGGGTGATAGTCGATGGTGTCGTGGASGGAGGCTGSGGGGGGGGRGKGGCGGRKGGGGGKGGGGTCCCGGCTGTTGCCAAGGGGTCTTGCTCCTCTGGAGAGGGGGCCGCTACATCTGGAGGCGGGGGGGAGGGATATTGGAACTGGCTATACACAATACACCAAACCCGATGCCATATTACTTCCATGTTAGCCTCCTGAGGTAGTCCTTGTTCCAGAACCTGTCTGAGGCTCGGGCTACCGTTCAGCAAATCAAAGAGGTTTATATGTCTGGTCCCAGAATTCTGCCAACAGGTTTGTGTGCAATGCTTTCAGCTGTTCAAAAAGCCATTCTGTAAGGATCTTCATTTTATCCCCTACGTCCCATCTGGCGGTGGTGCAGATAGGTTTGAGTTCTCGGCAATCGGGGGCCCCGGAACTTCCACTTCCATAGGCTGTGGTCCAAAGGCCTGTTGGAAGGGGTCCCTGCTTGGGGGGGAGGTAGGCGTCATGCCTCCTTCCATGCTGTGTTCTTCCCCCGGAGTATGCTTCTCCTCCTGGCTTGGTTTTGCCCCCTCCTGACCTGTGGTAAGCCCCGACAGCTGCTGCGGTGTTGACTGTCGTATGTCTGCATTTTCTTGACCTGTTGTCAAAGTTAAGGGGTGGAAGCGGTTTGAATCACAGGCCCCACTTTTCTTTTGGAATACACCTTTTCTGGGGGGGGGCTGTAATCCTGGAGCCCTTCATTGCCCCTGTTTTTCTTTGTTGTTTTGTTGTTGTTGATGCCTTCTTAGGGGGGACTGTTTGCCACAGCTCCATTACATCCGTCTTCCCCAGGAATTGGCCCGGTTGCGGTTCTTGTGCCGCCTTTTTATGGTCAACAGGCGGGGATGTATGCTGCGTCTGTTGCGCCAACCTAAGTACGCACAACACCACAAAAGGGATTCTAATCAGCAAAAAGAAAAATCAAACAAAGCTAAAGAGAATGTCCAAAATAAAAGAAAACCTACCAGAAAACTATTAACCCTAGCCCAGTGTTCTCTCTCTCTCTCTCTCTCTCTCTCTCTCTCTCTCTCTCTCTCTCTCTCTCTCTCTCTCTCTCTCTCTCTATATATATATATATATATCTGTCTGTTCGGAAGAAACAAAATGAGAGGGCACAATGAATAATCGGTCAGAATCAGCGAAGATCCGGAAAACGAAATTGACATCACGCCCGAAGTAGGAGCTGTAGCAACAGCGAAGAATCCCGAACAGCGAAGAATCCCGTTCGCAACTTGAAGCCCATTGTCATCGACGGTGGGCGATACTGATCGCGGCAAGAATTCGTTGTCTCTCCCCCGGAAATCGACATTTTATCAATGCCCTGTCCTCCATCTCCAGCGCATCATCCCTATAGAATCCCATCTGCTCCTCCCAAGTTTGCTGCAGGCTGCCCCTGATAATCAAGAGCGGGATAATCCCACAGCACCTCCATATCAAGGACCGAGTGGCAGTGCCCCCGATCAGTCTCATCAGGTATGTTGCCGTGCCTAGATTTCGCGAGTCGGTCGCCCACACATCAACGCCCTGCCCTCCTCAACCCAACTGGATTGCTGGCAAACAGTCATTGTCAACTGAAACCGGTGGTGGCCGGGGACTGACCAGGTCCCAGCAACGTGCCGCACTACTGCGCCAGCGCTCTTCCCTGCGACGCCATAGCCTCCCCGACATCAAGTTTTAGCAACTCAGGTCAAGGCCGAGGAGAAGGAAAATGATAAACAGTAAAAATAATAATAATAATAAATAAACAGTAAAACGAAAATAATTAAACAAATCAAACGAAAAAAGAAAAGCAAGGAAAAATAACTAACTACAGTCTTCCCCCGAATACAACGCACGGTCATTATAGCTGAATTTGGTGTATCTTTCGGTCTAAATTCATAAATTCAGCTATAATGACTGTACGTTGTATTCAGGGTAAGACTGTAGATCTAACTTGTTTTTTGTTTTTTGAATTGACGTTCTGCATTTATTGAAAAATAATTTGAGGCCTGGGACGTCACAATTCGACCTGGAGTTCTGAGAGCATACTCAGCTTAGCTTGACTTTGACAGAGTCAGGGTGATAGCTCCTAATAACTGCAAATTGACCACACTGGATGACTGGTAAACCTGTGAGAGGAGGCGGCCCCTGTAGAAACGATGGCACCTCCAGTCCAAGAGATGAAGCACTCTCGCTGAAGCCGGCCTACTGTGGCCGAGGACTGTAAGTGGTAAGGTTACTCAAAATAAATCTCTTTCTCCAAACCTTCTGATGGCATCAAGTGCCTTATCTGGGACCACTCCTGGTGGTCATGAAGATCTGTATAGAATTATAAATCTGTAATAATCAGGTTCACTTTTGGCGCTTCGCGCACGTGCGGCGAGACACAGGCGCTGGGCCACAGTGCGTCACGGGCTGGCGCGAGAGGTGGTCCGACCCCGGGCAAGGGGTTCCACGCGTTGACTTCATAGCCACCAAGCTCCCGCCACGGGGCATCAGGGGCTGACGACAGGTGGAGTTCAAGTGGAGTAAGCCTTGGGATTGCCAAAAGTGTGCAATGGAGTGAAAGAACGTCAAGAAAGAACAGGTCGCAGAGAGCAGGGAGTTCGACAAGGAGGACACGGGGAGGGAATCGAGAGTGCAGCGGAAACCCGGGGAAAGCGGGAGATGAAGTAACAAGGCAGCGGAGGAAGCCAGGAGCGAACGTGAAGAAGTGTGGGAGGGGAAACTCCGCGAGGTTAGGGTAAAAGGGAAAAGGCATATGAGGACAATCACGTCGCAAGGTGACGGCAACCAGAAAGAAGGAGCAGGCGGAAAGGGTATGAAAGCAAGGAGAACGAGAGGAAATCGACGAGGAGGACAAGAACTGAAAACTCCCCGTGACGGGACAGGAAGCTTGGAGCAAGCCAGAGGTGTACGTGAGGAGCATCATAACAGGGAGACGTCAATCAGGAAGAGGGGACAGACCCGCAACGAACACCAGTGGCGAGCTAACGGAGAAAGGAGATCAACTTCATAAGGGACGAGAATCGTAACAGGCCAACGCCAGCTCCGGTAGGAACAAGGAGAACCGTGGATAACAGGTAGACACCGGATATCGTCTCTCCGCTCCCCAAACCCTGATTCCCGCCCACCCTGCCCCCCTCCCCGCCCAGGTGGAGCCCCCGAGCCAGCAAAGGAGTGACTACCACAGTGTTTAGTAATCACAAAGATGCCCCCCCCCAAAAAAAAAAAAAAAACGGAAACTGACCTCACTAGCCGGAGACAAAAAATTAGACATTTGTTAGAGGCAACACCCTCCCGTGAGATCCCCACGGACAAAGGCATAGTTTTACTACCAGTCGAGCAAAAAGACGGGACATGGGAGGTGGGCCTGTCAGCGCCCCCGGGGACCACACATGGGGAAGTCTCCCTTCGGGGTTGCTCCTCGGTGTTTCTCTCATTGACGTCCTGGGCCGGAAGTCCGCTGCTCGGGAAGGCGGACATCCGCCAACTGATTCAGAACCGGCTCCCGGCAGGGGGGCCTCCGCAGCCCTGGTGCTCTCCCGGGGCAAGAGAGACTAGGGACCAAAGACATATACTTGCGATATGATCACCTGAAATCAGACGAGTTACGTTGGTTGGACCAAGAGGGACTTAAAGACCTGCAACTATTAAAAATAAAGGCAGGTGACCTCTAGTCCGCAAAAGAAATAGAGGAATTTTTAGTGAAAATTCTCAGAAATAATATACTGCAGGAAGGCAACCTCTTGGACACAGGGAATTGGCTGCCTTTGTAAAGGCATCAAGATAGTCAATGAAGCTAATAACAAGATGAATGTAGTTGACGCTTCGTATGGTAAAGACAGAACTTGGAAATTGTGCAAACGACAAGCTGACCTTGACCTTCGCTCATTGAATGTGAACGGACTCGCCTCAGCAAAGTACTCTAAACGACAAGCAATAATGGACCAGTTAAAAGAAGTCGACGGGAAGGTCTGGCCGGACGTCATATGCCTACAAGAAACCCACCTTATGGATAATCCGGAGCACAACCATAGGCATAACGAGTTATGGGCACATCAAGGCTTCCGGGCTCACGCCCCGCGCCCGGGCAGCGGGGGAGTAGCCATATGGCTCCCGCCGGGCTCCAAAGCAGAGATGCTCAACTGGGATGCAGATCAAGAGGGGGGCAGGTGGGTCTATCTACTGGCAATGTTGGAACTCGAAGTGGTGAGCATTTTAAACGTATACGCTCCCAATGAACCGACAACACGACAAACCTTCTTCAAGTCCCTCAAACCCAAGGTACCGGTAGGCATCCCCGTGATCTTGGTAGGCGACTTTAATGCGGCGCCGGACCGATGGTTGGACAGATGGAAAATCCCCGCCCCCTGCCCAATCTACGTCGAGAACGACGAGAGGCTAATTGCGGAGCTGTCAGAATCCCTTGACCTCTTCGATACCTTCCAAAGACATTATCCCACTGATCGTCGTTTCACCTGTTTTCGCAAGAGCAGTACAGAAAAGGCGTCCAAATCCCGGATAGACCTTATACTCGCTTCAGAGGAGCTACAAGGGGCGCTTCAGATAGCAGAAATATTCCCTCGCAGCCCCTACCCGGGCCTGGACCATGCAATGTGCGTGGCGACTTTCTCCTTCAGGAAAAAAACGGACCAAGGTAGAGGCTTTTATAAGTTGAACACATCCCTCCTGTCCATCGATCGCTTCAAGACCTACCTCGCAGAGGTGTGGTCCTTTTGGCAGGAACAAAAAAGCCAAATCCAAGACAAAACTGTATGGTTCAATAACAGTCTGGCTTTTTTGGGCCGCAAGTGCAACGAATACTCAAAACTTCTTGCGGCACGTCGCCACACGGAAGAATTAAACTTGCAGTACCAACTACAACACATGCAACGGTAGGAAAACGAGACAGAGGTTGACCAAGAGGGGCTCGCCAGAGCCGTCCAGAGAATAGAAGCCCGCCTTGTGGACTATATGGAGTATAGATGGCAAGGCGTGAGAATCCAAGGAAAACTCTCCAAATACAACATTGAAGGAGTCATGGATGCAAGGTTCGTTGCCATGGCCAAGGCCAAATCAGGGAGGACTGTAATCGAAGCCTTAGAGGACCCCAAAGTTAAGCAAGACCCCTTGCACACGTCCACAGCTGCCTGCACAAAATAGCAAGGGACTTCTATCAGACCTTGTTCACATCAGAATGCGGGAGCCAACTGATGCACCAGCGTATGGAAGAAATAGATGACTTCTTACGCCCACTCAATAAAACCCTTACAGAACGGCAAAGAGACAATTTAGATAAGCCCCTCTCAAAGGAGGAAATATGGGCAGCATTGATGCAAATGGAAGACGAAAAAACGTCGGGCATTGATGGGCTCCTAAGGAGTTCTGGGTGGCTATGTGACCAGACATCTCGCAAGATTTCATGGAATATTACCGCGAGACTTGGACCACGGGACGAACTAGGGAGTTGGTTGGGCAGGGAGTTTTTACGCTTCTCTATAAAAA
This sequence comes from Chara braunii, assembly GCA_003427395.1. Lineage (NCBI taxonomy): Eukaryota > Viridiplantae > Streptophyta > Charophyceae > Charales > Characeae > Chara > Chara braunii. The sequence continues at coordinate 2,457,504 of BFEA01000020.1, read as the reverse complement.
AGGGGAAAAAACAAATATCAGAAATTATAGACCAATCACCCTGCTCACAGTGGTCTACAAGATGATGGCAAAAGCATTGGCCAATCGCATGACACCAATAATGTCGGACATCATCCACCCAGACCAAACAGGCTTCATACAAGGCAGGAACATCCAGGACAATATTCTTCTGGTCAACGAGATGATTAAAATATCCCGACAATCCAAAAATAATGCAGCTATCATCTTTATCGACTTCGAAAAAGCATATGACCACGTGGACTGGACTTTTTTAGACAGATGCCTAGAAAAGCTCAATTTTGGACCAGAATTTAGGCGGTGGATAAAGATCCTTCATTCCAATGCTACTACCAGGGTTATGGTGAATGGCAATCTGACCCCCCCCCATCGACCTTCAAAGATCAGTCAGACAGGGGGACCCCATAGCCCCATATCTTTTCGTAATAGTCATGGAAGCACTGGCTACTAACCTAAGAACCCACAAGGATATCAGAAGAATCCAAGTCTTTGCAATACCCAAGGAAGCAATTTTGGTCTGCTCATTGTTTGCAGATGACTTGACCCTAATGGTAGATGCTTCCAAGGAATCAATGGAGGAGATACAACACATGATGAATCGATTCTGCAAACTCTCATGTCTGAGAGTAAACTGGGAAATAAAACCCAGGGATGGTGGATCCACCATTGGGGAGTGAGACCTCCAGAGCAACCCAAACTCAAATGGCTCCCTGAGGAGGCACCCATCAGAGTGTTGGGCATATCAATGACGACAGGAGGTAGGTCATCCATCAACAACGAATGACACACAAACCCACCCCTGGCAAAAATGGCACTCTGGAAAAACAAACACACCCCAGTGTTTGGACGTTCCTTAATAATTAACAACGTGGTGCTGGCCTCGCTATGGTACAAGTCAGCAATTTGGGCTATCGACAAGCAGGCCTTACGCCCATTAAAGTGGCAGATAACAACCTTTCTATGGAGGAGTGACCATGAGAAAGTGAACGTGATCAATCGTGTGGCATGACACTCGATAATCCAACCCAAAACAAAAGGGGGACTTGGCATTATTGACCCACTAATACAGACTAAAGCACTGACATTACAATGGATCAAACGTCTGATCTTCATCCCTAACATTCCCTGGAAAGGGCTAGCTTTGGAACAGATTTCCCGACTGGCACTGCAAACAACAGAAGGGAGTGACCCGCGGATGTGGCTGGAAAATAGGGATTGGCCCATCCCAAGGGTAAGACCGGTGCAACAAGATCCTGATTATCACTCCCCCAGACAGGCAGCAAGGGTCGACCTGTGAAATGACCCGTTCTGGCCTTCTCTCCTCAAAATATGGAGGAGTCTCCCTTTACCAGATAAAACACCGCCGGATAGATGGGAGGAAGTAGCGAGGCAACCCCTTTTTGGCAACAGATGGGTGGTAGACTCGAGAGGAAAAACACTCCATTGCATGGACTCGCCCTGGCAAGGATGGATCAAGCGAGGGGTAATGAGGGTGAAGGACATATGGGACACGGAGAAAAAGGACTGGATAAGTCCTGACCAGCTACGGGAGAAACTGAGGTACTATCACCGGCCACATGAAGCCCTGGAGGCGGTCGTGGAGAAGATCCCCCTAGATTGGTGGAGAATCCTTCACAAAGGTCCCACCCTACAAAGGTCAAACTGGGTGGCGGTGACCGGGCGACAAGGTGAAGTAGGTAGGGTGGCCCGTTGCACCCCCGAAGGAAGAGTGGAAGTAAACCTCTTCCAAGTAAGACGGGATAACATAATCCAAAGCAGCAAATCGGAAGGAACCATTGAATGCCAAAAAGAAGCGCTTTTTAGAATAAGAGTACTCGAAGAAAATGAACAACGCATAGCCTTCCAACCTTGTTCCCCGATTCATCATCTGACCCTGGGCCCGTTGGAATGGACATGGAAAAATCCCATGGGGAAAGGAAGGAAATGTACTAGGACATTAAATGGTCTAACAGTCAAGTCCACCTACAGGCTGCTAAGACCGACAATAAACCTTCGAGATCAGGTAGAGGAACGCTGGAGAAACCACTTAAACGTCAGCAAGGAAGAGCTAAGGCTGATTAAGTGGTTCAAAATGGCCAAAGAGAAACCAACTAAAATTGCCTCTCTCCAAAGGCAGCTGGAACATCGCTGTCTACCTACCAATAACTGGCTGATAGACAAATCATCTTTGCAACAGAAAGGACCTGCCCTCCCCTGGTGCAAGCTGTGCATTAACTCGTTCCCAGCCAAAAAATGGCCGGAGACAATTGAACACATCTTTTTGCAATGCCCAGGTGCACTCTGGCTGTAGAGGTGGTGGGACAGAATTTGGGAACAGCTAGAAACAACACTCCTTGGCCCTGGGACTGGAAGGCGATATTGTTTGAGATCTAGCCCAATGGCCACGCAGACAAACTCGATGATTTCACCATCAACATGTTGAAAATGGGACGAAGGGCGGTACTCTGGGCTCTCTAGAAACGACGCTGTACATTCGAAATGGAGGGTGCCAGATTAGAAGGGCCCGAGCTCATGGAAAACATACAACAACAGATTCAAACAGAAATAATTGCGAAATGGGAGGGGGTCAAAACACGAATCAGACTCCTTGATAAGCAAAAAGACATCCTATCAAAAATCAAGGAATTCGGCAGAAGCTGGCTCGGGGGACCTGAAGGGGGGAGGATAGGGACGGTGGAATGGAAAGGGGAACATCTGGGATCAGGGGAGGACCAGGGGAGAAGGGAGATAGTAAGAGATTACAGACTAATATTTAAAGAATGGACCATAGTTGATGCGGCCATCCCCCTAAAGCCCCTGGGTGACTTCCCTGACTTCTTCCCCCCCCCCCTCTAATTGCCTGGTAGAAAAGCAGTGGTATGGAGGATGAATGAGCCTGTAGGACAGAAGAGGAGATACAGGTAATCACTTGAATGGACGGCCAGTGAGAGATCTGTTCTGCGGTAGGGGGTAGAGGAGCTAGTAAATAGTAACAAACATCTGGCGCTGTGTACAAGGTGAAGAGGTCCCCCCCCCCCCCTGCCCTGTCGTTGCCCATCCATGCCCAGGTCTAGCTTACAGCCAGTCACTCTGCAATAAAGACTTACTATTACAGGATTTGTAAGGAAGGTGGGTTGGGGTCTGAGAAGGATGAGCGCATTACAGTCCCACAGGGTAGATTACGGATAGCAGGTTTGATGACGGCACCCTGCTCAGTCAATCCCCTGGAACTCAGGGTAATCAATGGTGGCAGGAACCCTCTTCAGTGTGTTCTGTTATTCTGATTGCAGTATGTATACGGGACGCTGGACCCGTTTTCCAGCAGGTGACGCTCCCCACCAATAGATGGAGCCTCTCCCCAGGTGGTAGTGGTGTCTGCTCTTACCAGCACCACAATCACCTGAGGGGGTTTTCAAAACAAAACAAAACAAAACAAAAAAAAAAAAAGGTTCACTTTCGCGAATGGACAAAGATTGATCCCACCATCCCGCTGCGGCCTGCTCAGGACTTCGCAGACCCTTTTCCCCCTCACCCTTGTCTCTGGTGGTACCGTTCCCGTCCTAATTATTTCCTGGACCCGGTTTCCAGCACTTTGACATCATTTCCATTCTGAAAAGGTTTTTTCAGGGATGCTGGACCCGTTTTCCAGCAGAAGAGCAGTATCCCATTTTATGACATTGAGTTGATCTTTCAACACATGATTCTCAGAATATTCATCAAATCCAATATATGAGGGTGTGGCAATCCGGCCGCAGTCTGGACGACAAGGGGAAGCGCTGTTGCGCGCCCGATTGCCGCAGCAGGCTTGTGGGACGTCGCACGCAGATGTCGTTTGATATTTCTGTAGGATTACGTGGAAATGTCACGTGTCCTTACGAGACAGCGTTGGGTTGGTGCATGATTGGAGGAGAAATCGTGATTGAGAGCCATAGCCATTTTTTGTCTTCGAAGCAAAGACGATGCTCAACTCATGAGCGCTTTGTTTAATGATACAACATTGGGTCAACAAAAGTTGCTTCATCAGATTTGCTGACTTAAAGATTTCACGGTATTCGACTAATCGTGGTGGTGAGCTTCTGTGAGGTCTATGACGATTGCCTACTCATAGGTCAGTTTTGCTTGATTTGGTGCAGACGGCGCGTGATAATCTCCATTGCTAGGTCAATGACGACTGGCTATTCACACTGCGTTGGGGATTGTGAATGACATTCCCCCTTCGATAGGTCAGCACCGTTCGTTTCGGCGGTGTGTGACATTCCCCATTGATAGGTCAGCGCTGGTTGATTTGGCGGTCCTCAATCGTTAGTCAATGCTGTTTGATTTGGTGGTTGTAGTAGGTCAATGAAGATTGACCACTCACACTGCTACGTAAGCGATGTTGGTCTAGTGTATGTCGCTGAATTTCATGGCTGAGTTGAGTTGGTGGATATTTATTGGTTTCCTTCGAAGAGCGGTAAGCATCTGTTGACGGCGAGAGACACTTCGAGTGTCAGAGGTTTTCTATACCAAGACAAGATGGTGATTGTGCCAGAGTCGCTTTGGTCTTGAAATCATCATTGAATGAAGGACGGTAGGCAAAGAGTCTCGATTCCCTGTCCTTTAGTGTCTGTCATCATTCGACAATGCTAAACTGGGAAATCCAGAGCAATGAAGACCAGAGTGTTTAGTTTTGACGACAGAGGGTCATTGAGACCATGAGTGGTCGAGGGGGTCGATTTTAGTACACAAGATCGTCAGAAGGGCTCTACAAGGAGGACGGGAATCGTTGGGGTTCTGAGTTCAAGCACAAGTCAAGGAAGAAGCATCGAGCGACTGAAGAGAGCTTCCTTCATGAGTGAAGTGCTTCCTCCAGCCTGACAACTTTCCCTACACTTTTCCCATCCTCTTCGTCACCAGCCAGTCCATCAAATTTATCTCATACATATTTATACATAATACATAATTTATAATTGTTTTTTCATTGTTTTTACAAAACAAAATGACAAGGACAGTTCGGCATCAGAGAGCTCACAGGCATGTTGATTCTATGTTGATGTTTCGTGGGGCAATGCGGCAATTGGCAGCAAAACAGTTGCACACGCCTATCAGAATGTCGATACAAAGCGGGCTGAAAAAACAGCTTTTACAATCAGCAGCTTGTGATTGCTCTGATGACGAGGTCCTCACAGAAGAGGAAAAATTGCAGAGAGACAAAAAAATTTGGCCCTAAAGAACCGCAGAACAGATACGAAAGGGGAAAGAAGGAACAAAGAGGTGGTGAGCACTCACAGATCTTCGATGATCTCTCTTTTATCAACCAACGTGGGCGTGGGGGGAAGGGCGAATTTGGGGATGGGAAGTAAAATGACGAACAATCCCCTTTTCACAGGAGAAATAGTTAATCCTCTAACAATGAAGGGGAATAATGATCTGAGTCTTGCATGTTATGTCGAAGAGATTTCCTCGGTAGATAATGACGACTTTCCTCCTCTCCAGAGTTCAGGGGCAAAAAGAGGAATGGATGAAGGGGGAGAAAGACTGATTGAAGGATTGAATGATGGAAAGGGGAATGAGGAACGGAATGGGGAAAAAAGAGAAACACAAGGAGGAGGGAGTGGAAGGAAGGAAGGGAGGGAGACCGAAAGGGAGAAAGAAGGGGGACGGGAAAGAAGAGGGGGGAACTCGACAGAGGAGGAAAGACAGGAGATGGGAAGAGCAAAAGGAAAGGAAGTGTCCTCAACTTCGACTGCTACTTCCTGGCTTCAGAAAACAAAGGGTCCTTTTCAAACGAAATCGTTGGAAGTAAAGAGACAGGGGCCGCGGACGCAATCATTACTCATCCCCCTGGCAAATGTACCAATTGTCAGGGCCTTCTTTCTTTCAAAATTTATCAGTCCCTCAGAAAAGAGGGTGGTAGATAATGGGGGGAAGAAGTCCATGATTAAAATGTACCCTGCGCAGAAAGTGGCAGAAAGGGATCTGATATATCAATCCCATGCCAATAATTGGGTTTTCTATGATGACGCAACGTACAAATCAGTAAATGAAAAAATAAAATGGATTATCAAACGACTTATGCATTTGAAAGGGAGTATTGAAGCAGTAAAT
>BFEA01000020.1:2410336-2433531 GCA_003427395.1 Chara braunii | reverse complement strand
CTCTTTCTCGATCCCAACATCTAACTACATACCCAGATTCGCCCTGCTTCTACCCCCACCTAGCACTCTACCTTCCCTATTTTTATTTTAGAACTCACGAGTTATATCCTCTTTGCTCGGCTGTAGCTATCTCTTCTTGTCACCACGCCTGTGTTTCCTTTGCACGCACCTAGCGCAGTTTAGTGGCCAGATTCACCCTTATTCAACTGTCATTCCCCAGTTTCTCCTTTGGCCCTCTAACTCCTCTCTTCTTCCCCCTTCACCTTTCTTGCTCCCTTCCTCCGTTTGTAAGCTCGACCAGCCACCGACTTCCTCCTGCCGGCCTTCCTAGCGCAGCGCTATCACGACCAATCTGGCCGGGGAAGCGCAGCAACGGCAGCCACCATACGCCACAGAGAGAACAGTAGCGTCGGGCTGTTCCCTGCCTTTTATGCATATCATCCCTGTGCAGGTGCCATGCTACTCTTCTCTGCATGGTTCCAATTTTAACGGATGTCCCGAAGGACTGCCCTGCTAGTAGTGCCCGGGCCATTCGTGGTGTATCCACAGAACTAGGCAGCGGGGTCTCACTGCAGGTCCCGGCACCAGTACCGGGTCTCGCCCAGATAGAAAAAATAAAAATAAGTGTAAAAAAAAAAAAACAGATAATAATAAAATATATATATATATATATATATATATATATAAATTTCAAACTCAGAGGTTGGCATTAAAAAAAACGGATGTGTGAGAGGACCATTGGCACTGGGTCCTTTCCCACGGGCCCGCGGTCGGAACCCCCCGCAGCAAAACCAAAAGGGATAGTCCTGCAATACCCTGAACCCCTCAATTCGCCCTTGCATTCCTCCGCCGCTCTGCTGCTCCGCTCTAGCCTCGATCGCAAGACCCATCTGGTGATAGCTCAATGATATAACCTATAAGGCTAAGCCCCAGCCTGGCACAGCTGCAAGCCAGGTTCACTATGAAGAGTGGCGCCCGTTAGGCCGGCCTGCAGCAGAGTATCATAGGCCATCGGTTCGATTTATTGCTGGCGCCTCAGGCCACGCAATGTCGTGCTGGCTGCCTCGGGGCTGGGCTTCGCTTGGCTCACTATGTCCATCGCCCCTTCATGCCGCGGTCGCGACCCGAGGCTCTCATAGCCCGCTGTGACCGGCCCTCTTTTCTCCGCTTGCCGACAACCCCCGGACTTTCACTCTAGGCCGTGCCGCTCCCAGCAGCGGCTCATACTATAGACTAGGCATGGTCATCCTAATGCCCACGAGTATTCCACACGGCGCCGTTTCGCACATCGTCCTCTACTAAGTCAGACAACACCCTCCTCTAGTCACCGCCTCACCTGGTCAAGGCGACGTCGTCCTTACTTCAGCCCGTGTGTGCGAGGCTGCGACCGCTTCAGAAGCTCTACCCTAGCACTAACTTTCTCTACCGGTGCCTCACGGTCCGTCCTCGATCCAAATTAGGTCGGGCTAACGCGTGCCCAGGAGTGCACGCCCACATACTCTCTAATCAATACAAATGGGACACGCCCCTAGATATCACCAGAGGCGCTCTTCCTGTAAGCTGCAAGAACGTGCCCAAATACCCTTGTAAGGGTATTCGGGCCGACAACGTGTCACCTGCGAAGGGTGTATTCTCCCTGGTAAGGGCGACCAACTTATCCCGACAGACCTTAGCCTCTGATGCTTTATAAAAAAAGTTGAGGGACTTTTTTTCTGAGACAACCGTTAGATCATCGAGAAGGTGCATTTTGGAATTAGAGAGGGCGAGGGTGGAAGAGGGGGAAGTCACAGAACAGATACGACTACTTATTCAGCACGAGCTTATGGCGCAATGGCAGAACGTCAAAGCAAACATGGAACAAATGCATAGCAAGAAGGATATAGACAGAACTATATCCCGCTTTTGTATAAATTGGTTGGGGGGGAGGAGGGAGGGCTGGGTCGCAAAGGTCAGCTGGACAGGGGATAGTACGGACCAGATGGAGAATGACRGACATGACGGAGAGGGASAGGCACRCGAAGGAGGATGGGAACGAGATTACCAGCTCCACTTCAAAGACTGGACAAAGGTGGACCCAGCAGAACAATTGAAACCCGCCCAAGCGTTCCCTGATCCCTTCCCCCCCCACCCGCTGGCTCTGGAGGAATATGTGGGGGGTTAGGGGGGAACTCTGCCGCCCTCCRGCTTTCCTCGTTGTTGTTGCTCTGCTCGTTGTGCCTTYGCTGGGTCTTTGCCGTTTCGGTGTTTCTGGGGGCGGCTCTCACGCGTAAACTTTGCTCTACTTCTGCTATGATACCTCAGACATACTAGGGATAATGTGGTAGTGAGGTAGTATGGTAGTGGTAGCCGAACGGCGGGCTGGGATCAGACAGAGATTCACTGGTGCCCCCCAGTGGTCCTGCTGGGTTCCAACTCACGCCCTTGGGTTTGGGTAGAATAGATCAGTTAGCACATTTTGCAATGGGACGCTGGACCCGGTTTCCAGCAAGCTACCGCATGATTCCTTATGCTTATTCCCCAATTGTCAGGGACGCTGGACCCGGTTTCCAGCAGGTGCTGCTCCCCACCAATAGACGGAGCCTCCCCGGAGTGCTAGCGGTGTCTGCAGAAACCATTACCGCTAGCATTGCCCGGGTTGTTTAAAAAAAAAAAAAAAAAAAAAAAAGATCATCGGCCGATGCCGAAGTTTGTAGTTGGTAACTGGGTGAAACCTGCAAACCTTTGGCCCGTGAGTTGCGAATGAGATCCAACAAGGCCTCTTGTGGAGGAGGGGTGCCAACGGGCATTTTTGCCTCAGAGATCTTGAGAGGACAAAGTGAGATGATTTCTTACCGTTCACCATCACTGGAGCAATTTAATCTTGATACAGTTTCCTTACCCAGCTGCAGAATGCCGACCCTAGACCTCTGCGTTCGAGTACCTGCATCACAAAATCCCAGTTGACCCTATTATAAGTTTTTTCAAAGTCTATCAGGAGGATGACTTCAAATGATTTCTTGTGTTCCGTGATATCCATGGCCTGTGAGATAGTCATGAGATTGTCAAGAACCAAACGACCTCTAACAAAGCCAGACTGTTCGGGTCTCGCCGCACGGCAGACGAAACGAAAACGAAACGAGTGGATCTGCCCATGAAAGGTGGCAAAATACACTCGTTACTATTTATAGCAAACCGATGAACCTGGCAGTTTTCTGCAGGAGGATGCACTCGTTTCATTTTTCATTTCATGTCCCGTGCGGCGACGCCCTGGTCAGGGTGAATTAGTTCAGGTAGTAAATTTGCAATCCTGCGGGAAAGAGTCTTAGCTAGGATTTCCCCCCCTGCATTAAGAAGTGTAATGGGACGGTAGTTTCTAATATCCATCTTCTCATCATTCTTATAGATGAATGTAATTGATCCTTCCATCATCCCTTTGCCCAATCTATGTCCTTTGGTAACCTTGTTGAAAATATCAAGTAATATTGGGCCAAAAACATTTCAAGATTTCTTGAAAATTTCAACAGGCAAGCTGTCAGGACCTGGGCATTTGCCTGGCCATGCTATTCATGGCCATTGTGAGCTCTTCCAATGTGATTTTCTCATCCAATCTCTCTCTCTTTGAGCGATTGATTGTGCTCATATTGGAGCCACATAGCCTATCGTCATCTTCCAGAGGAATCAAAGGTTCCTCTGGAGTCTTCTCTGTTGACAGCGATCTTTCATAGAAAAGTCTGTCATTGGCGTGTATGTCATCAGTGCTTTTAGCTGAGGGTAGGGAGGGATCAAAGGGGTGAAACATCTCTGTCATTTTGCAGAAAAAATTGCTTAGACATTCTGTCTTTTTGCAAAAAACAATTCACTGAAGAATATTTAAATAATTCCTCCTCCCTCTTGATCTGATAGTTCTCCTATTTACTCAGCTAACGGTCTCTCAGTGATACCTTTGTCCAATACCCTTGGTTAAATGGTTCTTGTGTCATCATTTGTTTCACTCTAAAGAGTCTAAACTAAAAAACTCGAACATTTTTTATGGTTTGTCTAGTACCAGCATCATACCATTCTGATTGGTCATTGTAGCTAATCATGTCTTCATCCCAAATTCCCGATCCTTCCATAAATCATCGATTCAATCTTTGATTCTAGGGTCGTACAACTTTGGTTTCCTGCTGATTGCCCCGAATCTTGGACAAGGACTTGGATATGTATCCTAGGGAGGTCTATTGTCATAAGTAGGGACGCTCCCAGAGACATATCCAACACTACAGACGTATGGTCTGAGAGGGAGTCTGAGTGAATGGAAACATCCATAACTCGATCCCAAACAACCTCCTTGACCAGCCAATAGTCCAACCTCTTACTAGCCACCGGATCGGTGTTTGATGAGGACGTTGAGATCCAAGTGTACGTCCTTGAATCCTGGTAGATGTCACGAAATACATTTGTCAAACTGTGGTCCACAAGGAAGTCCTTGAATCTCCTGGATTCCTGCCAATTACCAACCCCGTTAGATGAATCCATTGAGAGAGCTAGTGTAGCATTAAAATCTTCACCAATGACTACATTATGTACATCGGGAATGAAAGTTTTAAGATGAAAAACAAACTTCAGCCTTTCTTTGCGATCAACCAGTGCGTAGATCGACATGAAGGCCCATTCTTCTTCATTAATCAAAGCTTTTACCCATAACCATCTACTTAGAGAATCATAAAAATTGTACATTCAAAGTGTACGTTCAAAGTGTACATTCAAAGTTGAATGTAAAATTGTACATTCAAAGTGTACATTCAAAGTGTACATTCAAAGTTCCTGTGAAAGAGAATTGCTACCCCCCCTTTAGTGTCATCCGTAGGTGTGCACCATTGTTTACCATTCCACCAACAACCTAACTCATGTATCTTGTCCTCATTCAACTTCATTTCCTCGAGCAAAGTTACCTAAATATTATTATGATATAACCAAGTGTGAGGATTGAGCCCTCAAGTAGGGGCCTTGCCATGATGTACATGTTCTGGGCTAAGGCCCCAGCAAGCCTCGTGCCCGCCCTAAGTGAAGGTGGGCCAGCAAATCACCAAGAGCCCTCTGTGCCAACATTTCACGAAGTGGGGTTCATACAGTTGCAGCACGCCAGTTGGTTGGAGTGCACCGAGTMTCGGATTTCAGCAAATGCTGAAATGCCCAGGGCCTCTGAGTTAGTTAGGCCCTGGGCACTCGAACGTGAGGCCGACAATGCATGCTGGGTAGAGAGGCCGAAAATGCCAAAGGGAAATCGGCCCACTATCTGAATYWGGCCACAGGCCTYGATGAAAGAGGMGCAACTGCATTGCCCCGGGGCCCAACTGTATCGAGTTGGCTTCAGCCTCTGGGTCCCGGTCACAGGCTGAAGGGAGGCMGCCCMCACGCTGCATTGGCATATAGGCAAGCAGGGCGAGGGAGCAGGGATCTTGGCCAATGCTGRCATTGCGGGCACGCTGCGCGGATGCATGTGTGCTGYGCTGTGCAGAGCAGCGCTGYGCTAAGGTGAAGCAGGCCAGCGCYAGGCGGTAGGGCGCTGCCTGCATRCAAGGCACTGGCGGCCATAGCCRGGCCGCATGAGGGTGCAGAGAGGTGAAGGGCGAAGGTGGTCTTCGGAGGTGAAGGGCGCTGTGTGGTTAACAAGGGAGAGTGTGGGGAAGAGGACACGTACCTGGTGAAGGTGGAGGTCGGCATTGGTGTTGACATCATCACTCGCTGGTAGTCAAGTTGTCTGGTTGCTGTTCATTGCTGTAGTTGTAGGATAGGCTGTAGAGTAGATAGGGCGCCTGGCACCATTCACAAGAGAGAGCTACATTTGGGTTATGCTGTTGGTGTTGCCCTGTTGGGCATGGACATTGACTCACGATTCTTCTGTATCATTCTCAATTGGATGGTTACTCGGTTCCATGTGCTATCTGCTTTGGCTTTGACTACTTGGACTTCAGTGTGATTTTGCATTCTGGATTTTTGTGCTTTGTCCATACTCATGTTCCTTGCACAAGTCTTTAGACGAGCCTTTTTCCTTTTGCCTTCACCATCTCCAATACCTCTTGCATACCAGGTTACTATACGAGTTTTAGTGGTGGCACTGGTGGGCATTCAGGCCCTCACTGGTCGCCCCTCACTGGATTGGCACCTGGTTGCCCATAGCAATAGTGTTCATGTCCATTGCAAGGTCTATTTCCAAGGTTTCCTTTTTAAAATAAAATTAAAAAAAAAAAAAAAAAAAAAAAAAAACAGGCCCAGTGCCCAAGGCTGATATTACCAATAGGAAGATTGAGGCCGGGGTCCTCACAGTCTACCCGGAGTGACCGAACAGAACATGCTGAGAACCGGGCTCAGCTTCCCTCATATGATGATGATGATGATGATGATGAATTTCTGTGTAAACTGTGAGATAATCATACTAATGATGATGATGCTAAAGATGATGACGATTAGAATAGAAAAATATAAAAGACTATGCTATATCAGCAATTCTGGTCTCCTAATCCTGGAACAACTCCTAGCCCTCCCTGTACCAGTACATTACATCTCAGAGACAATGCCATCCTAACCAACGTCAACCATAGCTGACCTGTTCTCGCCACCTAGACCATCCCTGGACCCATAGGTTGTCATGATGGAATCAAGGAGGAAACTTGAGAAGCAATTTTTGTTTGCTGTCAAATGGCCATTCAATTAACAACGACTTCGTCAAAATTGGCATTTTTTATTTTTTAAACGAAATTGAAACCCGACTAAATTGGTCAGATTGAGGTCAAAATTTTTAGCTTTGGGGGGTACAGCGTTCTTAAAACGCCCCACCCCCTGGATGTATATGGACGTCGCTGGAATCCAGGAGGTATGGCGTCTTAAGAACGCCGTACCCTCAAAGGCTAAAAATTTCGACCTCAATTGGGCCAATTTATCTCAATTTTCACAATCCTATGTAAACTTTCATATGGGGCGCTGGACCCGGTTCCCAGCACGTGCTGCTCCCCACGAATAGACTGGAGCTTTTTTCTTTAAAAAAATAAAAAATAAAAAAAATAGTCCATTTTTATTTCGTTCAAAAAATAGAAAATATCCATTTTGATGAAATCGTTGTTAACTGTGACAGTTCATCTCCTCTAATCTCGTCTGTGACCTTTATCAGTTGCCCAATGCAGACCGCAGTCGATATTCCCTATCTGTGGGGTCAGCCATGGTCGTGCATTTATCAAGAAGATACATAAAAAAAACATCTTCACTGCACTGCCCGGAAATGGTCCCAGGCGTAGCATGCTATAACCCCCTATCTGTCTGGTCTTATATCTGCCAACAAGGTAATCCTCTACCAGCTTATGAGCAGTGCCAGAGAAATGGATATCGTCCAGTTCCCAGACAGGTAGCCGCAACGGGCCCTGCTGGTTGGGTAATGTCAACCATTCAGCGGAGAGAGCTTCTTCTCTCATTATAATATGACAGAAAAAAAAATAGCAAAGATTACCTCTTGTGCATGTTGTTTCCTTGATATAGTAGCCATCGGGATAGGTCTGGGCGGAAATGTAGCTGTCTGTGATGAGTGTTGCTGATCGGTCATTCCTTGAGAGAACGAGGCCTCCTGCTGAAGCCCTTGCTCAAAGGTATGGATCATGGAGGATACCTTTGATGCCTGTTGATGACTCGTCTGGTGTATTTTGTTGGTGATACTTGTAAGTTGCCTTCCATCGAAGTCACTCCCATCCTTGGCGATCTGGGTGAAGACTGAATGAAAATGTTGATGACAGTGTTACCTTTCCTTCTCATATTCCCGCTCTTCCCCACATTGCTCCCTCTCCCTCTCGATGGGAGAGGGAAGGGGGTTGTTAGCATCCAAGTCAAACTCGATTGGGCCGCTGTTCGTTTCTCCAGGGAGGTGGAACTGGATATTGTCCCTCTGTCCAAGGTTGTTGAACCAGCCGCCGTTGAGGTGGTCGCACGTGCCGACTGTCCCCTTCCAGAACCTTGTTCCCCAAGTGCATTGGCTATAGTTCGTTGGGAATGGGCTCCAATTTCGGGTCCCATTGGTCTTCTGATTCCCAATGTGGGAACGGAGGCCTAGGGAACCAAAGTTGGAGGCGCCGAACCCACGGGCACCAAGCCTGCTGACAACCTGATCTCGTGGTTCGGAATTCCCCAGACAACAAACTCATGCGGAGCCGCAGCCTGGACGGACGCAGAACCCTGGCCTATTGGGCCCAATTTCCTCGCCTCAGTGATGCCTTCTCCAGATGTTTGGGTGACCCCGTGGGACCCTCCATCCGTCAGATCCTGCTTAGGACTGTCACCTCTTGGACATGGGCCTGAAGTGGTTTCTGGCGAACGTTTGGACCTACAAACCTCACCTTGCTGGAACTGAGCATTCGAACGCCCTCCATCCTCCGATCTCGGGTGAGATGAACGGACTGATTTCTTCCAGCTTCTTTCTTGGAAACCCTCCTTCTTTTCCGGACAATTCGTGGTGTGATGGTGGTACCATCTGCAGGTCCTACACCACGGCGTATTACTATCTACGAGGTTTGCGGATAAAGTATCGAGCCCAACTTTGAGTGTTAGAATGAGTTTGAATCTATATTTGAATCGTTTGTTTATGCCAAATTTGACATCTACTAGATGGGGCATCGACGCATCATCCACCGGATCGTACTCCTTAATGATGGGACCAATTGACTTTTTCACCATGGTACGAATGAAAGAAAGCGAGTATAATGGGAACCTATCCGCTATGACCCAGTAATCTTTTGTTCTTTCCTTCTCTCTCTTTATTTTCCATTCGCTCTTAGGCAACTAGGATTGAATTACTACGTTGTACTTTTGTCTGTTCAAGGTAAAATTAATCTTCGATTTCCTCCCCATCATAGCCTCCTTTGCCTCTATAGATTATCGATATTGCAATGTACGTAATCATAGACCTTTCCTCTATGTGAGTGGAACCACACCCTAATCTTTTTAGTTTCCGACGTAAGTGTTCATCCTTCAAATTACAGACAAAATGCACTTTGTCATTGTTCCCCAAGTTTTTCACTCTCCCTCTGAAAATGTTGTCCTCCTCGGTATCGGCCGCAAGATAATGGTCCAGGTCAGGGATGTTCCCCTGGATAAAACATTGCTGCAAGAGTACTTGGATGCGTTGCTCTTCAGTTGCGTCAATGTCTGTCGCCGACCCTGGGTCTGGTGCAGCTACCTCTTCCTCCATTCGATTTCCCTTTCTAGAGTAAAGGGGAAACTGAAGGTGCTCTGCTCCCCGGCAAGAGAGTGTTTCTTGAGGAGGGAACTTTTAGAACCCAACTATTGTCGTTGGTATTGATAATTCAAAAAAAAAAAAAAAAGTAGAGAGGAGAGGGGGAAGGAACATTATGCAGAGGAATGCGAAGGGGAGAAACTGAAATCGGAAAGCTTCCATCAGAAATGATCTTTCCCTATGGGCGTTGTAGCTTCCTTTCGTGAAACTGGCGGTAAAGCAATGGCTTCTAAGTGAAGGAGAGTGGATGACCGCTTCTTAAAGAGGAAAGTCAAGAGGACTACTAATACTGTCTCACACGATAGAATCAAAAAGAAGCAAAGAAGCAGAGGAAGGAGTAAGAGCATTGGGTAAAAGTGGAAAGAACTATCCCATAATCTAAAATTTGGAATCGCCATTGCCTGTTGACACTGAAACATCTCTCAACGAGTCTCGCGACAGGGCAACAAAACCTCGCCTTGTTTCCAATAAATCTGGAAACTTTTATTATGGGACGTAACCCCAGTAGCTATGACTCCTACTCGAGTTCTACTATCGGTTTTGGGACACTATAGAAGGTTTTTGAGACACTACAGAAGGTTGATGCTCCCCCGAGAAACCATCGTTGTTGATGGAGAATTAGGGTTGACTTACTTAGTCTGGTAACAACGCGTTCCAGTCGCCCTCACTAGATCTAACTTTTAACTTCCTTGTACTGCCAAGTGTCTGGAGCCGAGAACCAAACAGAGATGGTTGGATTGTCGTCAAAGGCATTTAGCAAGTTTCCCATTTTTCACGAATCTGCCTCGGAACTTAGCAATTTTCATAAGGGCATGTGAAAAAAAAAAAAAAAAAAAAGGAAAGAGGGAAATGAATTGACAATTCGAAAAAAGAAAGTACGAAATCTAACTCGTAACTTCTCACGGCATACCATCTGTCATGCTAGGGCTCTAGAGCATAGGTTTGAGACTGGACCCTACCACCGACTCAGCCAAGCTATCTTCATAAGAGAGGACTACCAACCCAGCGATTAGTAAGCCTCGATCTCAAAATCTGTTGGATGAAACTCAAATTAAATAACCTATCGGGCTAGCCCCTCCTTCAGATGAAAAAGTAACAGCTCCTAATTAAAATGTTGCTAAAACGTCGTCGACGGGTCTAAGGAAAGGCGGATGTTGTTTCCATTTTTTTTTTTGCAAATTTTTTAAATGCCCCTCCGACTTCCATTTATTTGCGGTATGCCCCTCTGACGGCCGACTTACCCTGTCGTGCCTCTGGGGCCTCTGAAGTTTTCTGCCGGCCCCTTTCAATGAGAGCTGCAACTTTTCAGCATGCCCCTGTGGTCGTTGGTGGCACTCGCAGCTGCTCCCTTGGCCCTGGGAAGGGAGCTACCAGGGCATACTGAAAATTTAGAATCAGTACCAATAGGAGCATATTGGACATATTTCAAGCCTAAACGACGCCACGGGTTTTTTCGAAAACTTCAATCGTCAACTGAGGGGCACTACAGGGTAATTCGGCCTTTAGAGGGGCATATCGTAAATAAATGGAAGTCAGAGGGGCATTTCAAAGATTTTCCTTTTTGTTTTTTGTTCTTTTTTGTTCGTAGAGAGGCATGGGTTTTAAACCTGCATTCTGTGAACACCTACAACATTTTTTACTCGGTCTGACAACCGTACTTCTGAATTACCTCGGCCTTATGGTCGGAGCTTATATCAATTTAACCATGTCATCGAACCCTCGTCATATCGGTGAGATAACCCTTAAATTTACACGTATGTTGTCGTCCTCAACGGACCCAGTAAATTTATTTTGACCGCCCCTTCAACATGCGTGGTCGGAGTAATTTATTCTAATTGACCCCTTGACCTTCGCGGACTTGGGATATTATTACTAATACTAGCAAACTAGTAACAATCCTAGCGTGCGTCAGCATTTCATGCGTGCATGCTAAACAAAATTTCCTCACTCACACGTCTCGGCCTCAATGGTCGAAAAGTGACAGGCGATGAAGGTTACCACATCAGGGTTTCTTTTCAGTATTAAGGTCGCACTCTATGAGCCATGTAAAAACATGAGCAAATACCCTTCTAAGGATATTTGCTTCGGGAGCGCGCAATCATATCTGCGATTATTCGATACTAAGAGGTTAACCCCTCAGTACGCGTGTCAATTGATACTTGAGTGTCGAATGCGACCCTCGAAACCATTGAGTGTTGCATGGTCATGAAAACCACATAGTACGCTGCCATGTTGAGCGCTCATGTTCTTACACATGATTAATTGTCATAATCATGCTAGCGTTGTTGCATTACTTATGCTAAGCCTCGTAAGCCACACTTGATTGTCCAATACTGAAACAGTTATGAGAGGAACGACAGAAAGAGATTAAGCGCGAGTTGTGTGCGAGTTTAAGATTACTAAAAGAGAGAAGCACGGGGTTAGACTGGTCATTTTAGTCGACCGACTTATGGTCACGTTTGGGAGATCAGCGCCACAAGTGTCGGTTCGCGTGTGAGTGCAATTTGGGCGTTAGCCCATCGTACTCTCTATGCTACAATAAACGAGAAACACCCCCGGTTGATCTACCTCTGCGACCGCATGTAAAAGCTATCATGCGTGGACCAGTAGCTCGACGGGGGTAACCCCACCTAGAGATGGAACAACTTCCCAGGTGGAGGTAAGTTGTACTCGCGAGGTCTTATGCTGTATAGGAACTCGTGAGACGTATAGCTAATGCACTCAGTCGTTGTGACACTGCTCTTGAATCGCTTTGCATCAACGAATGTCAATATCCTGCGTAACTCGCCCGAGAGGGTCCCTATGTGAGACCGATGTGCTCGGCACAGTCCCTACACAATGCCCCTGTCTGGGAGTCTTACCCAGCTTCGCTTCAAAATCTTATAGATAGAGAGCAAGTACAGATTTGTAAACTCGAGGAAGCCTAAACCGCCTAGACGGGTTTCACCACGCACCCTTGGATCTTTAATGGCAATAACATTCAATGAACCAAGATCACCGTGGATATAGTTCAAGTTTGATTCCTACCCTACATATGTTACCTACAAGCAAGTAGCGTTCCGACCACTAACGGTGACACTCACACTTCCTCCATATTGGCACTACCCGTAGTAGTGATATTACCTTATCGGGTTATTGTGAGTGGATGTCGAAGAATGCATTTTTTGAAAACTTTATCAGCACAAAAAAAAATGTAATCCACGAGATTAAATCTACTGTTAAAGCCCCGAGAGACGAGACAGAGTCATGAGATTCCCTCATCTCCATCAGCGCTATTCTCTCATGTTGGCTTTCCAAACACACTGTAAAGAGTCTGAGTTGCCATGACGGATTTCCCACCCCGGCTCCCTTAGATCTTCGTAGTTTATTGCTCACAATGGGAAGTTCGAACAACTCAAGTTTGCTCTTCACCAGTTCTCACTTACCACCTGACCGGTAGTGTTCCCACCGCCTCTTATTGCACCTTCGCTGCACCAGGTGGCGTCGCTGCTAGTAGTTCCAAGAGTTCCCCGCTCAGTCACTCTAAAACTGCATCCATATCTTGATCGTAGGCTGCAAGTACAAGCACATAGAGCAGCAGGGAATTGGTGTGAGTTGGAAACAAAAAGGAAATCCTGATCTTAGAGGGAAAGAAAAAGAGAAACAACAAAATCATAAAAGAAAAGCAAACAAGCTAGGGAATAACGCGGAGTAAGCATACGACTGGAAAAAGTATAGGTAAGTAACGCCGGATAGGGAGGTGGAGGAGGGAATGAAATAGTAGGTGTTGGGGTTGGAGTAGGTGACGTTTCTCCTGGAGGAAGTATGGATAGGAAAAGAGTCGAGATAAAACAAGGGAAATTTTTCGATATGCCGCTGGAAGTTCGATTTATTTGTGGGGTGCCCCACTGACGACCAACTTATCTTGTTGCGCCCCTCTGACAACGATTGAAGTCTCCAAAAGACCCCCGGAGTCCTTTGGGCCTGAAATATGTTCAATATGCCCCTACCGGTATCGGTTCCAAATTTCCAGTATGCCCCGGTAGCTCTCCTCCCAAGGCCAGGGGAACAGCCGTGAGTGCCACCAATAACCACAGGGGCACGCTGGAAAGTCGCACCCCTCACTGACAGGGGTCTGCAGAAATGTTCAGAGCCCCCAGGGGCACAACAGGGCAAGTTGGTGGTTGGAGAGGCAGCCCACAAATAAATCAAACTTTTTTTTTTCTTTTTTTTAACTGCGCTACATTCTTCTCTCAAATCTTTAATCATCTTTCAAATTCTTTCAATTCACCTTTACTACCTACCTACCACTACTCCTAAGGCTTATACAGGTGACCCGTGCGAACATAGCTTTGTTGTCTCCCTCCAGTCATCGGAGGGGATGCATGTTGCCCCCCCCCCCCAACCATGGTGGTCAAGGATGGGGTGACACCGTTGTTGGGGGTCTGACTAACACAAAGACCAAACATTTTGCCAACATCCTAGCTCTGTTGGTTAGGCATGCAAGTGGCATTCAGGAGATTACGGGTTCGAGCCCCACAACCGCCTGTGGCGCACTTAGTGTCAACCAGCGGTGATAAATTGTAACAGTTAAGGGATGCTGGACCTGGGCAAACAGTCTTAATGGGAGGGCTGAGCAGGGGGGGCGCAGCGCGGTCAAGAGCGTTGCGCCCCACCTATGCAGACGGACTGAGCGACGCGAGGCAGCAGCAACGACGTGAGGGAGGTGCAGTGCGGCGGCGCGCCGCAATATCGGGGGGGGGGACGTGAGACGGTTGAGTAGTTTGGGACGCATGGAGGACAACATGAAGGATGGTGACGAGGATGCTTAAAGGTTGTTTGTATGAAGATGTTGGTGATGGTGCCATGTGAGGAGAGGTTGGCGACGATGTCACATGAGGGTTCACGATTAGTAGCTTAGTCCCCTCCACTCTCCTTCATCCATACTGCGTGAAGTGGTAGACAAAGGGTTTTGTTGAGGGCTTGAATCTCCTGTGGTAACTCGTCGACGGGCTCGACGAGGCGTTACCACACCATCCAGTAATTTGTAGGGTTGTGGATGGTCATTGATACCTTGTTGCTGGCGTCGACTCGGTGGTCGGCAACTGGGGCTGTTACAACCGGCAGATGAAGGGACGCTTGATGTTCCCCTCCCAAAGGTGGTGGGGGTCGGCTTGAGTGATGGTAGGTGGATGAAAGGAAGGTAGAGGGAGTTTTTCGAAGGACTCTTCATTGAGAATAATGCTTCAAGGGGGAAGGACGACATCGCCATCTCAAGTGAAGTTTGCTGCGGATGATGAAGGTTTGTGCGTCGACACGATCTCAGGGTTTCTGTTTTGATTGATTTTGTATTGCCTGCTTGTCCTCTCTCTTTTGATTCCTAAGTTCGTATGTCGTAACCCTTGATGCTCATCAAATGATGATGATCTAATTCAGAATTTCTGAATTCGTCTTCTCTATTTTGATTCCTAAGTTTGCATATTGTAATCCTTGATGCTTATCCAAGGACGATGAATCTAATGCAGAGTTTTCAAACTTTCAACTGAATCTCGATTGTTCTACATCCTACCCCTGATATCAGTCGCATAAATTCGAGTGTGTTTTCCTAACTACATCTCCTGATATCGCATATCAACTATAATTCGATTGTGTTTCATAATTTCATCTCCTAACTAATTTCCCACGATTCTCATACCGTGATTTGGGAATCAGATCCGAAAATCCTTTTGGATATACAAATCTAAAAAGTCATCGCATATGTCTAATTCTTAATTTGAAAATTGTTTTGTCTCTTGATACTGATACTTATAAATCAAATTTCGAATCCTAATTTCTTGATTTTCATGACTCAACTCGATTTTTAAATTCGGATTGCATAAAGTTTTGATACTCATAAATCAGATTTCGAATTCTAATCCCTTGCTTTTCATGACTCAATTGGGTTTCTAAATTCGGATTGCAAGTTTACCTCCCCTGATGAGTTAGTTTTGGGTTGGGGCAGGCAGGTGAAGGTTCTGATAAGTTTTTGAGGTTTGGGTAGGGCTGGCAAGTTTCAGATGGTGGATCACTTTCGGTTTTCTTCTGCGAATTATGTGGTGGAGGAGGTCGGCTTGTCGCAAGAGGAAGTCGAGGGTTGTCGCTTTCACTTTTCTTCGTCTCGCGAACTATGGGTGGAGGAGGTCGGCTTGTCGCGGGATGCAGTTGAATAAGGAGGTTAGGAAGAGTATGGGTGGGGATCAGGTGTCTTTTACCTGCCTATGGAACAGGCGTGGGACTGAAGTGGAGGGGGGAAGTTTTTTTTTGGTAATATTGCGTCCCGCTAGTGAGCAGGGCTAGCTGGCGGGATTGGATTAGGGCACATTTGCAGTTGAGATGGTGGCTTAGTTGTTGTAAGTCTGTGCCGGAAGACGGTAAGGGGATGGGAGGTTAGGGTGCTGCGCCTGTTTTGCGATGGATTGAACTTCTTTTTCCTCCTCCTTCGAGCTATGTGGTGGAGGAGGTCGGCCTGTCTTAGGAAGAGGAAGAATTGAAGCTTGCTTTTCATCGCTATGGGATTTTGGTGAAGTCGTTGGACTATTATTCTTCTCTCCCGAACTATGTGGTGGAGGAGGTCGGCTCGTCGGGAGATGAAGAAGAGTAGGGGGTGAAAGGAAATAGGAGGAGGGCTGACTGTATTCATTTAAAAAAAAACAAAAAATCTAAAAAAATAGATATCAGGGTTGACCATACGCAGATGGTTGACTGGTGGTCGTAATAATGTTTTTGGACCCTGGGTCCTAGGAACTCTTCTTAGGAGGCTTCGATGCTGTTATACTCAGTGACCTATGGCTGTTCGATGCCAGAACGACGCTGGCCGGTGCTGGGGTGTTGCCCTGTGACCTGCTGACGCAGGAGCGTGAGGCCTGGTAGGGAGATCTGGGGATGCTTTGGGGTGGGCAATCCACGGGACAACTAAGGGTTGCTGCTGGGACGACGCTGGTCGGAGCTGGGGTGAGTTGTGTTGCCCTGTAACCCAGCAAGATGTGGGGCTGTGAGACCTGGAAGAGGTCGGCAGGGAGTAGGACAGTGTTGGAGTGCTTTGGAAGGGTTGGTTAGGGATTTCAAAGGTTTTTGAAACATTTGTAGGACCTAGGAGGTCTATTTCTATGTTTTCCGTATTGCTCAGACGTTTTCTTAAGAGACTGAGGTGAGTGGGAGAAGGAGAAGGCGGGATATTATGCGTCCTACTAGCAAGAGGGCTAGCTGGCAGGACAGGAATAGGGTACAGCAGCAGCGGAGATGGTGGCTCTGCTGCAGTAAGTCTTGCCGGAGTGGGGTACAGGGGATGGATTGGGGGGGTTGAGTCTTTTAGGTGAGTGGGAGAAGTAGATGGTGGGATATCAAGCATCCTACTAGTGCGGGGGCTAGCTGGTAGGATGGAAATAGGGTACAGCAGCAACGGAGATGGTGGCTCTGTTGCAGTAAGTCTTGCCAGAGAGAGGATTGACGGGGCGCTCCTGAGTCGGTTTCTGAATCTTGTCCGATTCTGAAGTTTGTCGTATTCTCCTAAGTAGCTCAATTTTTTTCTTAGCCAAAGCCGGGCAATGGCCCCGGTATCTCATATTTTCAAAATTTGATGTAATTTTCCATATGGGACGCTGGGCCCGATTCCCAGCACCAGCACGTGCTGAAAAAAAAAGAAAAGATTGTCCGCTTGATACCTGTGATCGGTATTAGCAGGGTCCTTGGCCAACATGGGTGTGCGTGTGAGTGCGAGTGGGTTGTGTATGGTGTGTGGGAGAGTGTTGGCTAGCTGTTATTTGGTCAGGGGCTACCGGCAAAATAAATCAAACTTTCAGGGGCATATCGGAAATGTTTCCAAAAAGAAAAAACACAAGTAAGGAGACGTAGTACTTTTTGTTTTGTTTTTTAATTGCAGTTTTAATTGCCAAGGGAATCAACGAGGCCGGGGGTCCTCACAGTCTACCAGAGAAGCCAAGTTTCGCTTACGGGAGCATTACCCAGTTTCCCAGTTTCGCTTACGGGAGAAGCCCGCCAGAGGATCGATCCTCTGAGAAACAAATTTCACAGACCAAACAGCCTAAAGAACCACTGCAAGTAAAGCTCAAATCAAGAACACAGGTCCGGGTTGTAATCCCATACAACCTGCTCAACTAGGCTTAGTATTCGACCTCCCATACAACCTTTGTCTCGACAGTTATTGAGACCACGAAGTAAACCGGCCGACTGTTCACGCGTAGCGCCTCCGTAGCCAACCGTCCCCAATCGCGTCGTCCTCTCCCTCTTCCCGGCTCCACATTTCTCCGTTGCTGTCTGCTTGGACAGCTTCAAGGTCCTCCTCCGTTTGCCGGTACATCGAGCCAGTTTTCCCCCCATTGGCGTGGGGAGGCGCCAAGTTGTGGGGTCTGGGCCTGAGGACTTGTTCAACTGTTTTCAGGAGCCGCTTGCGGTCACGTTCCTACAGGAATGTGGCGGTCATTGCGGTCAGATTCGTCCACTACGAATGGAGGACGCAAGGGCGACAGGTATCACTGCTGCTGTTTAAAACAAGAGAGGAAACACGTTGTTCATGGCAAGATCGACACGTGTCAGCCTGCAGCATCTGCGTTGGCCAAGAACACTGCTGCAACCTACCAGTAGTACCTGCTTTACACCGGCGTTTTTCGGAAATGACAATGACAACCGCTTTCGTTCTGTGAAGGATTGTCGTCGGGGGCTTTGGGGGGCCTTGTGGCGGTCGGGATCGCTCTCTTTGCCTTCGTCTGTATCTGACCATGGAGCATCGCCAGAAGGCGATCTGTCTGTTTCTTGGCATCTCTCTTTTCTTTGCGGGAGGTGTATTACACCTGTGCCGACAACACCCATCAAAGGTAAGGCCCGTTACTCAAACTAGCTCTATCTTGAATGTATCCGACCGCATTTGCGGCCCGACCTGGAAGTATCTGACCGCAATTTCGTCCTAAAATAAGTGGAAAAGTCATAATAGTGTGAGTATCCCTGGGTCGAGGAGAGATGCGGGCACGCTTGACGTGACAACTCCCTCTTTAATCGCAATAGCTCGTTCCAGGAAAAGAAAAAAAAACGAAACCAGGAAGGGAAAAAACAAAAACAGAAAGGCGAAGGAATTTACTTAGATACGCTACGTAAAAATGGTAATGAAACTCCAAGCTATTCGTGAAATTTGTGGAAATTTGTGGAAATTTGTGGAAATTTGCGGAAATTTGTGGAAATTTGAAAAAGAATTAAAACATTGTCGAGAATCTGGAGATCAAGAAATGAAATGACAAAGATCGTGGCGGGAATCCTTTCGAGACACTCTCCTTGCGCACGTGGTGCATACGAACATTCACAAGCCGTGCCGCCCTTTCTCTCTCCGTCGCTCCCCTCTTGCCTCTGTGACTCTCTTTGGGTTTCTTTTTCCGCATCTGCTCCTATGGAACGTCCTCTCTCTCTCTCTCTCTCTCTCTCTCTCTCTCTCTCTCTCTCTCTCTCTCTCTCTCTCTCTCTCTCTCTCTCTCTCNCTCTCTCTCTCTCTCTCTCTCTCTCTCTCTCTCTCTCTTCGCGCGCGAGCTAGCACACACACGCTCATACACACAAACGCACATCTCCACACCACACACGCAAAGATGTCATGATGAGTTGTATGTATGTTCACATGCACACACATGAGCACACACGTGCACACAGCACGGACACATTTCACACACATGCGCACACCCTCGCGCACGCACGTCGTCGTCCGACAAGCTTTCTGTTACGGTACTGGTTTCTTTCATAAAATTATATTCAGACACACACGTGCGTGCGCGCGGGCACATGCAGAGACACTCACACGCGCACACACCTACGCGAACGCCAAACGCGCGCACACACACGTACTCAGATATTCTTTTATCGTGATGGTAATATGTTATAGCGAACATAATACACACACAAAAACAGACAGGCACACACAAACAGACAGACACACACAAACGTACAGACACACACCTACAAAGACAGGCACACACACACACACACACACACACACACACACACACACACACACACACACACACACATAAACAGACACACAGACCTCGTGATGAGATCGTGGGAATCGGACGAATGTCATATCCAATTTTTCTAGAAGATTTCTCTCAGACACGTGTTTCGTGGACACCGGTATAATTCGTCTTACTTACTGGGTTGAGTTGTGCGTCTGAGAGAATGTATTGCTCATCTCCGATCAGTGGGTGTGGGTCTTATCCAATGAGGGCAAAAGTATATTCCTAATCCACAACCCTTAGGGTCGTCAGATCCACCACAAGGCCGTCCGGTGAAACATCCTTACGGATCGGATGGTTGTCGTAGTAGTTGGTCACGACGTTCCTTTTCGAGAGATCTGTGATTTACTGATTGATGACTCGGCCTCTCGGAAAGGAGAGGGAAGCTGGGACATGCGACCACCGTCTCCGTCCTTTCATCGGTGATAAGGCCATAATTCGATCGGCAGCAGAAGCACATAAGGACGCCGATGTCTAGCAACTCAATACGGAAGCGTTTTGGCAGCTACTCCGAAGTCCCTTGAAAATTCCTCGTGACAGCGCCAGAATCCGATCGGCAGCACAAGCACACAGGGACGCAGATGTGTAGCAACTCAACTTGGAATGTTTTTGACAGTTACTCCGAAGTTTATTTGAAGATTGCCGGGTGACAGCACTCTCACAACAAAGCCTTGCTCTCAAGAATGGTGATGCTGGAGTGGCTGTGAGGTACATTGTGTCCTCCACGAGAGTAAAAGCCTCACGTAATGTGCTCTCTTTCTATTCTACTTAAAGTGTGCTGCTTCTCCCCACCCCCTGATTTGTCCTGCAGAAGGGTGGTGGGCCTCGATGCAGCTGCTTATATGCAACACGTAATCACTACCTTGATCTTTTGTCGCTGTGATAAGAGTGATAGCAAGTCCTATCGTCTTCCATCAAACATAATCCTACCGTCTTCCATCAAACACAATGCAACCTCATAAGGCTATAAGTCGTAAAACGATGTGTTAACACTCCTTTGGGCATTTAACTTTGACGTTGCTGACCGAAAATTTCGTTTAAACCGAAATCGTCAGGGCTTATATCTTGTTCAGCTAATTACTTGTGGACTGAAGAGTAATGATCATTGCCTTTTGTATGTAATGGATCTCTCTTTGCTTCATGTCCTGGTCGACAATAATATTAATAATAATTTGTTATGTTTTAACGCTGGATCTCTCTCTGGTTCGTGTCTTGGTCGAGATTTCTTGTTTTGGGTCAAGTTCGCCACCTGCTTTTGTATTTTTCTTTCGAAAGGGGAAAAAAGAATCTTACAGGCAAAAAGCGGAAAAAAAAGCCCTGTCACACTAGAACTTTGCTGGATGCATCTGACTGTAGTTTGCGCTCAAATTCACTCCGGAAAGTCCTTGTGCTTAGGCCCTTAGAGAAGGCTAGGCATGCCCAATGCAAGGCTAATGATGCCATTGTCGATGAGACTGCTCTTTTATGACGTTAGGGGCTACCCGTTTTGAAATAGGGAGTGCGCCTCTTCCGTATGTTATGCAAGGGGAAAGGGGGGGGGGGGGTCAAGATGGTTAGCCCATAAACGAAGAGTACACTTGGTGGCAAGATGGGTCGCCCGTAACTGGTCCATTTCGGGGGGGGGGGGGGGGGGGGGGGGGGGGGGGGGGGGGGAGAGGGTCAAGATGGGTAGCCCCTAACGGAGAGCACACGTAGTGGGGAAAGGTGGGTAGCCCCTAACTGGCCCACATTTTTCTTTTTCTCTTTTTTTATTTTTTTGTGGGGGGTGGTGTTAAAGATGGGTCCCTTACAAACTGGACCACTTTGCTGGGTCCTCCCTCTCATGGCAACATCATTACGATCGGTTCACATTACCCTGCTTCGATAATTCTGCCTTCTTTCACATCAGTCATCAAGGCACAGTGTGACAACACGTGCTGTAAGATGGTTGTCATTTGATCGCGTGGTGCTACGGTCCTCATGGGTGTCATCAGGACCCCTATGTCGTCCGATTACCGCTGGAACAAAATCATGGCTACTGTCTTCGAAGGGGAAAATGTTATGTCCTCTCTTCTCTCTTCCCCAAGTTGTCGTCATGATTTGGTTATGGGTTTCCATGAACGGCACGTGTTCGTCGAGGACATGAAACCCATAACCAAATCATGACCACTCAGTGGGATTGCGTAAAGGCCAGCACTAGAAGATTGGAGTGGAGGCCACCACTAGATCGTGAAACCCATAACCAAATCATGACCATTGGAATTGCGTGGAGGCCACCAGTAGTCCGTCCAACACGTGGAACAGCGTGCCACCTGAGAGGGGATCTGGTCAGAAAGCAGACCAGGTGGACCACCTTCATAGCCCGAATAGAATGCCTGGTCATTATCACTGCATCTGGACTGGAAGTTGCTCCAAATACAGCTATAATGACCGGGCGTTCTATTCGGGTGAAGACGGTAGGTTGCAGCGTGCCTCTAGCTGCTCTGGCCTAGAGGCAGGGCTATCTGGCTATTTTGCCTGTTTGGCCGTGGCCTGCCCCCACAGGCCGTGTGCTCATTTAGCCCAGTCCAGTCCTGGCCGGTACCACTGTCGGTACCAGGCCAGTCCAGTCCAGTCAGTCCGTCTGTCCCTTCTAGCTCCATCTCCATCTCGCCCGTCCTCATCCCTTCATCTTGATTCTGACAGACTGCCATCCCTGTGGGTCCGTCACACTGGTATCAGAGCGGGAACGGTCCCCGCTCCACCCATATCCCATCTCTCAAGTGTGCAAAAATGGTGTAATCCCGATAGCAAGATTTTGGCCCTTTTTCGGAGGCAGAAGACGGGAAACAACAGGAAAAGTGAGCAGGGCTGAGTGACGCGCGAAAAAGAAGAGTGTCACGTGAAAAAGAAGAGCGTCATGACGTGTGCTCGTGCAAGCGCCAAGGCCAAGGTCGCCGCACTTGCACGTGGCAAGGCCGCCTCACGAGCACGTGCCACGTGCCCATGCTGCCCTGGCCCGTCCCGCTCCCGGATTATGTTATATTAGTATCCGGTGTCGGAGCAGACACCCTTGCAAAGGTATTTGCTCAGCCACCTTTGTAAGGTTGTCTGCTTGCTTGAGATACCTTATATTAGTATCCGGTGATCGAGAGACTATAACTTTTTTTGGACCTTAGCCTGGACGCTTGTGACGTCCGAGAATAATGGCGGTAATCGGCAGTGTGACCTGCCATACGCGGTTTCTAGTGGAGCCACAGAGGGCACACGGTCGTGGGAATGCTAAAGCTAAGACCTATCCTACCTAAAATATTGACAGCCGCGCGATTCAGGGCATAGGAATACCAAAAAGAGCGGCCGCGTCATGTCTGCGACTACGACGCGAAAAGGTATGGGGTCCGAAGTCATGCGCTTCAAGCATTTGCCCTCGTCGGTTCTTGAACCCGCACTTACGTGTTGAAGGTCCAGCATCCCATTCTATGAGGCTCGACGCTCGTTTGAAAGGATGGGCGACCGACATGGTAAACGGCCGGCGCAGGCATAGACGGACGTTCCACTGAGGCGGAGCTCTTCATAAAAAAAAGTTGCTCCTACCTTACTGTGGTAGGAACTAGCCCAGTAGGATAACGTGCCAATTTATCATCTAGCAGATACCGGGATCAAACCCGACACGACACTACTTGGGCTAGCTCCTTTTGCAGCAGCCCACCGAGAGGAACAGGAAACGAGGTCAATTTTGACCGTGAGATCTTCATATCTCGCGGCCAAAATCAGCCGCGCTGAAACAACATGGCCCCTGTGCAAGGATGACATGCATAAATCGATAAATGGTCCAAATTTTTTTTCGAGTCCTTCGGGACTCGAACTCGGGTCGGTAGTTTCGACGGGGGGGAATGGCTTTAGGCTACGCGGTTCGAAATGATCGTTGGTCTAAGCCAAAAAAAAAAAAAAAAAAAAAAAAAAAAAAAAAACAACAA
>BFEA01000020.1:2393096-2408096 GCA_003427395.1 Chara braunii | reverse complement strand
CACACACACACACACACACACACACACACACACACACACACGAACACACATACACACACACGCACACATAGGGCCGTGAGATTCTAATCAATCAATCAATTAATCAATTAATCAATCAATCAATCAATCAAACAGCACAGAAGAAGAAGAAAAAGAAAAAAAACAAACAATTATCTTGGGGAAATTTTTAGGAGGACATACCACTCGTGAAAAAAATGGAAAAAAAAAAATCCTGCTTTTCTTTTATTTATTTTTATTTTTATTTTTAACAGATTTTTGTTTTTTATTTTTTACAAATCGTAAATGAAGTCAAATTAAAAAAAAAGAAAAATGGCTAGGAAGATTCTCACGCCGGCCGGTCCTGCCCGGCCGAGCACCCGGGCGTGACGCCCGAAGTACTCGAGCGTGCAATTTCTGTGCCTTCCCAGAGGAGCCCAAATCAAGGCTCGTTTCAATTTTTGAGAGTTGGCTGTCAAGGGGGGAAAGGGGGGTATAAATTATTTTTAAAGGAGCTAAGAGGAGTTAAAAGTGTGTTCCTTTGTGTGATTCTGTTATTTTCTTTTTTATCTCCGATTCGGTGAGGAATTATAATGTGACCCTCAGCTAAACGTGGTTTGCATTTCAATCCTACACAACATTTTTTTTTTTCTGGAATTTTTTGAGTTTTTTGTTTTTTTTTTTGTCGCGGGGGCTGCCCGAAACCCTGCCCAGGGGTCATGCCCGGCCTGGCACCCGGGCGTGTACCCGGGCAGAAGTTAGTGTCCGGGCGCCCGGGAAAACAGCCTAGAAAAATGGGGCTGTAGGGCTTTCAAAACCCTACAACCCCATACAATGTTGCCGACGTTTGGGATGGGTTGAACCCCCGAACGTTCGGCACCCTCTCTCGACGCGTTCGGTCGTTCGGCCAAACGCGGACCCAAAGGGAAAAAAAAAAAAAAAAAAAAAGAGAACTCCAAAAACTCTGAAAAAACATATATGTTATGCATAAAAATAAACTAAACAACATTTGCCTCAACGTTACATCAAAATTCTTTACCAAATTTGAAATAAAAATCAAATACTAAAAATGAATAATACTAATGAAAATTACATGGCTACGATCCGGACGTCCGGACCGCCGTCCAGACGCCCGGATTTGGTCCGGAATCCGGACGTCCGGTCCAGACGGTCCGGATCTGCCAAATGTCGAGAAAAAAAAAAAAAAAAAAAACAGCCCAGGACCCTTCCCCATTGAGGAGTCAAGCCCCCAAAATTGTTTTGAGGGTTTTTCAGGCCCGTTTATGCTTTTTTGGGGGGTCCGGACATGCTCTCTCTCTATAATAATTTATTAGACAACCCCAAGTTTTATATTATGAATAACTCATTACCTTTTATTAGTGTTTTTCACTTTTTAAAGTCTTTTTTTAAGCTTTTTATAGTTTTTGACTTTTTTAACTCAAGTTTGGTTAGGAATTCTGACATGACTCTGAGGCAAAAGTGGTCTACATTGTTTTTCTGCATAACATTTTTTTTTTTCAGATTTTTTTTTTTTTTAATGGTCCGGACATTTCCGGACCTGTCCAGACATCCGGACCGTCCGGATCCCCCCATGTCTGGAGGTCCGGAAATGTCCGGAATTCCGGACGTCCGGAAACTACCGGACACGGGTCCAGTTCCATGTCCAGAAATGTCCGGATCCGGCGTAGCCATGGAAAATTAGAAAAAATAAAACGAGAATGAAATTATTGAGTGGGCGAGCAAGTTTTTGACACCGCCATCTTTTTGCAAGGAAGATGAGCAATATCGAACTTCAGCAATCAAACAACATCATACACATAAGACCAGATAGTCGTGAACTCGAACCAAAAGCATAATTGCATAACGAGTTTCACCAAATAAGAGTACACCAAAAACTCATAATTGACAATGTTGGAATAGTCTCACTGCTGGAGTACGAAATGCACTAGGACTACCTGGAGTACGACCTGCTGGTTCGTCCAGAACAGATCTGGGTTCTTCCAGAACAGATCTGGGCGTGGGAGGGCCTGCCAAGGAGAGAAGGTTAACAACAGTCGTATTTTTCATCACCACTTCAAGACACCCTTCACCACTTCAGGATGCAACCTGCCTAAACAGGTGGTTTTCAGGGTCTTCGGACCTTTCACCACTTCAGGACACCCTTCACCACTTCAGGATGCAGCCTGCCTAAACAGGTGGTTTCCAGGGTCTTCCGACCTTTCACCACTTCAAGACCATTCAGGATTTTCAGACTGCCCAAAACTCTCACTTCACCACTTCAGGATGCAGCCTGCCTAAACAGGTAGTTTTCAGGGTCTTCGAACCTTTCACCACTTCAGGTCCATTCGGGATTTTCAGACTGCCCAAAACTCTTCACTTCAAAATTTTCATTCCTGAATTTTCAGCTACCCGTTAACCGCTGGTGCTGCCGGGTGGTTGGCAACCAGCCCTGCGAATGGTCCAATTTTTGGGAAAAAGAACAATTTCACAATATGTATGCGGAGGTCACTCTGGACTGTGCAATACAGTGAATGCTCGTAGATGTGAAACATTTAAAAATCAAGAAGGAAGAACAGGGAACTTATGATTTAAATTTTAAATAGATGACTGTAGAAGTTTTCATGCATGCTATTGCATAACCGAAGGTTTTCCGCTATAGCTGAATTGATTGCCTTTGTGTCAAATTGTGTGGACATGACTCATGAGTACCCTCACTTTGGTTGGTTTATTTTACTTGATAGGAGTTTATTTGCACTGATTTCACATCTTGTTTATGAAGTTTTATGTTGACTGAACTAAGTCGCTCTCTTGTGGGTGTTTTGATAATGTCTGTGTTGTTTCTGTAATTGTGGACGAAAGTTCATAAATGAAAAGAGGACTCATGTGGGAGCTGTGCGGAGGTTTCGGCTGGGAGAGGACACATTTTTCCTGGATGGGAAGCCTTTGCAGATTGTTAGC
The DNA here is from genome assembly GCA_003427395.1 of Chara braunii. Taxonomy (NCBI): domain Eukaryota; kingdom Viridiplantae; phylum Streptophyta; class Charophyceae; order Charales; family Characeae; genus Chara; species Chara braunii. The sequence continues at coordinate 2,405,141 of BFEA01000020.1, read as the reverse complement.
GGCTCAATTCATTACTTCAGAATTCATCCAGAGGTGGGTGGGTTCATGATGGATTGGATCAAAGAGTCATACTCTACCATAGTAGTACTCTGTTGATCTGTTTCAGATATGTTTTTGCTAATTCAATGAAGTCAAAGACTGTAAAAGTATCTTAGATGGAAGAGTGGTGCAGTGGTAGTGTCTTTGTCAACCTGTTTATGGGTTTTTGAACTAGGAAGATTTTCATGACCGGCCGGTCACCCGAGCGTGACGCCCGAGATACCCTGCATGGGATAAAATAGAATAAAAAATAATTGCAGTGGGTTTTTTCCTCACTTTCCGAGAGGAGCCCGAATCTGGGCTCTTTTCTTTTTCTGAGAGTTGGCTGTCAAGGGGTGGGTAGGGGAGTATAAATGAATTTTAAAGGGGCTAAAGGGGTTTAAAGGTGGGTGCCTAGTGTGATTTGTTTTCTTTTCTTTTATCTCGAGTTCCGTGAGGAATTCTTCTGTGACCCTCAGCCAAAAGTTGTTTGTTACTTTGTATTCCAATTCTACACAACATTTTTTTTTCAGATTTTTTTTTTTTTTTTTTTTTTGTGCTGGGGCTGCCTGGGCCCATGCCCGGGGGTCATGCCCAGCCGGTCACCCGGTCGCCAAACCGGGTGTGACATCAGGACCCGGGCCCCCGGGATATCTCCCTAGGTTTTTAATGCTTTTTGCAAAGATGTGGGTCCTCGGCGGGCCTTAGGGGCCCCTGCCACAAATGTGCCTGCCCTAAGTGAAGGCGGGCCTAACAAATCACGAGAGGCCCTTGGCTGTCAATTTCGTATTTGGGGTCCACGCAGTTTCGTCGCGCCAGTTGGTTGAAGGAAAACACAGGCTGAGCAGCATGGAAAATCCCAGGCCTTCTAGGCCTTTCCAAAAGCACAGGCCCTGGGCGAGGTTTGCAGCGTCATACACAGACAGTTGGGAGGCCCAACCGAATGAGGCCCGGTAGCTGCACCAAAGGCGCAGCACCTTGGGGCCTACCGGAAGCTTCTGGGCCCAGGCTCAGGGCAGCCAGGCTGCGAAGCCAGGCCAGCTCTTTTCCATATAGGAAAGAGCTCGCTGGCTGGCGGCTCATTCGGGCACTCGCATGCTGGTGGCAGCGCTGCTGGAGCTGAAGCTCGTGACCTGCTGCTAGCGCTGAGCGGCGAGGTGCAAGCACGTGCGGTCGTGCAGAGAGCAGGGTGCTGCTGAGGGCAGCGCCATAGCCCAGCCTCCATAGCTGGTGGGCTTGGATGTACAGTGAGGCGCAGGGTTGGTCTTCAGGTGTACAAAGGGAAGACGTGGGAGAGAGACAAGGGAGAGACAGAGAGAAGGATGATGATGATGATGATGATGATGATGATGATGTGAGGGCACATACCTGGTATTGGCGATGGTCTGCATGGGCGACATCTTTAAGTACTTCGGAGGCTGCTGACCTCAACAGTTGCATTGTGAATTAGTAGGCTAGTTGTAGCTGTGTAGGGAGTAGGCTGGGCGCTGAGCGCCAAGTAGGGAGATAGAGACTGGATACATATGTTGGTGGTGGCGAGAGCAAGCTCTCATTGACATTGATTTTCAGTGCTACGATTCTCCATTGGTGTTATATTGGTGCAATGCTGCTTTCTGAACACTGTGATACGATTTGGCTTTCAATCAGTGCTGGGCCGGCAACCGGCCGGTTGAGCTACCCTTGTCCAACCGGAGCTGGACCAGCCCAGGGGGGATGAACCGGGAAACTGGTTTTGAAAAAAAAAAGTGCCCAAATATCTTTTTTTTTTTTTTTTTTTTTTTTTTTTGGGCAGATTCCGACTGCGCTCTTCAAGAGCTGTCCGAATCTGCAATAAAATTTTCAAGGTACAGCATTTTTCAGGGGGCTTCCAGAGGGGGGCAGGGGGTTATTATTGACATATTCAGGCAACTATGGCTTCCTCGGGGAGCGGTCAAGTAAACAAATTCACTTATCCGACCCCCCCGTGGCTGGAGCACTTCGTGGAGTATGTCATTTGATATTGATACCCCACGAGCTGAACCAGATATGATGAGAGGAGGTCCTTGCCCGAAATTATAGCCCTTCCAGAGTATATTTCGACAGCAGAAAAGTTATGGTTCCAGCTTTCAGCTCGTGGAGGCAGAGCGTTGTCAGTCCGTAAGTATCTTGCCTGGCAGTCTGTCCAGATACATGCAGTGGAGCAAGGTCCATTCGAGATAGATAGAGAGAAGAATATAGCCTAGGTCCATTCTTGGGATTGCACCTCGGACGGCTCTGAAATCACGATTCGAAAATCCGAACCCATAACTTTTTCCACAGATGGCAGGGACGACGCAGAAGGATATAATCTCAGCAAAGACTCTTCAGAAGCATAGTGTTCACCTCGTGCCTGAGGGTGAAAGAGCATCAGATGTTGCCAATGGTAACTGGTCCTGGACCACAAGATGACAAATTGGAGAAGTGGCCTACCCGACCCACATCTTAGGAAAAATGCGTGGCTGTTCTCCGCCGCTGATCTGCACAGGCAAGCGGCGGATATCCTCTGCCTGAAATGGGGTCCTGGCCGATCTTTGCCGCTGATCTGCAACGATCGGCGGCCAAGATTGGCCACTTTCTGGACTTGAAAAATCCGGGCCTACAGGACCCGGTTTCGAAATTGCGGGGCAGGGCCCGCCGCCATGAGGCCTTGGGAACACATACACGCCGGCAAAAAAAAAATTTCAGCCCCCAGCAAAAATGCGCTGGAGGCAACCGGGAGGGAACTTGCCCGGGCCACCGGCCAGTCCAACCGGGAGGACCGCGGATGGGGTAGGGGTCCCCGGTTCATCTGGGGACCAGCCCTGCTTTCAATGTGATTGTGCAATCTGAATATTGTCATCTCGTTTCTGTGCATTTTCCTTGCAATTTGGTATCGGAACTGGTTCGAAATGTGCTCATTGGTTCTTCGCAATAGCTGTTCGGTGCTTCGCATGAGGTGTGGGGCAGTGATAAGGCATGGGCGTTGAACGGTAGGCGGCCCAGGGTGGTGTGGGCGCGCCAGGAAGCTATGTGGTGACAATAGGGCTGTACGCTGGATGATGAGAGCTCGCTGATGTGGCATTTAAGCCGAGGTGGAACTCATTCTGCTGTTGGTTGTGCCGAGGCAAAGACCGGTCATCATAAATGCACATCAGGTTGCTGGTGAGAAATCAGTGGTGGGGGGCAGCATTATGAGGTACGTTGCTTCCTTCCTTATCTACCCTCTTCATTGCTTCTTACCGTGAGGAAGTGAGTCTTGTCTTTAGAGTCCTCTCAATGTGAGGTGTTGCGAGTGCTCAACCTTGAGAGTCGACATTCTCCCTGGGCAGCAAGCTGGTGGGAGACGGGCGTTGCCTCTGAAGGGCCCTGGACGAAGCACTCGGGTCACTATCACCATGCCAACCCGCCGGGACTCGTACACGCATGCTTTGCCGCAAGTCCTTGGTTCTGCTGCTGCGCAATAGAGGCCATGCAGGGCATTTCAGCCCTTCGAACAAACGCTTACCAGACCGTCTCTAAATATTTGTGGCGGGGACTCGGTGTTGATTCTGGCTGTGATCGTCGTCCTGTCTGCGACGTTAAATAATTCCTGAGGAGTTATGGTGGATCTCCTTAAATGCCTCCTGATCAGCCAGATCAGACCGGGTGTAAGGCTCGTTGCATGCGAGGATAAATAATGTGCAGGGGCTGGCAGGGTCGGCCTTGACTTGGGGCACAGGGGTGGGGCCGGATTGCACACCTTTAGACACGCTGCTCAACTAGGTGCCTAGGAACATCGACACAAAGTGACTACTCAAGAGGGATACAGGGAAAGGGTTGGATTCCGGTAACTGTTCGTGGTGGCATTAATTAGATAAACTACCATCCAGCATACATCTCTGTAGGGAGCATTATTTTTATTTTTGATTATTTAGTTGTTACGGACTTGACTAACAACTGACAGACAGCTGCAGATAGAGGAGTATATTCTTTGCTGCATTGTAATCTGTGTTAGAGTAATCTAAAAATAAATTTAATATTCCCTGTAGGATCTGACACTGGGTGACACCCAACCACCTAACTGTTTCTGTCCAGGCATACCTAAGTTAGTTGTGTATCATAATCGGTTGTGTGTCATGCTGAGGTAGGATTCAGTGTGGATTCTAGTTTAGATCATACACACTTTAGCTCATGAGTGATGCAAGCACTAGTGAGGAGGAGTTGTTAGTGGACGACCGTAGGACTACTCGTAGAACTGCTCTCAGTCGACCTTTGACTTTCCTAGAGTTAGGTCTAGGAGACGAGAGGAGACTGCGGAGAGAGGCTAGAGAGAGAACAGCGACAAGAAGAGCGAGGGTGGTTGAGGCCAGTGCCAGGTCTAGGATTATAGCTAGCACCAGTACGACCATGGCTACTTCCTCTACCATGTCGCAGGCCTCTTCACATGCCACTTCGTCAGGAGTCAGTCAAAGTGGTTCTCGGGCTTCCATTAGCCAGAGCCCTGGCTTGCAAGTCAGCCAACAGACTCAACTCACACCGGAGGATTATGAGATCCTCCAAGCTGAAGAACTTCAGGATGAGTTGCAACGACAGTTGGATGAAGCAGCAGAGAGAAGAAGAAGGGCAATAATGAGAAAAGCTAGACTAGGTAATAGATTGCAGGAACTAGGCAAGCTGGAAGCACTAGACGAGTCCACATTAGATCCCGCTATGCAAGCACTGCGGAATTCGCTCCGGTGTGTGGCGGAGACCCAGGTTGTTCAGCAGGAAGTGTTGGCTGAACTAGTGGCACGCCAAAAACGAATTTTGGCTGCATTACAGGCTCCTCGTCCAATGATGAGGCAGTCTCAGGTTGCTGTAACTCCCCCTTCGGTTGCGGGTCCATCAGTGACGCCATCGCCGGTAGGGCCTTCATTCTCACCTATGTTTGGCATGGCCCCTCTAGGTGGTTATGTGGCGATTAGTGGTTCGGTCCTTAGAGTCTCAGCCGTACCATCGACGACAGTCATTACTACAATCCCACTGTCAAGCCAGACCCATGTTAGTGTGCAGCAACCTGTTTCGGTGGCTATGTAGCCACTGCAGCAATCCCCTGGGCCAATGCAGCCTATGCAGTGGATGCCCAAAATACCCTTGCTAAGTCCTAAGCCCTTCTTTGGCGATAGGAAGAAGGATGAGGACTTGGATACCTGGGTGAGGACGGTGCCCACCTATGTGAGGCACAAACTTACCAGGCTGGAGCAAGAAGTTGTAGTGGCTGCCTCCTTTCTAGAGGGGTCAACAGCCCGCTGGTTGTTGAATGGCCTAGTGCAACAGCAGGGCTACGGTCGGAACTTCGATGCGAGGGCCCAGGCCCAGACATTGGAAGAGTTCGTACGGTTCGTGTATAATAGGTGGCATGACCCACAAGGGGCCCAAAAGGCGAGAGATGCGATCAATAGTCTTTGTGCCAGAAGGTACAAGAATGTTAGAGAGCTCACGGATACCATAGAACGTCTGCTCGTGGTACCTGGTGTGCGCTATGACCAGCAGGTACTCCTTACGGATTACCTTAGATGTCTACCTTCAGAGGTTAGAACAAAGCTGGTAGATGAGGCCTATGTCGAACAATACAACTTCGCCTCCTTCAGCAAGAAGGCTTTAGATATAGAGGCAAAGTTGGGATCTGCGCATCAGAGTCAGGGAGATGGTAGGAAGAAGAGACTACCCCAAGACTGGAAGAAGAAAGGTCAACTAATGTTCGTCTACCACGATGGTCAGGCGACATAAATTAACGACTTCCCAGACCTTGGGGAGAAAAAGCACGATGGGGCCAACGAGACTTCAGATGGGGGAGTCGTGGCACGTATTAAAGAAAAGGTTAGGGGGACCAGGAAGAAGAAGGTAGGACGGTCTACGGGTCAGGGCGACCAAGGAACGCCCACATGGGTGAAACTTGGTTTAGAGTATGAGGTGTGGAGGGACCGAGTCGCTAGGGGCACGTGCATGAACTGTGGCAACTATGGCCACACGTCTCGAACGTGCCGAGGCAAGAAAGTCCTAACGAGGGTAGCCTCACCAACGGTGGTGGGACTATGACAGTTCTTCTGCGAGCACTTTGCAGGGAAACACCTTGGGCCAGTAGGAGTTTTAGCCGCTCTTACTCACGCTGAAGTGGTAATGTTGCCTTCCCCACTTCAGGCATTGGCCAGGGCTAGTGACCCACGTATCGCCCCGCAGACACATTCAGACCCACCGGCGCTCTGTTCGAGAGATGTGTCTGAGGCCCTAGAAGAGTTAGAGACTGAGTGGTCAGGAAAGGACCCCAGAGACTCTTGGGCGATGATCAGTAGAGGTCCAAAGGGTGAACATTTCGTGGTAGAGGTTGATGTAGGTGGCCGYAAAGTTGRCGCCTTCGCAGACATAGGCTCTACACGAAACTTCATCAGTCGTGCTTGTGTGGATAGACTGTGCTTAGGGGACCAAGTGCAGCGGCTTAGCAAAACTGTAGCTTTTGCGCTAGCCAACAAGCACCAAAAGATTGTTAAAGACTATGTCAGGACGTAGTCTGTTCCTTCTCTTATGGAGGAGGGGAAGCGAGACATAAAATCTCATTCCTCGTCAGCGACGAACTGCCCTTCGATATGCTACTAGGCATGTACTACCTCGAGGTCGCACAACCTCGGTTTGATTGGGATAGGAAGGTGTTGATACACAAGTTGCCAAATGGTAGGACCGTTAGACTGCAGAAGTATAAGGCTAGCAGTCTAGTGGATAACTACGGCTGTATGTGTGCTTCCTCTTTCTATAACTACTACAAGCAGAATCGCGAGGAGGACATGTATCTAGTTTTTGTCTCTGAGAAAGGGGAGGTTGTTAAAACACCCCCAGAGATAGAATCAATCGTCGCAACATATTCATACCTTTTTGAGGAGCCCATAGGCGTGGTAGAAAGGGAGGTGGTGCATGCAATAGAGGTTGTCCCAGGTAGTAAGATACCTAGAGGACGAATTTATAGGATGTGTCCTGCGGAGTTGGATGAGCTCCGCGGCCAATTCCAGGAGCTCATAGAAAAGGGATGGATTTGGCCTAGTACCTCCCCTTACGGTGCACCAATCGTATTTGTCTAAAAGAAGGGAGGTACCCTGAGGATGTGCATTGACTATAGGGGCCTCAATGCCATCACCGTTAAGAACGCGGAGCCCCTACCCCGCATCGACGACCCCTTGGATAGAGTGCAGGGATGCCGGTACTTCACCAAGATAGATCTGAAGTTCGGATACCATCAAATTGCCATTAGACCTGAGGACCAGCACAAAACCGCATTTCAGACTAGGTACGGTCAGTACGAGTTTGTGGTGACGCCCTTTGGCCTATGCAATGCACCTGGTACGTTCCAGCACGCAATGAACATGATATTTCATGATTACTTAGACAAGTTTATCGTCGTGTACCTCAACGATATTCTTATCTTTAGTAGGACTGTAGAGAAGCACGCTGAGCACTTGAAAATACTGCCAGGAGTCCTAAGACAGCACATATTTTTCTATGTAAGATATGACCATGAGACCTTGCGCTGGATCAAAACACAGCCGGTACTCTCAGACGCACTCAAGAGATGGATACAAGTGATAGACATGTATGGCTATCAACTTGATCCTATCAAAGGAGAGTACACCAAGGTGGCGGATGCACTATCTCGACGGGCAGATTACCTGGGTGAGCTAGTAACTGAATTTAGCATATCTAATGATCTGACTCGATCGTTGGTGGAAGCCTATCAGCAAGATCCAGTCATGTAAGAGATCATTCGTAAATTCCAAGCAAAGGACAAAGTGACTTTGGATGAATTTACAATGGTGTATGGCTTGCTGTTTCTTGAAAAGGTAGGGAATAAAAGATTGTGTGTGCCTAATAGAGAGTCTTTGCATAGTTTGTTTCTAGGTGAGTGTCAGGATGCAACTGGACATTTGGTTATAAAAAGACTTCAACTAACCTAGTGCAGAACTTTTGGTGACCCACTATGATGCAAGATGCGAAAAAGTACGTTGAAACTTGCCAGGTTTGCCAAAGGGACAAACCTAGGACTCAGGCTCCGCTTGGGCTTATCAAGCCCTTGCCGATTCCTGAAGGTCCTGACCAGAGTGTGTCCATGGACTTCATGGATACTCTCGTGACCAGTTAGTCTGGAAAAAGGCACATCTTCGTGATAGTAGACCGCTTTACTAAGTATGCAAGACTTGTCGCTATGCCAGAAACTGCTAAAACTGACTATGTCATCAAACTGTTCCTGGATAACTGGGTCAGGGATTTTGGACTACCTACGTCGATTGTAAGTGACAGGGATGTAAGGTTTACCAGCGAACTGTGGCAGGCAACAAATGAACAGATGGGTACCAAGCTCCAAATGACGTCAGGGAACCACCTCGATTCAAATGGCCATGCAAAACAGATGAACCGGGTAGTACAACACCTACTTCGGCATTATATTAAGCCAAGTCAGGATGACTAGGACGAGAAGTTACCTCTCGTCGCCAGCTTGTACAACAATGCAGTGCACAATACTACTGGTATGACTCCCAACCAGCTGCACCTTGGTTGGAAGCCCAGAACTGCACTTGACTTTCTGCTACCAGAAAGGCAACCCACGGCAGCACCTGGTAGCATAGAGTTTGCTGTTAATTATGAACAGATGCTGCAGCAGGCCGTCGAACATATTAGAAAGTCTCAGGATGCTATGATCGCATCTGAGAATAAACATAGACGGCGCTCTTAACTTTCAGGTAGGTGATAGAGTCTGGGTAAAGTCGTCTGAACTAGGCCAGGAGTTGGGGATCTCACGTAAACTTATGCCACAGTACTTTGGGCCCTGGGAGATCTTAGACATTGTAGGGGATCAACCGGATGGGCCTTCATACGTGATTCGCATTCCTGCACACTTGCGTACTTACCCTGTTTTCCATGCATCCAAGTTGGCACCTTTCGCTGCCACAGATCAGTTTYCCTCTAGGAGATCAATGCTGCCCCCAACCATGGACGGACACGTGGACATTGACGATATCATCGAGCACAAGCTGATGCCTGTGCCCAAACCTCCAGGAAGGGGACGACCGCCAAAACCACAGATGCAATATCGAGTGCGGTTCAGATATCACATTGATCCTCAAGAAAACCGGTGCTTCGCAAGAGAGGAATTAATGAAGACTGCTCCTCAAATTATCTCAAGTTATGAAAGAAAGTTTGAAAGGGAAGCAGCCTGTTATATAGAAACTTCTCAAAGGACAATCGAAGAAAAGGAGGAGGGAATGCGAAGATTTGGGTCCTCGGCAGGCCTAAGGGGCCCCTGCCACAAATGTGCCCGCCCTAAGTGAAGGCGGGCCAAACAAAGCACGAGAGGCCCTTGGCTGTCAATTTCGTATTTGGGGTCCAGGCAGTTTCGTCGCGCCAGTTGGTTGAAGGAAAACACAGGCTGAGCAGCGTGGAAAATCCCAGGCCTTCTAGGCCTTTCCAAAAGCACAGGCCCTGGGCGAGATTTGCAGCCTCATACACAGACAGTTGGGAGGCCCAACCGAATGAGGCCCAGTAGCTGCACCAGAGGCGCAGCACCTTGGGGCCTACCGGAAGCTTCTGGGCCCAGGCTCAGGGCAGCCAGGCTGCGAAGCCAGCCAGCTCTTTTCCATATAGGAAAGAGCTTGCTGGCTGGCGGCTCATTCCGGCACTCGCATGCTGGCGGCAGAGCTGCTGGAGCTGAAGCTCGTGAGCTGCTGCTCTCGCTGAGCGGCGAGGTGCAAGCACGTGCGGTCGTGCAGAGAGCAGGGCGCTGCTGAGGGCAGCGCCATAGCCCAGCCTCCATAGTTGGCGGGCTTAGATGTACAGTGAGGCACAGGGGTGGTCTTCGGGTGTACAAAGGGAAGACGTGGGAGAGAGACAAGGGAGAGAGAGAGAGAAGGATGATGATGGTGATGATGATGTGAGGGCACATACCTGGTATTGGCGATGGTCTGCATAGGCGACATCTTCAAGTACTTCGGAGGCTGCTGACGTCAACAGTTGCATTGTCAATTAGTAGGCTAGTTGTAGCTGTGTAGGGAGTAGGCTGGGCGCCGAGCGCCAAGTAGAGAGATAGAGACTGGATACATATGTTGGTGGTGCCGAGAGCAAGCTCTCATTGACATTGACTTTCAGTGCTACGATCCTCCATTGGTGTTATATTGGTGCAATGCTGCTTTCTGAACACTGTGATACGATTTGGCTTTCAATGTGATTCTGCAATCTGAATATTGTCATCTCGCTTCTGTTCATTTTCCTTGCATTTTCATCACTGTAGCACCCATTCGTGTTCGGAGGGAGAACGCGAACGTATTATGGAGAACGCGAATATCCTCCAAGAACCAGCGAACGCGAACATTAAAAAAAGGAAAAAAACTTTAAAAAAGGTCCTCAAAAAAATATGAAAAACTTCAAAAAAGTGTATGTTATGTAAAATAATCCTCAACAAAACTTTAATCCTTCATGGGCTGCGGGGGTAATTCTCCCATAAGTCCGCGCCGAGCATCGGTTGTTTCCTGCATGCTTGGCCGTACGATTGTCAGATCGATGGTGGAGACTGTCCTATTTCGTTGATCCGAGCGGTATGTCATACGGTCTCGTGCGCCCTGGTGATGACACGTCTCATGTTTTGTGGTAGTGCATTGTGATTGTTGATCTTTCCTTATCGCCTGGTTGAGATATGTTGATTGGGCGTTGTGGGATGGGTTGTCCTTTTGTTTTCGCCATTGTTGTGTCACAAGTGTTGTTTTTCATGTATATAAAACTGGATGAAAAAAAGATAGATGCAATAATGCCAATAACCTGCTCAAATATGCCTATGTTATCGGCCAGGATGGCCACCCACAGGCCATGAATCGGCCTCAAGGCCCAGCGTCCGATCGTGGGAAACAGAGCCCTGAAATGAGGCTTCAGAGGCCCTGCGCCCAACAGTTGACCGAAGTCATCGGTATATCGGAATATTGGGGCTCACGCGTCAAAGTCTTCACGGACCCAGTCCAGGCCACCGATCAGACACACACACTTGGTTGTACACAGGTGTCCAGGCATTACTTTGGTCCAAGTGGAAGTCTGTAACTGTACGAGATCCAGGGCGTCGGCTGTGAGTCAATCTGAGCTTCCACACGTGAGAGACCAGAGGCTGGTCAACGGTGTCAACATTATTTATTGACCCAGCCCCTGGGGGTCAACATTCAGTCTTGCACTTGCTGCTTGACGCTGGCACGGCGCTGGCTTGACACTGGCTGGACGCTGGCAAGACGCTGGCTCTACGCTGGCATTGTGCGACGATGACGCGAGACTGCTGCTTTGCGTGCTGGTGCCAGCTGTCTTCTCGGATGCTGACGTGGCACTTGCCACACTGTCTCTGGCATTGCTGACGTGGCGCATGCCACACTGTCTTCGACGCAGATGGGGATGCAACAAGGAGGGAGATCAGGAACTGGGGGATTTATTGAGTGCGAGAGGGAAACTTACCGTCGACATTGCTCACTGCAGAGACGTCTTCATGGGAGACTTGTGCCTATGTGGCACTATGTTGTGATCAGATCTCGTCAGACTGGTTTCTGGGACACTGTTTACTGACATGGATGTGGGGAGATGCCCGAATCAGAAGTGGGGATTGAGGGAGTTCTATCTACAGAGACATTGATGGATACTTTCTCTTCCACCCTAAGTTAATTATCCCTCCTATCTACTTCGTCCTATGGTTACGAGACATTATATTACAGAATCAATACAGATCACATTTCATGATTATTGGAGACATTTATCAGCGCTTAGACTTCTTGTATTTCGGCACTTGACGAGTTTCTCTCCTGACTGGGTTCATTACAATAGATGTTGGTTTGCGGTAATAATTTGGCAGGGGGCATATCTTTTAGTGGAAAGACAAAAGCACCAAAAAAAACTTTAAAAAAGTCAAAAGAGCTAATCGACCGATTTCACTTTCGTCGACGCCGATCTTTGCATAGATTTGTTGATCTTGGCTGTTGAACGGGCTCGTTTTCACTAGCGGCGATCTCT
>BFEA01000020.1:2374576-2392300 GCA_003427395.1 Chara braunii | reverse complement strand
CTTCTTCTTCTTCTTCTTCTTCTTCTTCTTCTTCTTCTTCTTCTCCGCCTCCTCCTTCTCCTCCTCTTCTTCTTCTTCCTCCTCCTCCTCCTCTTCCTCCGCCTGCTGCCTCCTCCTCCTTCTTCAGAGAGAGAGAGAGAGAGAGGTTACAGGCAGAGGTTACATCAGGCCATGAGGCCCAGGATCTGATTCGACATTTTTTTGGCAGACATTGATTGGACACTCAGCAGGGAGACTATTTATGGACTTCGCTATCGCGATCTTGGTCTTCTCCCTCATCTCCATCTTCGTCTCGCCTCTCCCCCCCCCCATCTCCTCATCCGTGGTATCTCCCCATGTGCATGATCAAGGAGGGACCTTTCTTCTATATCTGCAGTCCCTCCTCTCTCTCTCACATGTGTGGTGTATGATGGGGTGTCATGTCAGTATCTGATAGGTCAGGCCATATCTTCGAGTCTTCTGTTGCGCCACATTATGCTATTTTCATATGTATCTGGATGCACATTGCTTGTTGATGTTTTGCTGACGCTGCATTGTCCATTCGAGTCCTTTTCATCACTTTGCGGATCGTTGGCTCCATATAAATCGCTCGACTGAGCATGTATCACGTGGGCAAATGCAACTTCTGGTTTGTCAAAACAGGTCCGGATGGAGTGGTGGTGTAAGTCATAATCCGTCACCCTAGCTCTGATGTGTAGGCCTCTGAGCTCCCACCTCTTGCATTCAGCTACCGTCTTAACCCAAAAACAATGTACATACGCCGTGTGTTAAAAGAACATGCAAGGACATTGCATTTGAATACAACGTATGTACATTATGCTAAAAATTTTGAAGAACGACTTTTCCGAAGAGGGCTACCGGTACTGTAGTCACCCCTGTAGGGTCCTCTATCGCTGCGTCGGGCAGGTGTTGGTGTGGCTCAAAGATGAAAAAACAATGAATCATGATTCATGACCAATAGCGACAGCCGTGAGAAAACACAGGGTTGTGCCATCTGCGAGGGGAAAAACAAAATCGGAAAGACCTACCTTTCTATCTGAGTCCCACCCACCCCATCTAAACCGCAAGGATCCCGTAAAAAAAAAGGGAGGAATTTCTCAGGCATTGGACACCCCAAATGCAACGCACGACGGACATACAATTCTTTTGACTGCATCATCAATTCGAAGAAAAAAACATGATTGCTGAAAACCCATTTTTCGGAGGTAAGTTGAAAACAATGCAGTAACGTACATAGTACGTACGTACGTTGTTTTTGGATTAGTTTGCTCCTGTTTGGCGGATTGCAGAACTTCATAGTTCTCCAGTGGCAAGGGGGTCATCATCATCAGGTTGTTTCTGATTTGTATCGTTAACTCTAAGATTATCTTTACGCTCTTTCTGTTCTTTTGCTGGCCTCTTAGATTCCGTGAAATTACTTTTACCAATCTCTTACAATTGGATGGAAAGATGTAACTATCTGTGTGTGGAGAGCCGGGGCGGAAGGGGTTCGGTATGTTTGTGTCCAATTGGTTCTGAGTTTTGATCCCTCGTTGCCCTGAAGCCATCGATTGACATTCAGAGGTACGTGTGTTCTCTTGTGAATGTTATCTTGAAAGATCTTGGCAGAAAGAAATATGGCTTGAACTTCTGAATAAGGGKTACGTGTGTGGACCCACTTTGACCGTCCTGGTAGTTTCGACATTCAGAGGTATATGTGTTCTCTTGTGAATGTTATCTTGAAAGATCATGGAAGAAAAAAGAAATATGGCTTGAACTTCTGAATAAGGGCTACGTGTGTGGACCCACTTTGACCGTCCTGGTGGTTTGTTTCGAACTTCATCCAGTGGTCCATGTATCATTATGAAATTAAAGGTCATCCCATCACCTCCTGCACCGCAAGTGCCATCTATGAAAAGGTGGTATGTTCTCTTTGTGTCGCAACAAACAAATGACCTGCACCGCAGAATAAATGAACAACAAACAATTGACCTGAACCTAATTCTCTCGTCAGCCACCAAGCAATTATGTAGGGCGGTGAATTTTTTTTTTCCTTCTTTCTTCTTTCTTCTCTTCTGTTCTGCAGAGTGCGTATCTTCATTCAGGTTCTCTGTTAGTGTTACTCACAGTTGTTGACAACATGTCCCTGACTTGTTGTTGGTACTTGTGAACAGTATTGGAGGGATCGCCTTATGCGGGTCAAGGCATTGGGATTAAATACGATTCAGTTCTATGTTCCGTGGAATTTCCATGAGCAGAAACGTGGAAATGTTCGATTTGACGGGTGGCAGGACTTTCCAAAATTCTGCAGGATTGCTCAGGAAGTAGGCCTTCTGGTGATGTTACGACTTGGTCCTTATGTGTGTGGAGGTGCGCTCTGTTATTTCCCCTTCCTGACTTCAACGGGGTCCTGCTACTTAGCCACCCAATTCATATTTCCACCTGTTTACACACTCACCCATCTGCTTGCCTGCCTCCCTAACTAACTGTCCCTGCGTCCCTAGATTTTGGTGTCCCTTCCTGCCTGCCTGCCTGCCTCCCTAATTCGCTCCGTCCCTGCATCCCTGAATATCGGTGTCCCTGCCTGCCTGCCTGCCTCCTAACTGATTGCGTCCCTGCATCCCTAACTAACTGCGTCCCTGACTCTCTAACTATATGCTTGCCTGGCTGCCTCCCTAACTATTTGCTTGCCTGCCCAGCTCCCTAGTTCACCGTGCAGACTCCAAATTTGAGTCTCAGGATCCAGGTCCCCAAGTCATGAAAAGGCCCAGACAGCCGAAAACAGAAAAGAGGCAAGTCGGGTACTACCCTCAGGCTACAAAGGTAAAAATTCGACTGGTACCCGGCCCTCAAGTCCAGTCCCACAGTCAAAATATAGCAGCACTCCGAGAAAAGTCTGGAAGGCACCGGGCCCCAATATTCCACAGCAAACAGGCCGTGGACAACCGGTACCAAGTCAAATCAGGCCCAGGAGACGGGGCTTGGGCAAGGAGGTCGTGCTCTCCCTCAACTAACAGAAATTCATAAAATAACACATGACAAAAATAAATTAGCTATTCGATGTCGATGGTTGAATCATCTTACACCATTGTCATTAGCTATCTGGTGGTTAGATGATGGGTCAATTATTTCACTAGGGCGAAAGGGAGTCTTATGTACTGATGGTTTTGACGAAGATTCTGTGAAACTTTTAGCTCGTTATTTAGAAGTTGTTTGGAATGTGTGAACTTTGACATGTTTCTTTTGTCATTTTCTGAATTATTTGATTGTTTTGTGGAGGATCTTCCTGTGTGGTTGAGGTTGGGAGACGAGGGAAAGCTTACCTGGACTTACCTGGCGACATCGTGACTCATCTGCTGCTGGTCTCCACAAAGGTGAGGAGTGTCAGCTCCATCCTCCTCAGCTTGATATGGATGTTGTGAGGAGGATGGGCGCTCTGCTGGATCTGCACAGTGATATGTTAGAGGCGGTCAGAAGAGATCATACATTGCTGACGTGGCGAGAGGGGAGAAGCCGGATGAGGAAGTGAGGAAGAGAGGCGACAGACATGAATTGTTTATTACTATTGTCCTCTCCTCCTCCTCCTCTTTGCATTATTTCTCCTGTATCCCTCCACTCTCTCTGCTCTTCTATGATGACTCGCTGCTGTTGACATGAGCTATCAGTCGAATTATGTACTCGCATTTGCAATGAACCCAGTCAGATGGAAAACTCGTCAATGTCAAAATACAGAATGTCTCAGCACAGTTTCAATGTCTCCAGAATCGTACATGTAATCAAATAGTCCAATGTCTCATGACCAGAGAAGAAGCTGATAGGAGGGAGATAAGATTTAGAGGGTGGAAGAGAAAGTACCCATCATCTCAGTAGATAGATCTCCCTCACAAGCCCACTTCCCCTTCAGGCATCTCCCACTCGCCACGTCAGCAGACAGTCTCCTCTGACACGCTCTGACAATGAACAGATCTCATCATGGCGCAGACTTCTTCTGAAGATGTACAGCAATGCGCAATGTTGACATGAACGCAAACAGGTAAGCTTTCCCCGACATTCGACCAATCCCACAGCCCTGATCCTCCTCCTCCTCGCTGATACTCCATCAAAGTCGTAATCAGTGTGGCAAGAGCCACGCCAGCATAATCAAATGTCCAGGTGGTGCCATAGACAGAAACAGGCGCCAACACAAAGCAATAGCAGTCCTGCGTCGTCGTCCAACGTCAAGCCAGCGTAGACCCAGCTTCAAGCAGCATGTGCAAGAATGAATGTCCACGGTCAGGTCCTGAGTCAACACATAGTGTTGACTTGAGTTGACCAGCCTCAGGTCTCATGCATACGACGGCCCAGATCGTCCATCAGTCAATGGCCTGGATCCTTTACAGTTGCAGAAACCGATATTTCCCATTTGGGCTTGATCTCGTCCGGATACCTGCAAACAACCAGAGGTGCGTACGTGATCTATGGCCAAGACTGGAAACAGCTTGACTTGACTTGTGTGCCTGAATTTCCGAGCTGAGGTCAACTGTGGACTTGCCAAGGTCAACTGTCTCACGTTAGACCTCGGAAGGCCGTTTCTGGCCTTGCCTGCGGTGCCCCACAGTTGTAGGCCTTCGGGCAGGCATCTCATGACTTGGGCGTGACCTTTGGCCCCCGTTTCGGGCCTTTGCACAAAAGTGACGACCCACAGCCGTGTCTGGTGCTCATTTGAGCCGAGTTATTCCAGCATTCATGATTGGAGACATCATATTGGGCGCCGGGTTCAGACTTGTTTGCCCTGCTTGAACTCATCGACACTGGGTTCATTACACTGACTCTCTTGGGGTGCTTCTGAATCATTTGTTGTGGGGTTTTTCGTCCGCATTTCCACACTCTTTTTTTCCACATCCTGTGTAGGAGCGAGTATGTCCTGTTGCGACACTTGTCAGCTTCTCCTTCCCACTTATGTCATGTGTGAGGTTCCTCATGATGGAGACAAAACAAAAGCATTGAGAAAATCAGCAGCAGGGGGTGGGGAGGAGATGACAATTGCAGTTACCTTTGTTTCTGTATTCAACTTTTCATGCAGAGTGGGAATTTGGAGGTTTTCCTGAATGGCTTCTCACGGAGAATGTTGAGCTGCGTTCTTCTGACCCTGCATATTTACGTCTGGTATGTTGACTACTTCCTCCATGTTGCAGTTGTGTCTGACCAGCATTCATGTAAATAAGACTAATAAGTTAAAATAACATAGTTAATGTTTAATGTTTTACATAATCTAACATTTTATTAATTTATTAATTCCTTTAATAATAAGTTTAATTAAAATTATTATTATTATTTTAATTTTTTTCCTTCTTTTTTTTTTTTTTTTTTGGTTGAGACGATGCTCCAATCTATTCGTGGGGAGCAACACGGCTGGGAACCAGGCCCAGCGTCCCTTATCAGAATACAAAAATGACCTACCGGGGCCATTACCCGGCCTTCGGCTTAGAACGATTGAAGAAAAGGGAGAACTCAGAAACATTCATGGTCCGCTACTCAGACTCTACCAAGTCACTAGAATATGTGTGTCAAAAAGCCTCCCAACCACGAATCAGATAGGTGAAGCCTATTCAATCCACCTACGACCACCACCAGCATGGCTATTTTCAGCATGAACCGAAGCTCTCCCAGGCCTCATGCTCCCATCAGGTTAGGTTACAGCGTTGCACCACCTTGCTCTAGCACCGGCCAGCATTGCTCCAGTTACGACCACCGATGACCACTGAGACTGCCCCCGCAAACAGCCCCCCAGATCTCTCTACCAGGCCTCACACCCCCACTAAGCTAGGTCACAGAGTCGCACCACCTGGCGCCAGCTCCGGCCAGCGTTGCTCCAGCATCGATCTTCGAGAGCCACTGAGTTTTTGATCACCCTTCGCAGGATCACAGATGACTTGCCAGATAGCGCCTATTCCTACAACCTCCTCGAGAGGCAAACCGAATGGAAAGAAATACGAAATTGGATGTTAGAATTCTTCTAGAGAGATCGCCCCTCCCTCCCCCTACCCCTCCCCCCTCAGCCCTACACTGCCTCCGCCGAGGCGAGTCACCCACTCTCCCTCGGCCCCAATATAGGACCAACCCTCTACCTCCCTTTCCCCAGGAGCACGCAGTTCCCACCTAAAGCATGCCCCCCCACCCCTTACCCATTTCTGCCTCCGCTGGGACTGATGTTGACCCACACGCCAGCCCCTGCCCCAGAATAGGGCAACCCCCTACTCCGCCCCTACCCTTTTTGAGACATTCACCCCCCACCTTGTGATGCCCCTGTAGAGCTCCCCCCCCCCCTTTCTTACCGTTCAGGCCTCCGGGAACGATCCAATCCAGCTGATTACAGTTATTGATGACACACTAACCAAAATGTCGATCACAATTTGGAAAAGCAGGGCCTCTTCAAAAATATGCAATAACCCCCGAAAACACCCTACACCTTTAGGAAAACCCACTGAAGAAAGCGCAGGGCAGCAGTAAGACTAGTACGATTATTTCCCTGCCCCTTGCGCCAATCAACGTTTGGCAGCTCCCACCATGTGCACGTATCACCAATTTGAAAGAAGCAAAAAACTAATTATCGGAGAGATTCCGAAGTTTTCGGGTTCCAAGATTAGAAAATCATGATAGAACTTTACTTGGGACTTTTAGAAATTATAGTCGAAATTTCAAGGATACGTAATTATAGAACAGATCCCTACGAATTGTGCTGGCGATTCAGAATGGATAATATATGTTTGTGTGTATGTGTGCACATGTAGATGAGAATACTTTGGTTGGGACTTTTAGAAATTATAGTCGAAATTCAAGGATATCATGGATATGTGTATATGTGTGTACATGTAAATGAGAATTTGGCTGATCAGAAAATAGAGGATAAGATTGTGAGTTTATTTTTCCAAATTTGAGAAGCTGAATTTATAATTATGTAAGCACTAGATTAGAGCAAGAATATAGGAAATTAGAAGATACAAAATTAAAATCAGCGAAATCAATTTGAAAAGGCAGCCGACGCAAAGAGCACCACACATGTTCGCAGGAAATTCTCCTGCTCCATTGCCGCTGTCATTTTTGCGCCGCTACCTGCTTCCGTGTCTTTAACCGGTGAACCAGCTCAAACGAATGCTTGAAACCGCCAGCTCTTTCTGACGCTCCAGCTTGTAACAAGCCTCCCTCCCCCCGCTCCGCATGAGAAGATGCTCCTCACTTTCTGCCCGTGCTGCCCAACCAACCTCCACTAGATTCGCGCAGGAGCATAGGAGCAGGGCCACTACCATGCCCAAGATCTCATGAAGACTATCCTAATCACCCCGACAGCCTCCCCTTCCTCTAGCGTGTCAACCCGCGACACCACATAAATGAAGCATGGAGCAAGAGACCTCTTCAGCCTAGGTTATCAGGGCTGGAACAACCCTCAGCCGAAGCATCACATCAATGGCCGCGCCAGACAAAACCAAAGGAACCTCGCGTCATCACCTGCCGCCATAATCCCCATTGCCCACATCAACTCCTTGATATTCCTTGCAGGGAGCCGTGCCGTCAAGGCGCCACCAACTCACGAACCAGCCCATGTCGATAGCGGAGCGGCGCGGTGCTCCCGGTCGCGCTGCGCCACTCCTTGAATTTTGTTCTTCTCCAATGTTAGGAGCTGCGAAACACGGACTGAGACACAGCTGATTTCTGAGTTTTGCCCATGGAATGTATGCTTTGCTGAGTCATAGCTGCTTTGTGTTGTCCTTTGCACAGCCGGGCAATGCCCTGGCTGTCCGCCATAGCCTTGGCCTTGGAGGAAGGAGGAAGAAGGGTGGGCATGACTATGGTGGACCTCATGTGATACCTGCAGTAGAAGAGGGATTCAGACATTGATTCTGGTTCAGCCATTCAACATTATTACTATTATTTCTTGTTTGAATAACAGGGGAGGAGATAAGGAGGAGAGTGGTTGGCGAAGAAGCAGGGAATTATCATTGGTCTTTGCTGGTGTACATTTTATTCTTCTTTCTTTCTTCTTCTTCTTCTTCTTTCCCTCTCTCTCCTCTCCGGTTCATTCATTTCTTTTTGCGATTGGACGGCATTGTGTTTTCTCATGATTGTGTACTTCGAAATTGGCCAGGATTTTAACACCAATCAAATTGAGTGAGCATTTGCAGGTCTTGTTCTTGTCAAACCAACACCTGAGGCGGCAGTGCGATTGGGCAATAGATAGCAGTCCATTGAAAACCCCATAGCCAATCACAACCCTGAATCCTCAAGCATTCAGTAAATGAAGATGAGTACGATGCCCGAGTGGCAGGGTAGTGGCGTCAAGAACTTGTTTGCTCAGGCTTATCAAGTTTACCACAAATGATAAATCATGTCTCAGACTCTGAGGTATAAAATTTATATAAAAAAAGAAGAATAAATCCAACAGCGCCTCTTCCTTCCCCTCCCAGATTCCCACCGTATTTTGTTATCCCCTCCCCCAGCCCTCCCCAGCTCCCTCCTCTTCCTCCCCAAGCCCTTCCACCAGCACCCTTCTATTCTCTGAGCCCACTTCTGTGATCTGACGCTTACCATGGGTCTTGTTATGCAGGTTGATGAATGGTGGGATCACCTTCTTCCTGAAGTTGTTCCTCTTCTTTACAAAAATGGAGGACCCATCATAATGGTCCAGGTGAGGAAATGAGCAGGGCATGTTGGATGACGAGACTTGACAACAAGCCTTACGTGCGCCTGGAGAGTCATTGCACCAGTCCAAGGGGTGTTTGTGTATGTGTGGGGCTGAAAGAGGCAAAAAAACGGCAATGCAGTCATTGATGTTAATAAAACCCAAAGGTGTAGTGGAAGACTCAACAAGGAGATGGAAGCCAATGGGCAACAGATAAGCTCAGATGGAAAGCAACTAGGAATGGAAGCCAAAGCAGGTGAAGGGTGAAAGCTGTCTCCCAACGTACACAAACATATGAGGTGACCAATACACATGATGGAGGAGGAGGAGAAGGAGAAGAAAAAAGAAGAAGAAGAATTTCAATGAGTCTCCAAATCCCTTGCTACATATGGACACAATGTCTCTCTCACAGCCCAAGGCACTGATCCTTCAAACCTGCTCTCATAGCCACCAACGAAAGAATGTGGAAGAAGAAGAAGGAAGAAGAAGAAGAACACAGAGAAGCAGAAGAAGAGTTGGACACCCTGCAACGTTCTAGCATGTGGCGCTATTCACAATTCTCACAGCCGGGCTTTTCTTTCGCACGCTGGTTTACGGGAACACATTCAAAGGAAGGCTTGCTCCATGGAGGTCACACTGGCAGACACCTGCAACACAGCAAGTTGTAAAGTGACTCTGAAGAGTCTGAGCCTATATATTGGCACCGTAATGGATTTGATATCCTGGAAAGGGAAATGGAATAAGCTGCTCCTAAAATCAATTCCAATGGCTGCAAAAGCTGCCCCATTGAGCGCAGCTTGAAAAGCGCCTGCTAAAATAAGAAACTCGCCAAATAAAGCTACTGAAAGGCATTTTCACTTTGCAGCCCCTAAATTCGACTCCCAGGGTCAATGTCCCCAAGTCAAAACAGGCCAAGAAGGCTGAAACAGAAAAGGTGTCGAGTCGGGTACCCCTGAGGCCACGTAGGTCAAAATTCAACCGGTACCCGGCCTCAAAGTCCAGTCCCACAGTCAAATGCAGCAGCGCTCCAAGGAAAGGTCTGGAAGGTACTGGGCCTCAGTATTCCAAAAGCAAACAGGCCGCGGGAGACCGGTGCCACACAAAGTCAGGCCCAAGCCAAGTCAAGCAAAAGGCCAAGTGAAGTCGGGCCAGTCCAAGTCAATAAGAAGACTGGCCCAGCCTCATTCGAACAGATTGCTCATTCGCAAGAAGGTGGAAGCGCTGCTGGTGCTTGTGCGCTATTGCGAGTGACTGAGTGCTACAGAGCCCTGTTGGGCAGCGCTGTGCTGTGGAAGACAGGCGGCCATAGCCACACAGTAGTAGTAGTAGTAGAGCATGTGTAGGAGGCGGATGTATCCAGGGTTGTGATCCTCATAGTGAGAGAGAGAGAGAGAGAGAGAGAGAGAGAGAGAGAGAGAGAGAGAGAGAGGCAGCGAGGCAGCGAGGCTGTGCGGCATAAGCCAAGAGAGGGAGAGAGTTACATACCTGATTGAGGTTGCTGTGTGCTGCGCTGATGAGCGCTTGGTGACTCAAACTCAGAATCTGTATAATATGGTGTTGCGCTGATGAGCGCTTGGTGACTCGGACTCTGGCTAGTATAATACGATCATTCATTGAAGTTTATGAGCTGCGCTAATCTGGACTCTGTATCTCTGAACTTGGTGTCGGTTTTGTGTGAGCTCTCATGGTGAAGGGGCAAGTTGACCATGATGTGGCGGCTTGCCCCTTTTTCCACTCCAACACTCTCCTACCTCTCCCATTCTACCTCTAGGCCCTTTTCTCCTTGCCTTTGCTGGCCGTTTTATCCCGGATCACACTAGAACCTCATTTTTCAGGTTCATTGTACCTGGGCACTTAAAAACTAAGGCCCTTGTGATCCGTTGCATCCCTCTTGAGTCCCTTCTCAATTTCAAGGCCTAGAAATTCTAACCTCTTACATTCTGGCACTCAAGTGACCACCATTTCTCAGATCCCTTGTGGTTGGGCACTTGTCTAGCTGGAGCCTATTAATTCGCTTGCACCCCCTTGCTTGGTTCCACTAGACCTAGGTTTTTCCATTGCCGTATTTGGGTGGCCCCCTAGGCCATACACTAGTGGTGGCACCAAGGCACTAATTCCTTGATGCCACCGAGCCCATCCGCTTGTGGTACCGGCGTCCTTGTGTTGCCTTTTCCAGTGGTCCTCCTTCCTCAAGAAGAGGGCCGCCTTTATTATTTATGTGCAGCACTTGTGATCCCATCCCCACAGGGTATTTTTCATGCACCATGTGTCTGCCGACGACATCCTTGCCGCTTGCCGTGTCCGCATGCCACCTGATCCAGAAAATAGTATGTTATCCATCTGATCCCTGTGACGTCTGTATTTTTAATATATTGTGGGCGCCGATGTTCCAAATGTTCCAGTCTTGGAACTACGTCGTTCCGTCCCCGATTGCCAATTCTTTCCTTTTTCTTGTGATTACGGGAAATACCTTTTTCCAGGTTTTTCCAGGAACCTTTTTCCTCCATTCCGTTTTCTTGCTTCAAAAAACAATTACTTGAGCAACTGGCCTCTGTCGCTCATACACTTTTATTATGTCGCAGGCAACGTCCCTCCTGATGTTCTTGCCTTGGAGCGGAGTCATTCCGCTCGCGTTTGCCCACTTTTCTCTCTCCTTTGTGACTTATGGGAAAAACCGTCATTTCTGGGTTTTCCCGGAACCTTCAAACTATCGCCCAATCTGTTATTGGCTTTCTTCCTCGGTCGATTCCAAGTTCTTGTGCTCGTGCGGCCCTTCTTTTCTTCCATCTCTGCGTCCTACTCATCCTGAGTCCCATCTTGGGCTCTTGGTCCCGACGGTCTGGAGTCCCGTCTTGGGACTTTGGGTGTCGACGGTCCCATCTTAATCATCTGTCTGACCTTTTCCTTCTCTCTTGTCTCCTTCTTCCGGATTCCTCTGTTGTGCATATCCTTGTCATGTACCTGTCTCAAGGGTCCGGACTTTATTCGAGAACCAAGGGTTCCGACACCATTTTAACTAGGACAACGGTCGCGTTTGTTCTTCTTCGCCTTCTACGAGCAAGCAAAGGAAAGAGAGAGAGAGAGAGAGAGAGAGAGAGAGAGAGAGAGAGAGAGAGAGAGAGAGAGAGAGAGAGAGAGAGATGACAAAAACAAGAGAGAAACAAGAGGGAAAGGGGAGAGAGAAAGCCGAGAGAGGAGGGAGCCGGAGATGAGCGAGAAAGGAGAGAGAGACGAGAGAGGAGGGTGCTACAACCACGCCACTCACACTCCCAAGGGAGAGGGAAAGTCGAGAGAGGAGGGAGCGGGAGATGAGCGAGAAGGAGAGAGAGACGAGAGAGGAGGGAACTACAACCACACCACTCACACCCCCCCCATACCCCCCCCCCCCACACACACACATGGAATGAAACTTCTCTGTTCAAAGTTCTCTCTGCGGATTTGGGGAGATATCCGCGAGCGCAGTCCAACCCTGTTTTCAAAAAAATAAAAAATAAACAAATTGACACGGTTTTGGGCCAACCGGAACTCCAGTTGGACCACTTGGGGTCCAACCGGCCCAGTTGGATCCGGGCTGGTCCAACCGGCCGGTTGCCGGCATCATTACTCGCCTGCACCCGAAACAGAAATTTTTGCCGCCCGCACCCACCTCCACCCGCCCGTGCCAGTTCCTTACACCCTGCCCTCTCTCTCTCTCTCTCTCTCTCTCTCTCTCACACACACACACACACACACACACACACACACACACAGCCCTGATTATAAATGATTTTCTTCCATAAGGATCTTCCTTTTTCCACCTCTTTGTCAACATCCTCTTCCATGTTCTCAATATGTTTACTACTTGGGAGGGGCCAATTTGGCTTGAGTAACGAAAAGGAGCCCTAGCAGTGCTTGCATGGTATTTACTCTTGAGAGATTGGAAGGGTGCTTGCTCTCTGATTTGCCTAAGTGCTAGTTGGAACCAAGGAAGGTCGAAGTGGATAATTAGTCCCGCTCGCTAACCACTTGTTCAGTAGGGCTTGGATTTGTGGGGTTGGGTCTAGAATTCGTAAGCCCTTTTTACTTTTGGGTTATGTTACCATTCCCAAGCTACCCTGTGGATGAACCATTCCTTATCTGGATTACTTATGCGTAGAAAGGTTCCCTTTGGTTCTCCTAAGCGAACCAGATCGCCGTAGTGTACTACATCATGGCTAGCTAGCACCGAGTTGTTTAAAGATACCCATTATGGAAGTGCTGGTTTGTTGCTAACTTTGCATTCTCTTTAGCATGGAGGAGAGAAGAACGACTGCTGGCTCGGAGTGCCAACCCTTGTTGATGTTAAACCGCCAGCACACCAACCCAGGTAACTTGAGAGAACCAATGACTCGCTCCGAAAAGTTTGGAGGCCCGGGGCTACCAGACCACAATGGCTGGCGGCACCAGCCGAAAAAGAAAAGAAGTGCGCCACTGGCGATTCAGCAAAGCTTGGCACGCAATGCCAGTCCACCAGGCTTGGGTGTACTGGTGGTTTAAGTTTCATCCCCAAGAACTGAATCAGCATTGCTGGATCTATCCACTGCGTGCCCTAACGGGAATCCATAGTGAGCCACGATCCTATCGTCATATTTCAGTTTATTTTCTTTCCAGAGTCTAATTGGGTCCGCTCGGCGCCGCGGCGCCGCGGGGCATCGCGAGGACGGTGTGGCCGGTCAACTGGCACCTTGGGGTCCTCGCAGGTGGTCCGCGGACAACCATGCCCGCCCACGCCTTGGGGTGGAGGCATCCATAGCTGCCGAGGGAGGGAGTTGTGAGTAGCCAGCGCGCGGTTTTCTCTACAGACGACAGGGATGACAACAGTGTGACGGGCATGGAGAACGACAGGCGGGGAAAACGACGATCAGGGGAGGACGAAATAAAGGAAGCGGAGTAAGAAATGCCAAACGGAGATTGCGATTGAAGTAGCCCTGCAAAGGCAGAGGCGAGGAATAGTGCAGGGAAGGAAGTACAGCAGGCGGGCAACATCATTTTTTAGACGCTAGGTTTTCAACAAAGAGAGGGACGAGAGTCTACCGACTGCAAGAAAGACAAAGGGTTGGCTAAAGACACGATCGAACCAATCTTTGAAAAGCAGAGGTGGCAAATCGAGGAGAGGGGGCATAACAAGAGTGAGGCTCGTGGAGGGTGAGAGAGAGAGAGAGGGACGAGGAGGAGAGAGAGAGGGAGAGAGAAAGGAAAAAGAGAGTGGGCGAGAGGGAAGAGAAAGAGAGAGGGGGAGAGGGATAGGAAGAGACCGGATAAAGGTTTGACCATCTGACGAGTGGGAGTGTCCCCAAAAGTGCAGAGAAGGCGGAGTCAGGCCCCCCCCCTTTTTTTTTTTTTTTTTTTGCGGGGCAGGTGGGAGCGTGTGTGCACAACAGAGTTTGCTGCTCTACAAAAACTGGATGACGACCTCTTCAGTGCCTGTCTCTTATACACATCTAGATGTGTATAAGAGACAGTCTGACGAGTGGGAGTGTCCCCAAAAGTGCAGAGAAGGCGGAGTCAGGCCCCCCCCCTTTTTTTTTTTTTTTTTTTGCGGGGCAGGTGGGAGCGTGTGTGCACAACAGAGTTTGCTGCTCTACAAAAACTGGATGACGACCTCTTCAGTGCGAGGGACTGCGACCGGAAAAAAGCCGGCTCGGTCTACACTATTCTACCAAGGCGCTATGCGCCACCCCCCGCAAGGGAGGGATCGACCACTGCCAAAGGACCCGCCGCACACTGAGACCGCCATGACAAATCAACTGCATAACCCACAGCAGGGAGCAGAGACGGTTTTGAGCTCCCAGGGCGCCGCCTCCCGGGGTCCCGAACAGATGCAATCAACCAAAGACAGAATTGAGTCCCAAATTAACACAGCGACGCCCTCCACCTCATGGGCAGACAAGGTTAAACGCCTTCATACAGGAGAGACATTATCCGTCCCGCGAGGAGAAGGGAAAGCCGAAGAACCAAACTGGCAGATCCCTCTCGACAATCTCACAACTGCCAGTGCCTTTTTCCTGACCAAGCTGCTCACAAGATCAGAAGATCAAATAGTGAGTTATGGAGGTAGGAAACAGCAGATCGAAACGCTCCCCATGTCGAAAATTAGAGAGAGGGACGAACTGTACACCCGTCACGCAAGCAATTTGGCGTTCTACGACGCCGCCGCTTATAAGTCAGCCAACGACAAAGTCGGATGGATCAGAAAGCGACTCGCAGCTCTCAAAGGTAACGAAGAGGGGGCAAGAGGTTTCTTTCTGATCCAGCCGATTTCGTCGTCAGTCTTTACAGTAATATGTATGTTTGACACAGACAAACGACTGATGGACTCTTGGCGCAATGTGTGGTGTGGCCGGTCAGAGGTCAGAATTTACCCATGGTCGCCGCAAAGACAACAAAGTAAGGAAGAGAAACGGGAACAGCTTACCGCCACATCCCGATCGAAATCCAGGCGGCGTTTGTGCAAGATCTAGCACAGAAATACGACATAGTGGACTTCATTGACCCCCTGCCGCCGTACATTGCACCGCGGGATGATTATCTAATGATAGCGTTGGACCTACTACCAGGTCAGGTTTTTCACATCGATGATGTGATCCCCTTCAGGATAGGGGGTAAGGAGTTCAAAATCCATACAGCGCACAAAATGCATCCCTGGTGTTTCAAATGCCAGTCATATGGGCACAGGGCCTCCGAAACAGACTGTCCTCATCATCCGGCCAAGCGTATCAAAGCCACAAGCCGTCTCCTTCGCGACCCGTTCCAAGCAACGCATTGGCGGACGGTGGACCCGGGTCACGAAGGGTGGGTTTATATCGATGAGGCTGCGGAAGGGGGGCACGTCAAGGGGTGGGTATGGGAAAAGAAAGAAACAATCAACGTGGATAGCAGACCGCCAGACCATTGGAAACCACCGCACTCTGTCGAAGAGCTTTTGGGGGAGAAGCCGAAATCCTTGGCCCCCAAGCCTGACGGAAAGCTGCAGGAACCACGCCCCGAACACTATGTGAAAAAGTCAGATACAACAGAAATATGGCAAACAGTCCCCTCGAAAAAATCAACAAAGGCTGTCATCGCTAAAAAATCACCTGCACCCCAGAAATCGCAGGTGCGAAAAAGCAAGCATGCCAAAAGCAACACGGTAATAAAACAGAATGGAGTGAGGAATCTGAATCGTTTTGGGGCGTTGACAGCACAAGACCAGACAGACACGGTTCAGACATGGGAGGTGGTTGTACAGGCTGGGCAGGGCCCATCAGAGAGCAGGACCGTATGCGAGGGAACAGCAGCATTATTACAGGAAAAGGATGATAGCGGGGGGATAGCAGCAGAACAACAAGGGGGAATGAAGGTAAAGAACGATGGGGAGCCCCATCAACCTTCGGTTCCCCCTAGGAGGGAGACCCCTTCCAGCAAGCCTTCGGACCCCAACCCATGGACGTGGAGGCTTTGGAAGGACCGGCCCCCCCTACTCCCCCCCCAGACATCATCATGACGGACTCGTCCCCGGAAACACAAGAGGAGGGAGGAGATAGGATGAAGACCCTGACAGAATGGCTCTTCGAACATGGGCTGCCCCACACGGCAAACCCAGAAGAAACCTGGCACCTCGTGTGGTGCGTTGTGCATAGTCAGTTCCAGCCCCCTCCCCCCCCTGCGCCATCTCCCGTGTGGTGCGTCGTGCAGGGTCCCCTCCCCATAGGAAATAAAGTTTTGGCGATCCTGTTGAGAAAAAAAAATGGCAAATGGGAAGTCGGCCTCTCCCAGGTAGAACGGGGCGACTATGCACAAAGTCGGGGGGAGGTCACACTCCACGGGTGGCGGCTGCATCACGACCTGGAAGGGAAAGGGGGTTTTAGCCTAAAAGAAGCCAAGGAATGCATCACCTCTCACTACGGGGCAGGAGCCAAATCCATGATCAGGGTTGGATCGGGCTCCTGCCGAATAGCTGACAACGTCCTCTATATCCTCTTTGACGACGAAAAGGAGGCAGACCTCATATGGATGAACCATAATGCTCTGCTGGACCTGCAAATAGCAAGAGTCCATCCTATATATATTTGGTCCAACACTGACCTCCTTATCTGCCTTTGCTCCATCCTCAGGAGGAATGTCATAAACGATGGGGTGGTTTGGGATCAACATAACTGGCACCTGCTTTAAAAGGACAACAACGGGTAGAAAGGATGGAAGAAAATGGACTGGATATAAGCGTTATACGGCCGTAATCGTGCCTGGCACAATGTCCTTAGGAGCGCAGACCTTGACTTGAGGTCCCTCAATGTCAATGGGCTAGCCACTCTCAACCCTGACAAGTCCCAAGCAATCAGGGATCTGCTCAGGGGAGTAGGGGTGCGCACCTGGCCGAACATGATCTGCGTCCAAGAAACCCACCTGATGGACACCCCTGAACACTGCAGAGCCCACAAAATGGTCTGGCCCTTTGAAGCCTACCACGCCCATGCGCCTGGTCCTGCGAGATCTGGAACAGCTATTCGCAGCCCTTAGGCTGCGGTATAGTGGGCTTCCACGTCTGTGTCAAGGTGTCGCATTTTTGGCGGCGGGCGACCAGGACGGAAAATGGGTTCTTAGGGGGCTAAAATTTTTGGGGGACCGGTCCTTGTCAAAACTGCGGACTACCTACAGCTAGCTCTGCTAGAACCGGGACTTTTGGAAAAAGGAAGGACCGGTCCTCGGGTGGAAGTGGACCCCAAAAAGAAGTGGGGGGCGTTGGACCGGACCCCGGGTAGAAGCGGACCCCAAAAAGAAGTGAGGGCATGTGAACTGCAAAAGGGCCCTCAGGYCSAGGCATTGAGCCCCGTCTTCTCAAAACAGGGAGGTCAGGCACAACGAAATAGGCGTTTTGCAAGAGGCAACTTTGGCGATTTTCTGTGCTCAAACGAACGTGCACAAAAATATAAAATTTTGAGAATCCATAGATGAGGTCGTGTTCTTTCCAGAAATAATATTGTCTACTGCGTGGGCGCGGGGAACGCAGCCCTAAGGTAGCCAAATCAATGAGACTAAGAGCTCGCGCAAGAGAGAGAGAGAGAGAGAGAGAGAGAGAGAGAGAGAGAGAGAGA
>BFEA01000020.1:2318993-2336746 GCA_003427395.1 Chara braunii | reverse complement strand
AATCAACATCGGGTCATCTGGTGAGAATATCTGTGGTTGGGGGAAGCTATTTTGAGGTATGTTGCACCTAACCTTATCTACCCTCTTCGACACTTATGACCGTGAGGATGTGTGTTCTGTCTTGAGAGTCCTCTCATGTGAGGAGTCGTGTGCGCTCAACCTTGAGAGTTGTCAGCCTTCACGTGGAGCACAATTGTCACGATGAACACGACGATCTACAGGATCTCGATGATGACGAACGATCTAACGACCATGCGATGACAAACACCACCAAAACGATCGTAACAACAAGCAGCAAGTCCACCAGGATGATTGCCTTCGACCAACGGAAAGAAGACCGCGAACACCACTGCAACGGAGACGAACGTCTTGGGGACAACCACCAGCAGCAACAAATATGGTGCGCGGCTCCCTCTCTCTCGCGCGGGCGTATACTTGTGTTGTGCTTGCGCCTCCCTACTCTTTCGTTGTCTTCCTCAACCTTCTCCTCAGTTCATCCCTTTTGTCCCTTCACTCCATCCTCTTCTCATTCCTCCCCACCTTCTTACTCTGGAGAATTTGTTCCCCCTATTGTTCCCACTTGGCTAGCATTTGCGTCTCAGCCACCCCACCCTTCCGACCGTCCTTAATGGCCCGATGAACCTGGTCGTCAACACAACCAGGTTCACTTGAAGTCTGACACAGGGTGGTGACTACAGGTACCACAGACAACCGCAAGCACTCCATAAACAAGCATGCCGACGACCATGCAGATAACAAGGTCAATCACTTAGGTAACGAGGACGACCATGACCACACCGAGCACGAGGGTGATCGGAACCAATGTGCGCACGACGTTTACGCGAGCAACATGGCCCTACCATAACGATGCTCAAAGAAAACTGAAAATCAAGGAGAGGATCCCTTCCTTGATCTATAGATGTCATCCTTACGCAGGAGCCAAGCTCCTCTGTCTCGTTCCAATTTTAATGGATGTCCCGAAGGACCAGACCCTGGGCTATGGCCTTGAGGTATCATCATTGAGCTGACCTTCCCAGGTACTTCAAAAATATTTGGTTTTACCTCCACCCGCGGGAGCTGTCACCATCCCTTGAGTGGGCATATCCCCGCCGAGGTACCAAACCACGTGCAAAGACTTTTCATATGCAATCGCAGAGGTGCCCCGACCGAGGGCGTTTCTCGTTCGCTGTAGCATAGGGGGTACGAGCGGTCAACACCCGTATCGTACCCATACGGCCGAGGTGCGGATCTCTCGGACGCGACCCTACGCCGGTCGACTAGGACGGCCATTCTAACCACGCGATACTCTCTGAGAAAACAATTCTTCAAATTTCACTCGTAGATTGCGCCTAGTCCCTATCTACGCTTGACCCATAACTTTTCCTGGACTAAGGTCGCATCAAGATCAATCGCAGATTTCTGTATAAATGGGACGTTACTTATCGAGTCTCCTCCATAATGACCAGCCATGCATGAATACATGAGCAGTTGCAATGGTGGAGTACTATGTGGTGCCCATAAGGGAGCGGTCCCATCCGAGCCATGGGGTTGCTCTCGGTGCTCAGGCGTCGGCTAAAGCGCGTGCTAAGAAGGGTACACCTTTAGCGAGCGCAAAAGCAACCTGAGAGCCTTACCATCTTTTGCACCCTGCGGTGCCCTGAAGGGTGCGGGGTAGGATGGTCCCTGGGGCAGGAAGGAATTCAGAGCGGTGGTGAGTTGTCTGGCGCACCACCAGCGACACGCTAATCCTTCCGCCCGGAACTTTATCGTTCCACCAAAATAAATTAAAAACAAGGAAAAAAAAAAACAGTAACGACAACAAGAGAAAAACACAGATAAACCATCGGATTTTTACAAAAACTAAGTGTGGCTTATGGGCCCAGCCTACCCAAAAGGTGCGAGTGCCCGTTAGATAGGACAATCGCCTCCCGAGGAAAGACCTAGCGAGGGGTCGCCTCCCCCTTTCGACCGACCATCCCATAACTTATTATGTGCTAGACTTCAAGTGCAGTCCGCGCTCAGAGATGAATAAGAGAGACGCCCAAACGAAGGAAAGGTAAAATGCCCAACTATGCGAGTCGTCACGAATACTCGTCACTGCGACGCTTCATGCGCTACCCATATCCGCCCGATTCTTTATGGGAATCAGTGGTGCGGAAGACACTCAAGTGTCAAAGATGAGGTATCGTGAAGGAATCCTCCTTCACGATATTGAATGGCTGAAGAACAAGCCCCTCAACCCTCGCGGTGCTTCTGTCTCTTAGGCAGAGCGTCGTGGTGGCAATGCGCCTACGCTCAGCCATAGGGGGCACCCTTTTGAGCTGAGCTAGAACCTGGAGTGTCCTGGACAAGGACCTTGAATTCAGGTTTTGGACTAACGTCCGACTAAGATAATTTAAATAGCAGGGACGAGCGTGTACATGACTGTGACGTCACAAAGTTCATGCACGCGCCCCTTCCCTTAGTCATCAATAGTTAAGCTAAATAAAGGTAGTCCAGGCACTTTAAACAGAAGGTTGTGTGGTATCAGACAATCATTCTCACAATCAGCAATGTGGCTTGTCCATCCGAATTCACACAACACTCAGATTATCACCAAGCTTAATCCAAAAAGATCTTTTACGCATACCTGCGATCACACATAATTTGAACAACAACATCACACACCCTAAGGGAGTCAACTTTACCGTTTTTCTACGACTCACACCCTGCCTCATTCATACAAGCCCCAACCATTTTCCAATACCCCTCAACAAAGGTACCCAGTCTTTAAAAATGGCCATTTAGAAAGAAGTCGGGGTGAAAATCCTAAGAAAACATAAAAAGCCCACAGGGGTCGAGGCCTTAGGTCGGGATGCAGAAACAGGGAAAGTTGTGTCGTAAACCAACAATTCGGCAACCGACCTGTTATCAGTGATAACAGAAGATGATGCTCTGTAGGATCAGGCCGAACAAGTCAAGCCTTCAATCGAATTCGCAGCCCTGCATCACAGTACAAGCCAAAAAGAGCCACTACTACGTTTGAGCCAAAATGGAGAACGTGCTCTATCTCGTAGCCTAGCTCCTCTACTGAATCTCCTTTCTACCTTCTTCTAACTAGTATCAAGACGTCGAAATTTTGGCTGTATCTCCCCTAGACAGGGGTAATTGCCAAGCTTCTCCTAGTTGAGCAATAGTCCAACTCTCCAAATTCTGCAAAATTTCGGCAGCGCTTCCCGTAGGAAAAGTGCCTTTTCAGAATTTTTAGGAGTCCAAAAATGACTAACTTTTTTCAGCTTTGTAAAAGTTTCGGCATTGCTTCCCATAGAAACAGGAGGCTACCAAGATTTATACAAGTTGAAGAATACAAGGACAAAGTGTAACTATACTTGGGACTAACTTCTGACGCCTACTTCGATAGTTAGACCTCGAGATAGGTTACATGATCTTCCTTTGAAGATGATATCATGAGCTATCACTAGTACTAACTTCTAGTAGGGTCAGTCCTACCACATCCCAAGCTTCCCGCCCATCATCCATCTCACCTACCTATAGCTCCAGCACTCAGCGAGCATCTAAAGCAACTAAGCTATCAAAAAGATGCCCTAGACGAGTGCCCGGAAACATGCATAAACAAACACCTCTCTCAGTCCCACATCAGTTTAATCCAAATAGTTCGCTATGGCATAGGATCAGACCGCCCCAACTTAGGGGTACGCCTGACCTGCCTAAGCAAAACAAATAGGGTATGTACAACTAGGCTGCCCCAACCTAGGGGTATGCCTAGCTTACATGACTGGAACGTATGTCCACACTGCCCCAACTTAGGGGTATGCCTGGCCCAACATAAACTGTGCACATAAAGCATATGACCAGACCGCCCTAACTTAAGGGTACGCCTGGCTGCCGCTTAACTGACGACATGAGGCATATGACTAGACTGCCCTAACTTAAGGGTATGCGTAGTCAGTCCTAAACGACGTTTACGTAGGGCATAGGATTAGACTGCTCCAACTTAGGGGTATGCCTAACCTGCCTAAACAAACACAAACGCCGAGTGGCTAGACCGCCCTAACTTAAGGGTACGTCCAACCTACATAACATCAACGACAAGGGCATATCGCTTGGCCGCCCCAACTTAGGGGTACACCTAGTTAGCCTAAACAGTCTAAGATACATAAGGCAATGTGATCAGACCGCCCTAACTTAAGGGTACGCCTGATCTGCCTAAACAAGTTACGAACGACGTAAGACTAAGCCGCCCCAACTTAGGGGTACGCTTAGCCTCCGTGACAACAGTTTAAACAACCATAAATACTCAGTACAAACTTTATAACTTCCTTTCTTCTTAGGAAGATGGTCAGACCTACCCAACTTAGGGAGACATTCAACCCTGCCTTGTGCTTAAAAGGGGAAATAAAAGAAGATTTATACTAACTCTCTGCCCCTTTTGTATTATCACGAGCATAGGACCGAAACACCTTAAGGGTACGTTGTCGAGTGCATCGGCTCCCGCCTTTTCCGCAAAGGCGAGAGCCCTCTCGGCCATGCCACGAAGGAGTAAACAAAACAAAACCAAAATCAAGAGACAACTTGGGAACGACGCCCCCGCGCGAGCGAGGGCCCTCCCAGCCGCGTCGCGCATGAGAAATTTAGGCTTTCAACTTTTCAGAGACAGCTCGGGGACGACACGGTAACCCACGCCAACCCTTCGCCGCTCCGGCCGAGTGCGCCAGTTGTACATCCCGCGGTCCCCTACGACAGGATATGTTCTCGCGGGGCACAACTTACCTTCCCTAAGGGGCTGTCACCACCCTTAGGGGCGTATCCCCGCCGAGCTACCGACCCACGTGCGAAGGCTTTTATAATCCAATTGCAAAGGTAGGTCGGTCGAGGGCGTTTGCTCGTTCGTTGTAGCATAGGTACGCATGGTTAAAGTGAACCCGAACGTCGTCCGCCCCTAGGGCGCCGATCTCGCAGGAATCGGAACGTACGCCGGTCGACTAGGACGTGATGTTCCAAGCGTAAGAAAAAAAACTTCAAGCGATCCTAGTCCCTTCTTTCAAAAACAATCAAGAGTTAATCAAACAAAACACTTTCAAGAGAAAATTCAAGTCAACGTAAATTGACTTATCTTCTTAAATCGATACAATCATGCATACCACTCGTTCAGATCAAATCGACAAAGGCTGACTTGACTTGTCATCCGACGACGAGCCATGATGAGTTGACTCGACATCAAATAACACTTATCAACAAAAGGATAAAAGCATGATTTACATGCATAGCGACACTCAAATGGCGTCTGACCAAAATATCTTCACTTTGTCTGCCAAATGGCTGGGCTGACACGTCTTTTCGACTTGATGAGGTGCGTTGCCAAGTTCTTTCAGTCCATACCACACTAACTGCTAACAAAGAAATGCTGACATCCCAACTTCCAAGCAAAGTTAAGATGCTATTGCTCTAGTGATGACCACACTTTCATTCTAACTTTGGTGTGAATGCCATCTGCAAGTAATCCGGCTACCACTATACAAGTCAGCGATCGACTTGTACAATCGAACACCGGATGCCTCATTAAAGATGAGGGTCCGCCTTCAAATTTTGTTGGTTGCCTTGTCCTCCTGACTCTCGTTGACCCTGCTGGGAAAGGTCGTTCCCGACTTTTAGCTATCCAAGCCTCGCTCGTCATATCGACCCGATTGGTCCTCGCTTCTTGTGGCGAGGCCAACCACGACAAGAGTGCCTAGCCGCGCTCTGTTCCAACTAGTAACCATGAACCGAGCTTCTTGTGGCTCAATTCTCCATGCACAAGTGACCCCTAAAACGACCACTATAGGGGTATGCTATGGCAGCTCCCCTTAACGCGAGGCGTCAAAAGTCTTAAAGCCCTTTTGTGAATAGGCGTATATCCTTTCCCTAGGAGGTGGTCTGGGACACCCCTCGTCCTCGCCCGAGCGAACCTCGGATCTCAGATTCGGGCTGGCTGCACCACAGCAACATGGTATACCCCCGCATGAGCGGTCCACTCCGAGTCGTTAGCAGGGCCGGCACCTAAGGCAGCGAACCCCCGCCTTAGATGCCTCCTAGGAAAGGGAAAGACGTCTACCACGACGGCAAAATGGTCCCTTGTCGCCTGACGTCAAGGGTAACTTAGACGAAGAAAAGAGATCACAGAAGAGAAAGTTATTAAGATAGACGGGCATAGACAGGGAGGGTCATTCGTGGAAGAACGGGTAACCTCAAGGAAAAAGTCTATGTCCAATAGATTTCTTCTTCTTGGTGCGATCCCTTCGCTCTTCGTCGTTTACTAACTTCCCATCCCTTCAACATACATACAGGTGAGCAACAGAAAACAAATATAATTCTCTCATTGCCATTGACATGGTCAGATTCCCTTTTCCTGCTCAGTAAGGAGGTCCTCGTCCCCAATGATCATACTTTTCACTCTTTCTTTAGTTAATCGACACGGCCCATTTTCGCCTCACTCCTTCATTTCTCTGATCCACTCACGCTCCTCACGATAATAGACTTCCTCCTCCTGAGTGATCAGAACAGGTACTGGCTTCGCCTTCACGCCTACCTTCTTGTACTTACGCTTGGTGTCGGTGCCAAGCCTGCGTCCTCTAAAAAAGGACCCTGCCGAGTGGAGGGCAATAATCCCTGGTCCTCTCCGCTATTCCCCTCTGTCGCAGAGTAAATAAAGCGCATAGTTCCTGTGCTCCCAATGTCCGAGATGACTTTCATCAATGCTTGCACCACATTTGGATCGATCGCTGCATATGTCGACACAAATTCGATTGCCTGCCCAATATCAGGCAGGGTCAGCAAAAACTTACGAGGATTCGGCTCCTCCTCTAGCGATTCCTTTTCCCTTCTCAATTTTTCTGACTCCGGGAAGGTATAAGATTCCGGGTTCAGCCGGTTCCACGAACAATAGGGTCCAGTGTTCGCACACTTAAGCGCCTCGTAGTAACCGCAAACAGGATCGCAAAGGATCACAAACATGGTTCCATCATGCTTGTTGATAATGATACTTTCCGACCGACACAGAAATGCCCTTCCCAAAAGCACCTCGTGTTCCACTCTAGGTAACACGTAAAAATAAGTACGAACCTTGACTTTTCCGATCGTGACAAGAACGCCACTGGCTGTCCCATAGAATGGAGTCGATCCGCTAGCTCCTACCAAAAACCTATAGTCGTCTCGATTGATGTTCAACCCAGCCTCGATGGCATGACGCTCACAAATGATGTTCATTTCGGCCCCATCATCCACGAGCGCCGAGTACTCTTGTTGTCCAATCTGGACCTTCATATGGCCGGTCGACACACTTCGCTAATCCATCTTTGTCCCAAGTGGGGACCAATTAGCCTCCGGTGGAATGACTTCGCCGAGCTTAATAGTCATGACTCTCTTGCGAGTCAT
This sequence comes from Chara braunii, assembly GCA_003427395.1. NCBI lineage: Eukaryota > Viridiplantae > Streptophyta > Charophyceae > Charales > Characeae > Chara > Chara braunii. Next base: position 2,329,336 of record BFEA01000020.1, on the reverse strand, counting down.
CCGCTGCTTGAATTCCTCTCGAATCTTTGACGACACTGCCAAAATTTCCTTCAGCGTTGTCGGGGCAAATACCCTGACAAGGGTATTTGCCGGGGATTTTCAATGTCGGACACTGTCCGGCGCTTTCGTTGAATTGAAGGACTTGATGAGACTTACGCTACCAAAGTTTATTCAAACCAACCTTATGACCGAGAGACTTAAATTTTTAGAACTTGACGTCGTTGACGTCCGATCGAAATAGCGGTATTCGGCAGTACGACCTGTCGTCCACGGGTCCTGACAAGGCCGCAGGGGCATATAGTCGTGGGAATGCTAAGACTAGACTTATTTTACCTGGGAAAAAATAATAATAATAATAATAACGCGCGGCAACGGCCGCGCGATTTAGGGCCTTAGAAGGCCGAATAGGTGGTCGCGCCGTGTACGTGGCCGTGGCATGTGTGCCGAGCCGCCAGGCGCTCGCCGTGTTGGTGACAACGTGGCTGGCCAGCGCCTGCGGCTGTTGGAGTACGCAGGCATAGCCTGCGTGAGGCCATAAGCGATACCGCGCTGGGCTAACCTTTTCATAAGGAAGAGTCGCTCCTATTTCAGCGTGAAAAAGGAGCTAGCCCAGTTTGGAGCAGCCCAGCCTTTTGGCGCGGCCTTTTTCGGCCGTGCGATCGATCAGATCACGCGGCTGAAAAACAACCGCGCGAAGAGATTAACATGGCCCCTGTGCAAGGATGACACGTATAAATCGAGAAATTGGCCATATATTTTTATTTTTTATTGCTTAGATTCCCCCCCCCCCCTCTCTCAAACTGCTAAAGGTCTTTCCGCCCATTTGTTTAGGCGAACGGGTTGCACAGAAGAAAAGAAACGGCGGAGTATCTATCCCGCTTCTAGCAAAAAATTCACCCTCAGTTTGCATATTTGGTGAGAAGAGGGGTGGGGTCCGCTTTCGTGAGGTTGCCCCCTGATTGCATGCGTATTATAATGGTTCGTGGCTTCTCAACTGCACCAAGAAGTGCCCTGCCTTGTTGGTAAGGCCTGGAGGCAGAGGTGACAGGCAGCAGCTAGGAGGTAAGTATCCCCCCTGTTCACCTAACTGCATCTGGATTCGAACTTGAGTTTGTGTTTTAACAGTTCATGGGGTGCCAATGGCCCACAGACAAGGCCCTGCCTCGTTGGCAGAGAAATCCAAGAAGAAATAGGGAAAAAATCAGGATCAAAAGTTTAAAAAGCTCGTATTTATGAATTTGCGCCTATAATTTTTTGATGGCCAACATGATTTTTGCTGGCACTGAACTTATTTTCTGCGGGTAGGTGAGCACCTATCCTAAATACGTGAAATTTTTCAGATTTTTTTATTCAGTGGCTTTTTATTTAAAAATCGTTAAACTCGGGGTACTTTTCGTGTCCCCCCCCTTTCAATCATAAAGAGGCTGCCACAAGTTGTCCCTCTTTTTTTGCTCACCTTGCAGTGTGAGCAGCAGGGGGAAAGAGTGGGCAGGGGTCCCAAAGTGACGAGTTGCAGCTGAGTGCAGCCAAAATGAAAAGAAAAAAAAGAGGTAAAAAAAAAAAAAAAAAAGAAGGGGGAAGAGAGAAAGAGAAAAGGTCGCGAATCTGTTCGCAACCTCGGTCCAGATGCAGGGCAGAGAAGCATCTGGACCTTGAAGTGACAGCATACTGTTGAGTTCAACAGTCTGCTGAGAATGGCTTTGTACAACCATTTTGGGCTGCGCCTGGCCAGGGGTGATAGCCAAGTGCATCGTTGGGGCTGGGAACCTGATGTTCCTAGGGGAACATCAAGGATTTCAACCCTTGATCTTGTTTTTTATCAAGGGCTGAGCCCAACTCCGAATTTTTGGCTGGGGGCAAAGCAACTGCCCACAGCCCTCAGCTGGTTATAAAAGCAGCCAGCAGCCAGCCAGCCAGCATTCATTTGTGGTTGATGCAACTAGCAGCTCACTTGTGTGATTGTTGGCTGCTGGAGAAAGGGCTGCGGCTGGAGAGAGAGAGAGGGAGTTGGGTGGAGATCTGCAAGAGGAAGGGGAGAGACTGCTGGAGGTGGCCGCAACTATGAAGTACAGCCATAGCCACCATCTCAGCGAAGGGGAGGAGCGTTGGAGGTCTGCAGAGAGCGTCGGAGTGGGGGCTGCCATAGCCACCACTTGGTGAAGTGTAAGGGAGGTGCTGCTGCTGCCATAGCCGCGACCGTAGACAGCAACGCAGGGGAGGTGCTGTCCGTTCAAACGCGGCATCGACAACCATTTTTCATGAGGTGCTGGGGTGATGCTGCGCGACTTTTTCGGCGGCGGCAGACATTTTTCGTAGCGGCGCAGGGGATTTGCTAGCCATTTGACGACGGGCGGCAGTGTTTTTTTTGTGTGACGGGGCGGAAGCGCCGTCCGTTTACACGACGATTGACATTGATTTTAACGACGGTGCGAAGGTGCTGTCCATTTGACCCGGCGGGCAGCAGAAATCTTGGGTGACGACGCGGAAATGCAGTCCGTTTTTACGGCGGCGGTGGTTATTTCTTTGGTGGTGTTGGTGTTATGCTGTCTGCTCGACGCAGCAGCGAGGCATTGATGCAGGGGGGGAGTGCCACCGAATTAGTGATGTGTTTTGAGGTGGTGCGGACGCTGTGCTGTCCGGATAACGCGGCGGCAATGCATTGACATTAGTGATGGTGGCGTGGTGACGCTGGTGGCATGTGACGGTGACGTTGGGATGCCGTCAGACTATATGGGGGTGATTGTGCATTCAGGTGGTATCGCGACAGACGATCATTGTAAGGGGTGGTGTGGATCGCTTGCTGACGTTTTGTAGTGACGACCTTTTCATCTGGGGCATGGTTCTATACGGTTTTCTTGAGTGAACTGTATTTTACAACTTCACTCAAGGTCAGTCAGTTGATTGACTCAGATTTCCCTTCACACCTGTTTGTACGTTCAAACAGGTGAAAGGTAGAGGAAAGAGTGTGTGAGTCATGCATGTGAAAGGTGAGGTCTGACTTGGGTATGGGGTTGTGTTGGGTTTCTTTGATCTTGTTGTTTGACGTGGTGTGCAGGTAGGTAGAGGGATGCTTGCAAAGGAGATTGATTATGCCTATCTGAGAGAAGGGAAAATCATTGTCTTCCCTTTGCTTCTCACCTACCTGGATGTCAATAAGGACTTGTTGTTCTGAAAAAGGTTAATTCAATGCATGTCGTAAAATGATTTCGATTCAAATAAATCAGATAAGGTCAAACAGACTTAGTCTCCTCCCAAAGATTTGAACCATTTCTATCCCGAATGACCTTATGCACCTGTACCTGTCCAAATGATTTTTATTCTCTGATTTCTTTTTGTTCAAGTTACCCTGAACCCAGGAGAAATAAGAATAACTGAAAGCTACTTGCAATGAACACATCTTCTACCTCTAGGAAGCATTTGGGACGGGGTTTGTTGCTTTAGGAGCCAACCCTGTTATCGACCCAAATTGGACCGTCCTACGGGGGGGTACTTTGCCGATTCGGTGGAGACGGTCTGGCTTCTGAGATCCGAGACTTGTGCTTGGGCGGGGAGGAGGAGTACCCCAAACCACTTGCTAGAGGGAGAGGCATGCAACACCTTAAGCAATGCCCCTGATCAAGAATCACTCGCAAAACAACTTGTCATCCAAGAAGATTGAGAAAGCATGGAGACAGGTATGTGTGTCGAATCTTATGTCAGCGGTAGGTTGAATGGATGACTTTGACAACGCGTCTCATCAAGTCAAAACTGAGGTTGTCCAACTACCATGTTGGCAACATCAATGTTATTTTCGATTAACCAACTTCTTGTTGGCGGATGTTTGCTTGTTTTGTGGAGTTCGACCTAAGGCGGTCGAATTGTTTTTTTATCTTGCGATGGATGTATCAAATGAAGATTTGGATTCTCTCAGTTATTATTTCAGATTGGATATGTTCCTATCGACTACGATCGATTCCTTTCGATGTAACTATGTGTGGTCGTTACAACTTTCTTTTGATTGTGTGTTAAAGGGACTAGGATCAATGTTCGGTTTCACGCTTGGTGGAGACTGTCGTAGTCGACCGACGTTTGCTCCGTACCTAGGAGATCAGCGCCCTAGGAACGAACGACGTTCGGGTACACTCGGCGTTGACCAAGCGTATCTATACTACAACGAACGAGCAAACGCCCTCGGCTGACCTACCTATGCAATTGCATCTAAAAGCTCTCGCACATGGGTCAGCAGCTCGGTAGGGATACGCCCCTAAGGGTGGTGACGGCCCCTTAGGGAAGGAAAGTTTATGCCCCGCAGGAACCTATCCTGTCGTAGGGGACCGCCGGATGTACAGCTGGCGCACCCGGCTAGAGTGGCGACGGAACGACGCGACCCCGACCGTCTCGGCGGCTCGCGGGATGTGTTGCGTTGTTCCTAAGTTGTCTCTTGTTTTGTTTTGTTTTACTCTTGCGTGACATGGCCGGGAAGGCTCTCGCCTTTGCGAAAAAGGCGAGAGCCGATGCGCTCAACAACGTTGTCGTGCGCATCGGCCCCCTCGTGAACGAGGGCCCTCCCGGCTATGTCACGCAGGAGTTCGAACAAACAAAATCAAGAGACAACTTAGGACGATACATAAATAATCCCGCGATCCATCGAGGCGGTCGAGGTCACGTCGTTCTGTTGCCGCTCTAGCCGGGTGCGCCAGCTGTACATCCCACGGTCCCCTACGACAGGATAGGTTCTCGCGGGGCACATCTAACCTTCCCTAAGGGGTTGTCACCACCCTCAGGGGCGTATCCTTACCGAGCTACTGACCCACATGCGAAAGCTTTTACATGCAATTGCAAAGGTAGGTCAGCGGAGGGCGTTTGCTCGCTCGCTGGAGTATAGGTACTCTTGGTTAAAGCCAAGTGGACCCGAATGTTGTTCGTTCCCGAGGGCGCTAATCTCCTCGGTACGAACGAACGTCGGTCGACTAGGACGGCCTCAAGCAAACTTGAAACCCACAATACAATCCTAGCCCCTTTTTAATCCCCTACTCATAAAATGAATATAATCAATACATAAACAACGCTTTGACTTGATGAGATGATCTGCCAAGGTTATTCTTCCCCGCCTATATAACCGAAGAGACAACTATACCGCCGTCCAAAGACGGGAGATCCGTCGTGAATAGCTCCTACAAGTAAATACCACTGGTACCAAGCAGATCAACAAGTGATCTGGTTCCTGGTCGATGTTTGAACTCTCGGTTTTACCACATCTCCTTATCATGGGTGACTACTTGGAGGAGTGAATGTAATTTTGGTGGTCGCTTTGTCCTCCTAGGTGATAAATATTTTTTCTGTTCCACGAATGGTGACGTATCAATCTCCAACACCAGGTTACTTGGTATGGAAGTGTTTCGTCTCCTAATACTTTTCCCTCGCCGTTCTGCTCACCACCCTTTCAGATGTCCGATTTTCACTTTGCTCGGCTTATTTTTAAGCGATCGATTACCCCTCAATGCATAAGCATGATAGTGCTATCATCGGGGTAATCTAGATACTATCCATCTGGTTTGCCTACTTACGCAAGATTGTTGTTTTTTTTTGTTGTTATTACCCTTGTAGAGTCGCATAAATGTGACCCTACTATAAGGACAACTCACCATGGCACCTGATTCGAAAGGGCGCGCTTAGCCGGGATAAACCTGTCGGCCCTCACGGGCCTCAGCCTCTATCCGGCCGAGTCGTGTAAGTTCCTCATCGTCAAAAATCAAGGTGGAGACGTGTCCGCCTCGCAAGACCCGAACCTTTCGCGTATCATAGAGAGAAGCCACCCGTGAGGCGAGCTTCCAAACTCTCACGTGAAACGGTTGACGCATCCGAAAAAGGTGCGTGGTCGTGGTGTCCTTAATCCGGATGACACCGTAGCGCTCCCCGGATAGGGTAATTTTGATGCTCACAATGACCCGTGAGAGGCATTGGAGGTTGCTCGCGCGATGGAAGTACAAAGTATATCCATGAGCTTCTTCCGGAAGCCAGGCCACATTGGCACAAACATTTGCGCGCGAGTTGGGAAAAAATCCCTGCCCATCGCTGAGCAGGCCAATAAAACCACTCCAACGGGTGGGCGCCCCATCTCGAACCAGTAGTAATCGCTCCGCGCACCGGATCAGCTCCTCGTCCATAGTATCGCGGACCAACAGATACCTAGCTTGAGTGACGTCCCGCCGCCCGCTAGGCATCTGCACATCGAAAGAGCCACCTATTAGAAGAGGCGCTCGTAGATTTCAAAAGCCTCGTCATAAAATGCGGTGACGTCAAAACGTTCCGAGCGAACGATATTAAATCTATTCGCTCGGACCCGTCTCACATGATGAAGGAGGCTGAACGGGCCTTGCTGATCGTTCAAATGGAGTACAATATAGAGGAACATTCCCCTAACCTCAGGAATGCTTTCTATCCCTGGACACTCTTCATGAATCACGACGAGGCTCATGTCTCCGTAATCCCGTAATGGATTAGGGGGTGCAAAGTCATATCCTACAATGTGCTGACCTGGTTCAATCACGCTCCCGTCCCAGAATTGTGGCATATCCTGTTCTGAGAAAACTTCAAGTGGGTTGTATACCAGCCTTCCTTTCCGTATCATGCCGGCGCGGGATCGTGTTGGCACCGCTAACCAATCGGTCGTCGCCTCGCGTGTGCTGAACAATCGGAGGATCACCGCCTCCGCAAGCATCTGAACGACGAAGCGGTAACTTTGTCAAAATAAATTTAGATATACCAATTTCCATGTTCAATTTTCATTCCCCCTCCCGAGCCGTGATTCTTGTGTCACGGTCCAACCGCGAGAGTAGTGCCTACTTGCACTTCCTTTAACACTAGCTGAAGCACGAGCTGGGCTTCTTGTGGCGCCAGCCCTCCCACGCGTTGGTGGCTCCTAAAACGGCCACCCAGCAACGTACTAGATTCAACTCCCCCTTCTCCTGAAAGCACGAGGAGGTGACTGTCCTAGCTTCAAGACACCTTTCCCTCTAGAAGTGGTCTAGAATACCCCTCCTCCTCGCCCGAACACATTGTTTAGGACTCAGGAGTTGGGCTGGCTCCACCGCAACAGCATGGTATCCCCCCACATAAGCGGTCCTCTCCGAGTTGATAACAGGGCCGGCCCCTAAGGCGACGAACCCCTGCCTCAGATGCCTCCTAGAGTGAAGAAGCCTACACCCTCAGGTGCAGACGACTGCTCAATGCCTCCTAGCTAAGGGTTGGCTTAGACGAATCAAAAAGAAAACGGAAGTAAGACTCTTTTGGACGGGCATAGAAAGAAAGTGGCCATTTGGGATAGAACGGGAGTCCTAATGGATTCACCAAATTGCTACCTCATCTTCATTTCCCTTTCCCACGAATTTCGTTCTTTCGGCACCCGTCAATTCGCACTTTCATTATTATTATTATTATTTCCCCCTTTTTTCTCACATGCATTCAGGTTGAGTGGAATATCTCCATCATTCTCTCGAGCAAACAATGCTGATTCCTTCCTCCATGCACCCTCCAATCCACTTGCACAGTCAAGAAAAGAAACAATCCAAAGATTCATCCATCCCCCAACCAAAGTCAGCCCTTTTCCCACACGCATGATGTCACACACTTACTCTACCTTTTCCCCTGAATTCAAAGCAAGGTCATGCAAGGTGTGGGTTCACGCGGGTGTGCAAAGGAAACCGAGTCACAACTGACCTTGAGTGAACTTTATGAAGGCCCGCTCAAGAAAGCCAAGTATTTTCTCAAGAGAAGTGTGGCCGCACAACTCCCGTTGCGGCCGTTCACAAGGACGAACCACACCCTCCTTCAAGTGCCACCACTGACCCAGACGCCGCTCACCTAGACAGAAGCAAGCTCGCCATTTGAGGAGGGTGCCCCACTCTCAAATCCCACACAGTCTTACTATGATCTCAGCGGCACGCTTCCTACCAAGAATAGCGCCACCGCAATCGTCAATTCCAATCCCCACCAATTACCACGCTTGATCACCACACTTATTTCCAGCCTCACTCACTTGGACCCAGAATGGTCCGTGATGGTTCCACACTACCGCCACAATATGTGGTGGTCCCAAACTCAATCCCCGCTTACTCAACGCGCCGCAAAAAAAATAACCACGGCCTTGACAAAACCCCGCAGGTGACGTATGCCAAAACGCCCTCAAGTGAGAAGATCGTCACACCAAGTTAATCCCAGGGCGATTCACACCATTCCCTCGTGACAACCGCCAGCCACGTTACTTGCGTCCAACGTCACCAAGCTACAGCAGTGTCACGTTCCCAATGCTCCAAAACATGCCACTACCTTAACAACACTCCCTTGTACCGATGCCCAGCCACCGTATATGTATTCAATGCCAATAACACTGCCGCTTCCACCTGTGAAACCCCGGCAGGCCATGCACTATCGTCAAGATCCCAATGCAATCGCTGCAAATTTTCGGCAGCGCTTCTGCCGTATTGCCGTAAACCAGCGTTGTTGCCAAAAAAAATTCGGCAGCGCTTTCGCCGTACTGCCAAGAAGACTAGTGTCGCTGCCGAAAAATTTCGGCAGCGCTTCCGCCGTACCGCCAAGAAGACCAGTGCTGCTGCTTAACCCGGTGCTGTCGCAAAATTTTCGACAGCATCTCCTTTCAAAAGTACAGCGGCGCAGCCTCCTTCTCAAAAACCCTTTGTCGCGTGCCGACCATCGGGCATCACCTTCCCGTCGAACCCTTTGGCGCACGGTCCAATCCAGCTGCAGCCTCACGGCTACGGCTTCCTCATAGCCTGCAGCATAGCACAAAAGGGGGGGCAAGAAGCTCCCAGCCTCTAGCTATGGCAGCCTCCTCCTTCCTCCAAGTGCTTCTGCAGGCCTCCAGCACTTCGCCTTACTACACCAGCAGCCAGCCAGCCAGCATCTACTCAAGTAGAATGCCCCAGTAGCATTGCCACAAGTGCGAGGCTGTTGGGTGGCAGGCTAGCTTTTATAGCTGGCCGAAGGCTGAGGGCAGCTGCTTTGCCCCCAGCCAAATCTCGGAACAGGGCCTGACCCTTGATCTAAATCGCGATCAAGGGCCAGAAAACTTGATGTTCCCCTAGGGGAACCATGTCCCGAGCCCAGGCAATGCATCTTGCCTTCACCCGCGGCCAGACGCAATGCACAAATGGCTATACTCAGCCATTTGCAACAGACTGTTGAACTCTAACAGTCTGCAGTCTCATCAAAGCCCAGATGCTTCTAGTATTGCATCTGGGCCTGTGTCGCGGCTACATTCGCAACATTCCCCCTCTCCTATCCTTCCCTTCTTCTTCTTTTTCTTGCCCCTGCACCTAAACTACCCCCGCGGCCACGTACGTGGCCATTACTCCTTCCTTGGGCAGAGGCAACTCGTTCTGGAAAACGAGCAGCCTCCCCAACCACTCCACAGGCTCAAGCTAAAGGGGTTCTTTCCCCTATGCCCCGCGCCCTTATGTGGCTCAAACGGCCACCAAGTACAGGCGCGCGGCTCAGAGCTTGCCCAAAAACGAAGGGCACTCTGCCTGTTGGCCGCCAACGTCTACCTCTCTCCCTCTCACTCACCTCGATTCGCCCGCATCCAGCTGCACTTTCGCAGGTGGTTCATTCGGGCCGACCAGCCAGACTGGCCGACTGTCGAGGTTCAGCCTCCTGGTGAAAGTTCGACCAAACAGTCTGGCGCAGTCACGTCCACCTATCTCACCACCCCCTCTACTACCAGCACATAGCCGCCCGTAGGCGGCAGATTCATTCGTCCATCCGGAGCTGGGTTGTTGGGGCAAAGTCCCCAGATGAGTCGGTGGAACCCCGACGAAACAGTCTGGCTGGCTGCACCTGCCCGTTCGTTCAAAACGAACAGGTAAAAAAAAAGAAAGAAAACAAAAAATCTAAACCAAAAAAAAAAAATAAAAAAAAAAAATAAAAATAAAATCTAAGCAAAATCTAACAAAAGGAAAAATGAAAACGAAAAAGTAAAAGAACCTACCTAAACGTGGCTGCCCGTTTCTAACGGGCGCCTGTCACCTCACTGGGGGCTTTAAGCTCCTAGTCACTTCAAAACGCGCCAGATGGCGCGCCGGTTTCGGTTCTCCCCCCTTTTTTTTTCCTTTTTTTTTCTTATTTTTTTTTCTCTCCCGTTGGCTTATGCCAACGGTCACATCATGTCGTGGCCTAGCCACGGCTTGCTGGCCGAGGTCCCCCTTGCGAAAGGACAGGATCGAGCTCCTGAATCCGAACGTGTTTTAAGCAGAGATGCGGAAAAGCAGTTGAATCTCGGTTCCCTGCACATCTCTTTGGAGCCCGTATCTGGGCGCTTGCGTGTCCAGATGCGGGGTAGGTAAGTT
>BFEA01000020.1:2268038-2318805 GCA_003427395.1 Chara braunii | reverse complement strand
AAAAAAAAAACTTGGACATTTCTCAATTTATGCGTTTCATCCTTGCACAGGGGCCATGCTAATCTCGGCGCGGCTGATTTCAGCCGCGCAATCTCGAAGATCGCACGGCCAAAATCGGCCGTGCCCATCCCGATGTCGTGGGCTGCTCCAAAAGGAGCTAGCCCGATGGTGCAGTTAGTCAGGTTCGATCCCTGTGCTTGCAGGGTAACAATCTAGCGGCGGTACCTACTGGGCTAGCTCCTTCCCACATCAAGGAAGGAGCAGCCCTTCTATATGAAGGGCTTCTGGTGCCCAGCAGGCCCCCCTCCGACGCCTAGCAGGCTGTGCCTGCTAAGCCTACTTGCCGCCGTGGCTGGCAGGCGAGGTCGGCAGCCGACAGCCTTAACGACTGCCCTACCCAGCCGGCCCCGACGCCTTCGCCCCCGGTCCTCGGCGCAAAAGCCTTGTGGGCCCTAAACCATTCCTTCACGCCGCGGTCCATCCTTACCGCTGCGACCCCTTTTTAGCCCACTTAGGCTTTGAATCGCGCGGCTGTACAGTCGCGCGACCTTATTATAGGTAGACTAGGTTTTTAACTTTAGTTTTCTCATGACCGCACACTACTGCGGCCTCGTCGAAAATCGCGGACGACGGTGCCGACTACCGCTATCCCGCACGGACGTCGATGTCGTTCTGCGTCGACGACGTCAGGTTCGAAAAAAAAAAGTTTAGGTCTCTCAGTCATAGTGCTGGTCTGAATAAACTTTGGCAACGTCAATCTCATCAAGTCCTCCAATTTAGCGAAAAGATCAGAGAGCGTCCGATGTTGAAAAACACGGGCAGATACCCTTGTCAGGGTTTCTGCCCCGACAACGTGACCAAGTTGCGCTGACTCTCTAGGATCTTATCAACAAGTCGCTCAATTTCAATACCCTGCGCCACGGGGATTGAGTAAATGTTCTTCTTTTTTCGCGGCTCCTCCTCGCTTACCTCGGCCTTCCCTTTCTCAGGTTCCCTTTCTAGCGCGCGTCGACGAGCCCGTTCTTCCTTTTCGGCCCGCAACCTCTCATCCTCGTTATCCTCCTCGTTCTCACTAACGGGGATAGGCTCTTCTTCCATTGCCTTTTCAGGCCCTCTTTCCTTCTGCTCGCTTTGTCGCCGCATCCGAGTCTGAACGACTATAGTCGGGGCACTTCTCTTTAGCACAGGTCTGGGTCGCATCGTGCTTACCATCGGCCTAGTTTGCAATACTTCCCTCGGTGTAGACGTCCCTGCTTGGCCAGGCGCATCCTCCCTTTGATCACCCCATTCGCCAAAGAGAAAGACATTCAGCAATCCAGACCAGACTTCCTCCATGTCCACGCAAAGTTGGATGATGGAGTCCCGGCATCGGGCAAGCCTCGTAGTGATGGTTTGCGCTCGTTCCACCACTTGTTCCCTAAACCCTTCCGACTCCACCGGTGAGTCGTTAATATGTAACGATGCCATGGCCTCCTCGACCTCGGCTAACAGTGCTTCTCCCGGGGAAGCAATCCGGAACGTCGCCGGAAGGGAACGACCCAGTCGGCAAAACACCTCCTTCCTCATACGCCCTTCAATGTTGGGGTCGATCAGATTCCCTGCAGAATCAAAGACTTAACCACGTATCGTGGTGAAGACTATCCCCTCTTCTCATCTTTTGATAGAAGATGAAAAAATTGCATAATATGACGCTTTTCTGCACAATAGTTACATGTGGCCTCCTGCTGCCACGCCCAACGGTTTCGTTGTCCGTTCCCACAGCCTCGATCGCGGCCTCATTATCCCTGCGGCTGGAACGGCCCCTGATCCTGGGAACTTTGTCCTGCCGAACCACCGCCAGCACTGCCATTCTTCCGCCTTTGTCGATTTACGAGGCGGCTCCTCTTCCTCCTCGCTCTCACTGCTGCTTTCTTCTTCTACCGACTCTTTTCCCTTCCTCTTACTCTTTTTCTCCTTGGCACGAGAGGCGGTTAATGGAAGGCCCGACCCACCCCCTTCTTGATTGAAATTGCCGACCAGGCAACTCCAGTCGACTATGGGGGCATCGACTATCGACTATCCTACCCCCATCCAATACCAGCGAGCGAGGCTTCCTACGCTCTCGGAGCGGGTACTACACTCGCCAAGCGAGACCCACTCTGACAGCCCTGCCCACGATGGTGTCGTATGCTCCACCCCCTCCCCACACGCCCTAACACACACTCATTGGACCAGCGAAGACACTCCGAGACAGCTCACACCCTCACGTACCCTGGAAGATGGGAAGGTTTCGACTACGGCCGACACTTCGTAGCCGCATGCAACACATCAGGGCGCCCCCGAACTCAGACCACGGTTGCCACAGAGACATTTGCGTCGGGAGGCGTTCTCGCACCCAGTCACACCCTTATCCCTGTGGCGCCCACCCCTGCTATGGAAGAACCCGTCTGGCACCTTTCTTTTTTTTTTTTAAAAAGGGTTGTGAGGTGTCGGGGATTCAACTCCTACAGGGAAGCCAGCGGGAGGCTTCATGCACCAGATTCAGCCAACCCATCGGCATGGTGGCCTCACCCACACACAGAATCACTCAAGTCAAGGCTCAAACCTTAGCCACACACCCACTCTGCCGGTATCACCCAGGACTAGTGCTACCTAGGCGCCGCGGCTCGGAGCAACCCCCTCCGAACTCAGGGTCCTGCATCCCCATTGCACCCTGCCGGGAGGCAGCAATTGCACCATAGTCACCTGGTGCGCAGGGGATGAGCGTCACTCCCGCTAGGGGGGGGGGGTGTCCAATCACTCCCGGCAGTACTCCTCTTACTGAGTCCACCCCCCTACAGGGCTGAGTCCCCCCATGGTCTCAACAACCCCAAGGGGAGTGTGCACGCTCAAACCGTTATGGGGACGCAGGATGTACGGTTGGGGGAGCAATTTCCCGATGGGCACCCTGAGCACGCTATGAACTGGATCTTTCATGACTACTTGGACAAGTTTGTCATCGTGTACCTCGATGACATACTTATTTTTAGTCGGACTGTCGAGGAGCACGTTGCACACTTAGACAAAGTCCTCAGTCTCCTTCGGTAGCACAAGTTCAAGATCAACGGGGAGAAATGGGAGTTTGGTCGCACCCGGATCTTGTACTTGGGTCATAAGATTTCCGCGGAGGGTTTGAAGCCCGGTGACGCGAAGGTGGCCAGCATTCGTGACTGGCCGCATCCTTAGTCTGTGATTGAGATGAGGTCTTTCTTAGGGATGACCGGCTACTATCGTAATTTTGTGAAGAACTATAGCATAGTGGCCGCCCCTTTGACTGACCTGACTCGCCACCCCATGGGAGTGGACAGACAGGTGCAAGGCTGCTTTCAGACAACTGAAGCCTGCGTTGACGCATCATGAGGTCTTGAAACTTCCTGATCCTGACAAGTCGTTCATAGTAACCACAGATGCCAGCCAATATGGCATTGGCGCCGTGCTCGCGCAGCAGGAGGGGCCAAAGTTGAGGCCAATCGAGTACATGTCCAAAACGATGTCGTCTTAGAAGTTGGCTAAGTCCACTTATGAGAAAGAGCTCTACGCGATTTATAAGGCACTGACCCATTGGAGACGTTACCTCCTTGGGAGGTTCTTCATCGTCAGGACTGATCATCAGACCCTGAAGTGGGTGAGAACCCAGCCAGTACTTTCTGATGCCTTGAAGCGCTGGATCAAAGTCATTGAACAATATGACTTTGAACCCCAGTATCTGAAGGGGGAGTACAATAAAGTTGTTGATGCCTTATCACGTAGGCCTGATTTCTCTGGTGCGCTGATTACTGAGTTCAGGCTTGCGGACGATGTAACTCGCTCTTTGGTGGAAGCCTATCGCGAGGATCCGTTTATGTCTGAGATCATTCGCAGACTCGAGGCGAAGGACAAAGTGACTTCTTCCGAGTTTGAGTTGGTCAACGGCTTGCTGTTCCTTGAGAAGGTCAGGAATAAACGTTTGTGTGTGCCTAATCAAGAGTCTTTGCGTAGTTTATTTTTAGGAGAGTGTCATGAAGCCACGTACACAGGCCCCTCTTGGGCTTCTCAAGCCCCTTCCGATTCCGGACAGGCCCGGTGAGAGCCTGTCCATGGACTCCATGGACATGCTGGTCACCAGCAAGAGTGGAATGAGACACATCTTCGTTATCGTGGATAGGTTTAGTAAGTACGCTAGGTTAGTTGCGATGCCAGAGACAGCGAAGAACGAGTACGTCGTTAGGCTGTTTAAGGAAAACTGGGTCAGAGATTTTGGCTTGCCAAAGTCTATTGTGAGCTACCGGGATGTTAGATTCACGAGTGAGCTGTGGAAGGTCGCAGCCGCAGAACAAGGAACGCAGCTGCAGATGACATCTGGAAACCATCCAAAGGCAAACGGGCAAGCAGAGCAGTTAAACCGCGCTGCACAATACATGTTGCGGCACTACATCAAGCCCAATCAGGTGGACTGGTATGAGAAACTTGCTCTCATCGCCAACCTGTACAACAACGTTGTGCACAGCGCCACTGGGTTGAGCCCTAACAGTTTGCTACTGACTTTCAAACCTAGACTGCCCCTAGACTTTCTACTGCCTGAGAACCAGCCAACTGCTGCACCTAGCACACTAGAATTTGCTTATCGATATGAACAACTGATGCAGCAGGCGGTCGAATAGATGCACAAGGCACCGGCGGCGATGATAGAATCAGAAAACAAGCACCGCCGCCCATCAACATTCCAGATAGGGGACAGGGTTTGGGTTAAGTCTTCATAACTGGGACAGGAGCACGGGATCTCCCACAAGCTCATGCCACAATATTTTGGGCCCTGGGAGGTTCTGGATATAGTCGGAGATGATCCGGATGGTCCATCATACGTAGTTCAGATCCCTGGTCACCTTCGCACTTACCCTGTCTTTCACGCCTCCAAGCTTGCACCATTCAAGGAAACTGACCAGCTTCCCTCGCGACGCCCCAACCATGGATGGAGAGGTCGACAGCGATGACATCGTGGACCACAGGGAAATGTCGGTTCCAAGACCTTCAGGCAGGGGACGTCCTTCGAAGCCGAAGCTGCAGTACCGCGTTCGGTTCAGGAACCATACTGATCCAAAGGAGGATAGATGGTTCACTCGGGAGGAACTAATGCAGACCGCTCCACAGGTTGTCGCCCACTACGAGAAGTTGTTGCGGAAAGGAAAGCGCCAGATTGAATGAACTTCTCAGAGGACTACCGAAGTATGGAGGAGGGAATGTGAGGCACAAGGCCTTGATAAGCCATATTGGGCCCCTATTTGCAACAGTGTCGGCCGCCCTAAGTGAAGGCAGGCGCGACAGACGACAAGAGGCCTATTTTGGACTACGTCGCAACTGGGGGGAAATTCAGATAGTTGCGCAGCGCCAGTTGGTTAAAAGCGCCCAAACCCTGTCCTCCTTTATCAAATGCATCCGAGTCAGGCCCTGGGCGAGATACGCAGCATAGACCCAACTCAGGCTACGGGCAGTTGGGCACGGGTAACCGTCACAGGCCTTGGGCGTGATCCGTTTGGTCTGGGGCTCCGCCTCTCTGGGCCTACTGGAAGCTTCTGGGCGGAGGCCCAGTGCAGCCAGGCTGCATGCAAGGCAGGCAGGCCACTTTCATTTAGGAAAGGGCCTGCACACGCATTGGGCATTCGGGCACTGGCTGCATGCTGCGCAAGTGCTGCTGCGCTAACGCTGGCAGTGCTCATGGTCGAGATGGAAGGAGCAGGCAGCCGTAGCCGAGCTGCGCTGCTGTATGCTGGATGGGGCGCATGGTGGTCCTTGGGTGCATGTGGCATCTGTGAGTTGGGGAACGAGGTTGTGAGTGATACGAGAGACATACATGGTGCTTGAAGCGTACGACATTGGCCGAGATCTGCTCGGGGAGCTGTTGACATCATCGGCGGCATTGTAGACTAGGCTAGATAGGATCTGCCATTTGTAGTCTGGGTGCCGAGTGCCAGATAGGATATCGACATTGGTTCTTCGTTGATGATGATGAGACTATTCCAGCATTGTCAATTATGAGCTTTTGCTGTGTTCTGATATTACTAGCACTTGAAGTCTGACATAGGGTGCTAACTACAGGTACCACTGACAACCACAAGCAGTCCATAAAAGTGCATGCCGACGACCATGCAGATAACAAGGTCAATCACTCAGGTAATGAGGATGACCATGACCACACTGAGCACGAGGGTAACAACAAAAAATATTTGGTTTTACTCGTTAAGTTCCATCATCCGGATTCAAACTCAGGTCTTTATTTCAATGGTTCGTAGATGTACCAACTGAGCTAGGCCCGTTGATTCCACCATCAGTCTCGGAGCCAGTGCTGGGCCCATTCAAAAGTGGGATAAAAAGGGATGATAAAATAGTAATTAAAATTTTTAAATAATAAACAACGAGAAAAGCGAAGTGCGAGGGAAAAGGTTATTACTAGCACTTCCTCGATCCCGCCACTCGGCCCCGAGCTTGGGACCGACGACAAAACCAAGGGGTATAGTCCTGCCAGACCCTCAACCCCTCGGTTCATGCCAGAGAGGGCCCGGGATCGATGACAAAACCACAGGGGATAGTCTTGCCAGACCCTCAACTCCTCCATTAACTCAGCTGCTCCTCCGCCGTCAGCTGGCCTTCATCCCCATACGTGTTACGTGAAAGTCAAATGTCGTAGCCAATAGGGCTAAGCGCAAGTCTGGTTGTAGCGGGGGCCAAATTTCTTATGAATATATCTGCCCCGTGTCCAGACCTGCATAAATAAAGCAAGGCCACACCTTGGCCCACCGAACCGCGCCAAAGCCACAACTTGGCTTGTCGACTGAACCCACGGCCGTCAAGCTCCTGCTCTTGCCACGCGAAGATTTGGAAACCGTTTATTGTTGCTGTGCGTGCTTCTGCCCATGTCTGCGTTGTGCTCGCCTCCAATTCCAGGCCCGTGTGAGCGGCCATTTTCAACCTGTAGTTTTACTATTTTGGCCAACGGTCTCGGTACTTGAGTGGACACAACTCCCAACCTATTACCTGTGTCAGACGCCGTTTACGTATGCCTTGCCGAGGCTGCAGTTGGATCCGACCGACAAGCCACAACACAATAATCAAGGTGCCTCATGCACTCCGTCCTACATTGACTTCGGTGCTGCTTCAGCAAGTCAACAATAATCAGCTCGAATCACGACACTAATAGTCAACCTTGATGTCGGTTACACAAATACTTGCTTCTGCGCGCGCGCCTGCAGTGTGCGCGGGCATGCTTATCAAAATTTAATATTTCTCTATCTTGCACCATTGTGCGAGATCTCTTGCCGGACCACCAGTTCCCGGAACCGTCAGACATCTAGATAATCAATGCGTGTCTCAAAGTGCTCACACACTCTCTAATACAAACAAAGTGCCCTCCCTTCCTCTTACTGTTGAGAGTTGGATGCGACCTATACAAAAGGATGGACGCACTACTACCCCAGCTTGCGCTAGAAATGCAGTTTCTGTGCCTTGCGAAAATATGGACAAATACCCTTGTAAGTTGTAAGGGTATTTGGGCCGACAGCGGTAGCCTCTAGCCATCCCAGGATCCCGTGGGAGAAGAAGCTCCCCCCCAAAAGGGAAGTTCTTTGTTCGTTTGGTGTGACCCGTTGACCTATAACTGTTGTAGGATGTGAAATGAAGTGCCATTTCTTCAAAAGAAAGGTTTGATTGTTTTTGGGGGGGGACGAAAGTGAGCTTCAATAAAAAGGCCAAAAAATTATCAAAATTTCTCTTCTAAGGATCTGGCAGACCCTCCCGAATGTCGGATGTAGTATCTGGACTGAAGTGAGTCCAAAGGCACAAGCGGTTATCGGATAGCTGAAAATTCAGGAATGAAAATTCTGAAGTGAGAGTTTTGGGCAGTATGAAAATCCTGAATGGTTTTGAAGTGGTGAAAGGTCCGAAGACCCTGAAAACCACTTGTTTAGGCAAGCTGCATCCTGAAGCGGTGAAGGGTGTCCTGAAGTGGTCAAGTGAGAGTTTATGGCAGTCTGAAAGGGTGTCCTGAAGTGGTAAAGTGAGAGTTTATGGCAGTCTGAAAGGGTGTCCTGAAGTGGTCAAGTGAGAGTTTATGGCAGTCTGAAAATCCTAAATGGTGCTGAAGTGGTGAAAGGTCCGAAGACCATGAAAACCACCCTTCACCACTTGAGGATGCAGCATGCCTAAACAAGTGGTTTTCGGGGTCTTCGGAGCTTTCACCACTTCAGGACCATTCAGGATTTTCAGACCTGAATGGTCCTGAAGTGGTGAAAGGTCCGAAGACCCTGAAAACCACCTATTTAGGCAGGCTGCATCCTGAAGTGGTGAAGGGTGTCCTGAAGTGGTGATGAAAAATACGACTATTGTTAACCTTCTCTCTCCAAAGGCCGACAAACCCTCATAACAGTTTTGGCCTTTTTTTTTGGGCTTTCCAGCAAAGCCCATTTTCCTTATACAAAAACAAAATCTTTGTTTTGACGAAATGGCAGTTAATGGCTGTTCGCTGGGAAACGGATAGCAATTGAAACTGGATGTGGGCCATGAAGTGGCACGCCTGCCTCTGCTGCAATGTTATGGTCAATGTAGTACTTTGTGGTACCAATCGTGCCTTCATGCGTATTGTCAATAATAATGTTTCTTAGGTGTCTATCCTGATGGACACAAGACAAAAGGAACAAGTTGTTAAAAGGGCGAAAGGAATGGGTTCTTAAAAGCATCCTTACCATTTAGTTGGGACAAGTGCTTGACATACTTCTAATTAGTTGGGGGCGTTGACAAATACCGTTGGTGATGTGTCAGAAATACACACACTTCACTGGGAAAAAATGGGAGATGACTAGCAACAAATGCAAACGTTTTTTATTTCCCTTTTTGTTCCGAATAAGACAGAGAAATAGCCCAAGCGAGCTAGCTCAGTTGGTTTGAGCACGTAAGTGGTATTCAGGAGGTTGCGGGTTCGATTCCCCACGTCGTCCATTCAATCCCCCACGGCCTCCTGTGTTACGCTTCGGCTTCACCAGCGGAGATGTTCGGCTTGGGCCTCCTGGCTGGTTGTGGAAGTGGTGATTGGTCTTCCCAGCCCGTGCCAGGTGTTAGGAGCTTGGGTGCTGCTCCCTGCACAGAGCAGAGATTGGTAGGCTTAGACCCATAACCCTGCGGCTGTTCAGGTTTGAGTAGTGTATTTAAGGCGTTTCGCTCCCACTCCTGGTGATTCTAGCTTAGTTGGTTATTCGCTGCTTGTGATTCCAGGTCTTTCCTTAGGATTAAGGGTAGGACATAGACATGGGTAGCTAGTGTAAGACACATTGAGAGAAGATAATAGGGTAGGAAAAAATGCAACTGTCTCCCATACGAGGAGAAGGCAGCTGTTTTTTTTTCTTCTTTAAAAACAAAAAAAAGGGAGAAGGGGAGATGGAAAAAAAAGACACAGAAATAGTTTGGGAAAGAATGGTCGGACCAGCCAAACAGCGAACCATGGTATGAGAGGCAACCCCCATTTTCTATGGGGGTCAGAATGGGCCACATATTCTGGCCTTGTTGACACTGGGTTACTGACCCTATTTTCTTAGCTTTTCTGTCCTTACCAGCCTGTTCCCACTAACCCTGCTCCCTTCTGCCTCACAGTCTCTTGCTCTCTGTTTTCGAAGCAACCCCAACTCGTAACTGGTCATGTACCTTTACCTTTGTTAAATCATCATAGTCTTTGCCACTGCCTACCCCACAAGAAAGTAAGGATGGGAAAAGGAAAGCCACAAAGTGCAGCAATTCGGACATTGCCAGCTTCTAGAAGGGAAGAAAGAGGGACAGGATTGGATCCCGATCGTCCAGTCTTTGTTATTGGTGTCTGTTTGATTAATAGTGATATTCGAATCGTTCTTTTACCTCCTCTCTTCCTTGGTCTCTTCCCTTTGTTCTTTTTTTTTTATAAAGGGTGACAACCTTGAGATATTATCGTGGAATCGACTGCCTCATTCAACAACCGTCTTCACCCGAATAGAACACCCGGTCATTATAGCTCTATTTGGTGCAATTTCCAGCCCAGGTACAGTCATAATTACCGGGCATTCTATTCGGGTGAAGACGGAAGTTGGATTCAAGCTTACGTCTGTATTTCAACAGTTCATGGGTGTACCAACTGAGCTAGGCCTACTGGTACACGATTGTCCATTTCTTGTTATTGATGGCACTTGAATTGCCAGGTGGAAAATCAGTTCAGCGCGTACAGACCAAGTAAGAATGAAAGTTAGTATCTGAAGCACCTGGTTGATGAGGGATAAGGTTGGATCCTGATTGTCCGTGCCATGTTATTGATGGTATTTGATTTCATCCGGACGGCCGCTTCCTTGTAATCATTGGTATTCAATTTGTCACGTGGAGAATGAGTTTGGGGCATGCAGACGGAGTAAGGATGAAAGCCGACATGTGAAGCACGTGGTTGAAAGAAGGATAATGTTATCCTGATTGCCCAGTCTTTGTCAGTGATGGTATTCCATTTAATCCTGACCACCTATTCATTGTCATCATTGGTATTCAATTTTCCAGGTGGAAAATGAGTTTGGTGCATACAGACCTAGTAAGAATGAAAGTCAGTATCTGAAGCACCTGGTCAACAGAGCCAAGGCTGCACTTGGCAACGATGTTGTAATGTAAGTAGCCCATCCCATTTCATGTTGTCTGTGTTATCACAATTGCTCTTTCTTTCCCTCCCTTTCCCTATCTTTCTTTTCTTTAGAAGTTCTATTATCCTGGTCAGCTCATAATACAGAATTCAAAGAAGAGACAATGCATTCAATTGCAACTCACGTAGAAGGAGAATGAGACAAGGGAAGAAGAACAATGGAAGAAAGAAAAAGATAAACAGAAGTTGGAACCAATGTCGTCACCGTCCTCAACTCTTCCCCATCATCTCTCCCTCAACATTATCTCCAACGTCTTAATAACAATAATAGGCTACGGCAATGAATGAATGAGCCAAAAATCAATGTCCGATTGTTCTCTCTTACCGCCAGCCTTGGAAAGAGCCTCCTTTGGCTTTCTTCACCTTCCTTCCACCTCAGTATGGTTACTGGCTATGGCGGGACATCGAATTATACCACGGATGTTCAAAGGACAATGCAAACACTCGCATGTCCACTTCCCTCAACTACCACCGTGCCTACTCTCTCCGGAGGGAGTCCATGCCGAACCGGTACTCACTCAGGGGCTTCCTTGAAGCAGAGAAGAAGATAAAGTCCACCGTATCCAAAGGTGAATCTCCTTGTTGTTTTCCACCTCCTTCCTCTACCTCGACTACACCAGAGCCCGGCTAGAGGTCTGTCTCCCTCACCTCCTTAGCCTAGGTCTATGGCTTCCTCTCCCAACTACACCCCCATAGCCATTGAGGTCTTCTCCTTCACCCTCCAGATCCACCTTCAACCTCCAGGAGCTCCCCTACTCTCCTCTTGGCGGAGCAAGGGCATGACTGCTGGGTGAATGAGCGCTAATTGCACCAAATGGCCTGTGGTACCTTTTGGCCGGGCACTACCTGCTTCTACCCGGCCTCCTTTGGGTGCACTAGGCCTACCGGTGTTCCCTGCTTTTGGTGGGAACTTCATTGCAGACTGATATCTACCTGCAGGCCCTGAACTTGGACTTCTACCAACCTACATTCAGGCCCTGGACCATCATTACCTACTGGACCCTTCTAGGCCCAACCGACTTGCTGGAAAATCTCTACCGGCCCTTAACAAATTCTACTTGTGCCCCTGCCCATTCGGCACCCAATTTCAGTCCGTCCCTGTCATTCTTCCCCCCCCCCCAAACAAAAAAAAACTACCCCTTTAAGGGGGATGGGCATCTATTCTGTGGGCCATCAGTCCAGTTGCTCATCACCGGCAAGCAAGTACACAAACCGAATGTTCGAACACTCAGCATAAGACCAGCCTTACCCTTGCGGCCCTAGACACCTGGCCAAGGGGGCACCACTTAAGGACCTCCTCCCTCCCTGTCCCCTGGGCCCCTTCCGGTTCATTTAGTGGTCAGGAGACTTACTAGCAGTACCCGGTCACACAGTAAGTGAACCATGGGTGCACAGGGCATGGGCTGGTTGCCTTACCGGCCTCACAGGCTTTCCAGGATGGCCACACCATTTTGTACCACTATTGCCCCTTAGTTCCCTCCCCACCAAATAGAAGCAGTGTTCTACGTCCTTAGTTCCCTCCCCACCAAATAGAAGCAGTGTTCTACGTCCATCCCTTCTTCCACCCCACTTCCCCACCTCGTGCCTCCCTTCCTACCTAATCCTGCATTTATTCGCCACAGGCCCGCTCCTCTTGTCGGACATCCATTCTAACCACTATAGCAGTACTCCTCTTCTAACCTCCCCTCACCCCTCCCAGGACGTTACCCCGACCCCATATTTTCCAAGTTTCCAAGTTTTCTCCCACCCCCCCTCTCCCCCTGCCCTTGACCCGTCTCATCCTACCATGGTAACTAACCTCTCCCCCCCCCCAAGCACTCCCTACTCTATCACCCACCATCTCTGACATACTGTACACTATCCTTTCTTTTTTTTTTTCTGAAATACCGGGGCCATTACCCGGCTTCGGCTGAGAATCAATTAAGAAAATTCAAGGAAATTTAGGAGAAGTCATGAGTAACTACTAAGTTAACTAACCAATTCAACAATCCTTTTTTTCGCACTATCCTAATGGTACTTGGTGGCTCCTATTCCACCGGCAGCACATGTTGTTGCAGGATGTGACCAAACTGGAAGCCCCGCTGTTGATCCTTGCCCACCAGCAGTGGGTACGCTTCCCACCTCTTCCAAAATCGGGCCGCTGTGAAACCATCTCTGTGCCTACTCCCTCTCCATGGGAACGGGTCCCCGTTGCGGTCACAAATGAACCTATTACCGAACAGCAGCTGGCTGTGGGCTCCGTCCGCCGTGGTGGACATTTGATTTTGCATCCGAATCTTTTTCCACAACGGCTGCATGAGCTTGGTCCACGCCACCCTGCATATGGAGTTCTCTGCGTGTGCATTGTTGGACCACAAGTATGCATGAATTGCTCGTCTTAGGTACTGAAACGAACCGGTGGCCCGGCATGTGAATAGCGCCTGCATACCACAGCGTGGCGAGCATGGAGTGTTTTATGACCAGCACCTTACTGGAAATGCCCAGTCCAGTCGGTTAGGACCATGTATTGAGTCGTACTACAGCGGCCACCGCCCGCATTGCCATCTGCTCCACAGCTCCATAACTGCGAGTGAGATTAGTGCCCAGAAACATCACTCTCTGGTCCCCTTCCACTGTTGGTACATCCCAGTCCGTCGGCGGTGCCACCACCGGGGGAAGCATGGCTTTGGATTTGGCCCAATTAATCCGGGCCCCGGAATATTTGCAGAAAGCTGTTGGTACGTCCCAGTCCGTCAGCGGTGCCACCACCGGGGGAAGTCCTCCTTTAGCAGCGCCAGCTAGCGGCCCCGCGGGGGGGATCACCGCCCCCGGATCATCGGCAAAAGCTGTTGACTGCAGCAGCTCGTATGGTTGCATCTTCAGGCCTTGCAGTCTGCTGTCGGCCCTCAGAATCTTGTGCAGAAACTGGATGTACAGGACGTACAAGGCCAGGGACAGCGGCCATCCCTGCCACACAGATCAGGTGACCTGTAGCTTTTTGGATCTCACCCTGTTGACCTGCATGATTGTTGTTGCCCAGCGCAGCGAACACCTAATCCAGCCTCTAAACATGCCCCCAAATCCCCACTGAGCCAGCCCCTGCAGCAGAAACTCCCATCAAACCCTATCCTAGGCCTTTTCCAGGTCTATTGAGGTAAAGGCCGTGGTTTGTCCCCCACACTCGCCTTCCTCCAGCACTTGGTGCGCCAGAATTACCTTTGCTAAAATCTCCCTTCCCGCCGTTCCCAGTGTAAACCCCGTTTGAGTGGGGTGAATGAGCGTAGGCAGCACTTCGCGCAGCCCATTTATCAGCACTTTCACCAGGATTTTGTAAATGGCATTGAGGGATGGAGATTGGGCGCCAGTTGCGGACATCCTCGCTGAGCCCTTTCTTGTACAGCAGGACAGTATATGCGTCTGCAAACCCCAGCGGCACCTTCATGTCACAAGGCCTCATTGTATGCCAGCAGGAGGAGTTGCACAAAGAAGTGCCTGAAGTCCTTGTACAACTCCACACCAGTGGCACGCCATCAAGACCGGGTGCTTTCAATCTAGGCAACTCTGCAATGGCTCGCTTCACCTCGTCGTGTGAAATGTTTCGTGTTCCAGTTTGCAGCTGCGTTCCAGATCCAATTGAGCATGAACATGCTGCCATACATCCTGCTGTGGCTCGCTGTCCATCTCCTCTGCGGGATAACCAGTGTCACACGTCAGGATAACCAGTGTCATCCGCTGCCTTCCCATCTGATCGTTGAACGGGTGATCCGTTGCTGACATTACCGTCGGGGCTTTGCTGGTGCCCACTGCCACAAAAAACTTCCTCGACATCCGCTCTCCCACCAGCGTTCATGTTCCCTTCGTTCGTCGGCCCCATTTCACCACCGCCTTCACCTGCCATTCCGTCCATGCAAGGGCGGCCTCCACCTGCTCCGCCCACCATTCAACTTTCATCTGTCCTCCCGTCCGGCCCCGAAACGGCTCCTGAACTCTGTGTGCAAACTCCTCCCCCATCTGTTGATGCGCCAAATAACTATTCTAGAGGGCGACCGCCAACCGGGTCCGGAGGTCGTGGATGGCATCAACAACCTGGCTCAAGACATTGTCTGGTTGGCAGCCTTGCACCCAACCTTCCCAGAATCGGGCTCTTAAAGACCCATGCTGGAATAGCCTTCGGTGGCCTGCCCATGTCCGAATTCCCCACCAAGTGGCAAGTAGCTGGCTATGACCGCAGTGTGGTCAGATGTTGCCGTGGGGTGTATTTTCACATGCTCCAGCTTGTCGATGAGTCCTGCAGTGGATGAGATCATGCAATACGGCTGGATTGCAAGGAAAGATCATGTCAATACGGCTGGATTGCATGGCAGTGTTCCTCTAGAAGGTAAATGGTTTTTCATCGGGGTGCAGGGCCCGGTACGCGTCGCTGCAACCCAGCGTGGCCATGCTCATAATCAGGGCCAGTGAATCTGCCTCCACCCATCTGTGTTACAATCCTGGTCATTCCCAAAGTGCAAACTCACAATGAAAGACAATGCCACCCAATTGCGAAAGAAATGAAAGCACTTGCAAAGAGATAGAGACCAAAGAAGATAGAAAGAAGAAGAAGAAGAAGAAGAAGAAGAAGAAGAAGAAGAAGAAGAAGAAGAAGAAGAAGAACCAATGACAAATCCCCCTTCTCTCTTCACCTTCCTCCTCCTCCTTCACTTCGCCAATCTTATTCTTCTTCCAGTAATAATAATAACAATGAGTGGATGAACCAGAATCAGTATCCGAAGTTCCCTCTTACTGCTGACACAACAACAACAACAACAGGTCCACCATAGCTATGGCTTCCCCCCTTCTCCCACCTCTCACAAACCTAGGCTATGGCGGACAACTGAGGGCTCTGCTCCTCTCTGTGCAAAGGACAACACAAAGCAGCTATGGCGCTGCACTCCTGTCCAAAGGACAACCCAAAGCAGCTATGCCGCTGCTGACTAGGCCGCCATGCCTGACTCTGCCTCGAGCTTCCTTGGTGCGGCACTACCCCAACTGGGGCCTTCCAGATGCAGCGCCCAACAAGGTGATGAGGATGGTGTCCACCATAGCCAGGTAGGTGCCTCACCACTCTCTTCCCTAGCCCCCTTCTTCCTCCTCCTCAAACTGTGCTGCTCGCCATAGCCAGGCTGAGCGCCCAGCTGCCCTTCACCTCCAGGCAGTGCTGTACCAGTCCAGTGCTGTGCTCCAGCAGCATGTTGCCAATCCTTGCATACCGCAAATGAGAGGAGGAGCTGCTTGCTCCTCCCGAAAATATAGCTGCCTACTGGCCTCTTGGGCGGTGACTTCCTAGGCCGAGTGGCCTCCCAGCAACCGGTACCTCCTCCCTTTCGGAGGGAAACATCATTGCAGGCTCTGCTATCGGTCCGGACAGGCCCTAGACCCGGGCTACTTGGACTGGTACCGGCCTACCTCTAACCTACCGCTACTGGGCCTCTAAAAATGCCAACTTTTTGTCTTCTTCTGCTCGGTCTCCAGTACCCGACAGTTCTACCACTACTTGAGTGGTACCAGCCTACCTGCTACTTGAGTGTTTTTCCCGCTGCTCTAAGTGTCACGGGCCTACCCCCGCTACTTGAGTGTTTTTCCCCGCTGCAACCCTCAAAGTCACGGCCACAGGTAAGTACCGGCCCTGCGGTCCCTTTCAACCAACAAGTACCCTTGCGGGTCACACACACACTCAGCCGACAAGCACTCAGACAGGAATGCAAACCATCAGGCAGGCACACACACACAGACTTGGAAACCACAGCAGAATGCGAGAATCTCAGCAAGGCATTCATTCCAGCGGCAAATCCCAGAAATCCGCAGTGTTCTCAGTGTGTGTTTTTGGTGGGTCATTACATCTGTCTACTGCAGCATCGAGAGGGGGTGACACCACGCAGTTAAAGTCTCCGGCTAAAATAATTTCACCGACCTGAACACCGTGGTGATTCCTCATATTTCATTCTCCAATCTCATCTTTACCCATGGCCACCGCCCCCAGGAATCATAGCACCAGTCCACCACCTCACCCCGGAAGCGTGGGGAGACAAGTGTCATGTGCCTGATTGAAAATGAATCCAGCATGGCATTCACACGTTCCCATACACATGTGCAGTGACAAGTAGACATGGAGAGAGCAATCCATATCAGACAATGATGAAAATACACAGCGGAAGCTCACAAACGAAAAATAGAATTGAATTTAATCAATTCTCAACAATATTGTCTATCTCCAACTCAATCAGCAGCACAAAATTCCCAGGATCCCAACGACGTTACACCATCCACAAACCAATTATTGGCAGAGTTAATCAAGTAACGAGAGACTTCTTCTTCCTCCCTCTACGTCAAGCTCCAGGTATGGTGCCACTTCCACTTCCAGTGCCCAACCTAGCGGACCCATCAATCGCCACACACCCTCCTTGTGACGAGCGCGAGGCTGAGGGAGAGCCGAGGGAGAGGAGAGAGAGAGTGAGAGAGTGAGAGCACACACACACACTCACTCACTCGACACGACTGAGGGTCGGACACAGACACAGTGGCAAGGGCACAAAGTCGAAGTCTTGGATTCCGAATGCCGAAACAGCAAGTCACACTGAGTACAATTAGAGCAGCTGAAAACTGGTACAAGACTGGTCCCCGTACTGTACGGGGAGCCGGTATAAGTACCGGTGACACGTACGGTACCAGGGGTATTTCCGCAAAAGCCCTGAGGGAAGAACTGAAAAATGCGGTATTTGAAAGTGGCGCCCGAATTGCAGCATGGCGCCAGTTGTCCAAAATCCGACGGTACCAAAGGAGGGGTTTGGAAAAAAGGGTGCCAGGCCGAAAACGGGATGCAGCAGAAACAGCAAAAAGATAGACCAGGGATCGAGCCCTGGCGGAGTCCGTAACACTATCGCCTCCCTCTGAAAGGCAACGTCCCGGCTGCCAAAAAACCAAGGAAACAAAAAGAGTTGTGGAAACAAAAAGAGTTGTGAAGGACGGGACGGGGCCGATCACTGGTCAGAGAAGGAGAAGGGGAGTGGTGCAAGTCACAGGGTATTCCGTCTGGTGTTCTGCACAGGTGAAGGTATGATGTGACTGGGTGGGTCTATAGGGGAAGCTAAGCAATGTTCAGGGAACAGGGGATTTCTATTGATGTTCTACTGGGTAGGGGAAACGATGTTCAGGAAAACAGGGAATTTCTATTCATGTTCTGGTGGGTAAGGGAAACAATGGTCAGGGGAACAGGGAATTTCTATTGATATTCTAGTGGGTAAGAGGAGGCAAGGGCTGGTGTGTCCGAAGGAGTCGGAAGCAGAATCTCATGTAGGAACAAAGTGTCCAAGTGTCTTGAAAGGGGATCTGCCGCGGTCTTGATCAGGTCTTGGAGTAGGTGGTAGAAGCGGTCTTCAGCGGCTGCGACAGGTAGAAGTCCAAGAAGCGTAACGGTAGTTCAATTGTCCAAAGTCCAAGTGCTAGGGTGCGTCCGGTACATGAACTGCAATGAGGTCTGATCTGGAAGCAAGGAGGTCGCAGACTGATGCAAAGATCCATGTCACAAGTTGCTGCTCTAGGAAGTCCGCGAGTCGGGATGCCGACCGATGAAACAGCATGGTGGTCAAACCAGCTGCATAATCTCCATGAACAGTGACGCAGCAGGCCATCGTCCTCGTGTGCTAGCCATTAGATCCTTTATCGCCGGCGTCACGCAGGTTCACAAGCCTTGGACAAGAGAGACAAGGTAGTGGAGAGGACAGATGGGACAAGGCTAGGCAAGGGCAAGGGCAGATCAGACATCAGGAATCGGATTTGAGGGGAGGGTGGACTGGGTTCAAGGGTGTGTGTAGAACGGGGTTGTGAGGTTGTAGCAAGGTTTATACATGGGTTTAGGGTTGTAGTTACGTGGGTGTCTAGACATAGGAGTAGCATGATCATAGGCGCGGACAAGTTTCATGGCATTCTTGAGATTCGAGAGAGGTTCCCATGTAGATTCTTCGCCGGGGTATCCAGTCCATCTGACTTTGTATTCGGTGATTGGTTCCGGGTGGTTAGATACCTGAGTAGTTCGTCGACCTATGATTGCTTCAACAACGAATTCAGGGCCTGTGGGTAACATGATAGGTGGAGGTCTAGGATATGGGCGGTCAGCGAATTGGGGTGGGGATTCATGATATTCTTTGAAGTGTTCGACGTGGAAGACCGAGTGGACGCGGCTCATGTCGGGGGGGAGTTGGAGTTTGTAGTTGACGTCGGAGGTTTTTTCAATGGTGGGGAAGGGTCCGAGCCATTTGTTCGAGAGTTTCTTTGACAATCCATGTTCGGGTTCAAAGCATTTGGCGGAGAGCCAGACTTTGTCCCCTACTTTGAATTGCAAGTCTCGTCTATGTTTGTTAATCTTGTTTGCTTGTTGTTCTTGTGTTCTTTTAAGGGCTTCGGTTGCTTCTATGAGGAGTCAATTCATTGTTGCTACCCATTCATTGAGGGAAGGGCAGGGTGTGGAGGGGTTGAGTTGCGAGGGAAGCAGGAAATCAGAGGGCAGGCGCAGATGGTAGCCAAGGTCAAGGTAGAATGGAGACATGTCAGTGGAAGGACAGACAACGTTGTTGTAGGCGATCTCGGCAGCGGTGAGCAACTGATCCCACTCGTGTTGATGTGGATGACAGTACTTCCGTAGGAGGCTGCTCTTGCCAATGCCTCAACGTGCCTGACCCTGGGGTTGAAGCTCAAACAAAGGTTGTCTTGAAAATAGGCTAGAAATGGCCTGAGCTAAAACCCTGGTCTGGTGCCTGAGTTTCGGGGCAGGTCGGTTTTATGAGGGCCCGGAAATGGCCCTCAGTTTCAGGCTGAAAACACTCAGGGTCGGAAAGGCCTTGATTTACCCTGAAACGACACAGGGCTTGTAGGCCCTTGTTTTCAGGCTTTCAGGCTAAAACGACACATGGCTTTCAGGCTAAAACGACACATGGCTTGTAGGCCCTTAACGTCACGGGCCTGGAAATGGCCCGTGCAGCCTGTTGCAGGCGCAACATGTAACTGTCATGATGCAACCGAAGATTTTGGCTAGACGGAGTCATCATCAGACTCCATGGTATACACACCTCCCTTTCCCTTCTTCCTACTCTGGGAAGAGGATGTGCCTCCCTGCTAGGGAGTGGACTGGACATGGAGTGCATCTTCCATGACCAAGGCTGTTCCACCAAAGGCTCTCCAGTTCTTGTGGCCTGCAGAATACAGGGCCATGCTATACCTTTCAAGTGATGTCCTGACAAAGTATGTTAACTTGTCACTTTTTGACATTGACAAGCTCGGAGTGGAGGTAAGGCGCTCGAAGTCTGCATTGAGTTTGGTCAGGGCGACCAAGACCGACAACTCATCTGCAGCCTTATGAGCCTTCTCCTTGTCTGCAAACCTCGCCTCTAGGCCCTGAAAGATGGTCTCCAGTCCTACTGGCCTGAACTGCTAGCAGTCGGACCTGCACTAGGTGTCTGGCTGGCCCCAGTCCCTAGGACAACCTGCCGCTGCAACTTGGAGAAGCAGGTTTTCCTTTGGGGGAGTCGGGAGGTGGTGCACCAGAAATGGAGAGTGGTTTGGGTTTAGGTGACTGAGGAGTAGGGCTAGGAGAGGGAGTGGGGGTAGGAAGGCTCTTTGTGATGGAGTCTAGGGTGTCTACAATGGAAGACTGTATGGCTTCAACCTTTGTCCAACACACACAGATCTCGGCCAATGTCGTTCGCCTCAAGCACCAGGTATGTCTCTCGCATCACTCACAACCTCGATCCCCCACACAAGAATGCCATGTGCACCCAATGACCACCATGCGCCCCATCCAGCACCTCGCAGGCCAGCTCGGCTATGGCTGCCTGCGTATCCCTAGCTCGCCCGTGAACGCGTGGGCGCTTGCCTGCCAGTAGCGCAGCATGTGGCAAGTGCTCGAATGCCAAATGCGAGGGCAGACACTTTCCTAAATGGAAGTGGCGTGCCTGCTGCGTGCGGCCTTGCTGCGCTGGGCCCCTGCCCAGAAGCTTCCAGTAGGCCCCAAGTAGTCCAAACAAATCAGGCCCAGGGCCTATGGCGGTTCCCTGTGTTCAACTGCTTGCAGCCTGTGTTCGGTCCATGTTGCGTATCTGGCCTAGGGCCTGCCTCAGTTACATATGAAAATGGCAACCAGGGCCTGGGCGCTCTCAACCAAATGGCGTTGCGCAACTGCCTGGATTTCCTCAGTTGCGTGGTAGCCAAAAAATAGGCCTCTCGACCTTGGTCGGGCCTGCCTTCACTTAGGGCGACCGACATTGCTGAAAACAGGGCCCAATAGGGGTCGTCGAGGCCTTGAGCCTGTGGCATACGGCGCAGCCACACGGGCCTGCAGGGCCCGACCAGCGTTCTCAGCCTAAAAGCCTGAAAACAAGGGCCTACAGGCCCTGTGTCGTTTTCAGCCTAAGAGCCTGAAAACAAGGGCCTACAGGGCCTGTGTCGTTTTCAGCCTGAAAGCCTGAAAACGTGGGCCTACAGGCCCTATGTCTTTTCAGCCTAAAACAGGGCCCTCCAGGCCCTGAGTCTTTTCAGCCTGAAATAGAGGGCCATTTTCAGGCCCTCATAAGATCAACCTGCCCTGAAACTTAGGCACCAGACGAGGGTTCTAGAACAGGCCATTTTTGGCCTGTTTTCAAGACAACCCTTATTTGAACTTCAACGCCAGGGTCTAGCAAGTTTCGGCATTGGCAAGAGCAGCCTCCTGGACGGGCCAGCACTGTATAAGACTGGCCCGCTGTCGAGCGCATCGGTCCGGCACCGCACAAAACGGGGCGGGACCTTCCCAGTCGCGTCACGCAAGAGTTGGTCTTATCCTTGTCGTGAATATATACATGGAGCTTCCGCAAGCCGCTCCGACCGAGTGCGCCAGCCATACCTCTCGCGAGCCCGTACGACAGGATAGGGCATACACGAGGCACGACTTACCTCCACCTTACGGGAGCTGTCACCTCCCTTCGGTGGGGGTATCCCCGCCGAGCTACCAATCCACAGTACGAAAGCTAATCGGCTGCAATCGCAGAGGTGGACCATCCAAGGGCGTTTCTCGTTCGCTGCAGTATAGGGGGTACGCGCGGTTTTACGCCTCTATCGGACCCGCACACGAACCGGCGTCTTGGGGGGGCTGAAGTCCCAAGCGCGACCCGTCGTCGGTCGACTAGGACGTATCCCACGCACCACGCGTACACCACTCTAAGAACTTAAAAATTGAAACACGCACGCACACACATACATATACAGAACGACACAAAACAAACGACGCAACAACACTCCTAGTCCCTTAGTAACCATCCCATAACTCTCCGATGCGGAAATCGGATAGGCGTCACGCGGGAGACTTAGTATAAAACTGCGCGGACGCAGGGTCTTCTCATATCAACTAGCAATGAATAAATACACGAGCAGTCGCGATGATGACGTATTATGTAGTACCCATACTCGTGCTGTCCTCGTTAATCTCGAGGGTCGCATTCGACACTGAAGTGTCGACTGACACGCGCCTTGAGGGAATGATCTCTCGACGCTGGACAACCGCCAAGTGCGGTTGAAAACCACACCCTCTTCTGCACCCTGYGGAGAGTGGGTGGTACACAGGTTAATATATGTGGTGACAATCATCTCTTATTGCCCTGGAGGCCAGCTCTATCATCCAGGGTCTGGAAAGAAGTCAAGGGGTTTGACTTTGACGGTTGCCACAGATTACAACGCCCGACTATAAAAAATTAACAAGCAAAATCACCCAATAAATAAATAAACATCCCATCACTCATATATCAAATCAGATATCGAGACAAAATAAAAAAAGGGGAAACATAAACCCATCAGGTATGCAGATCGTGCGACTCATGGTTGTCATTCTCACAACCTCCAAAGAAAGGATCATACACAGACTCCAAGACACTAACATGTATAAAAACACAGACACAGACGAACGCCACATTGCCATACACCAATGTGGTCAACTTTACTGTTCCTTGTAACTCACACCACGCCTCACACACTCAAGCCCCAGTCATAGTTCAACTTTTCATAAATCTCATAAGTTCTTTATAATGGCCATTAAAAGAAGTCCGGTTAAAACCCTCAAAGAAACATATCAAATCTTAGGGCTAAGGCAATCAAGTTGAGGTACAGGTGTAAGCAAAGTTGTGTCGTAAGCCGACAAGTCGGCGATCAACCAACCGACCTGTTATCAATGAAAACAGAAATTGATCCTCGTAGGATCAAGCTGAAGCTAGTCCAAATCCTGGATCGAATGTCCAAAGAAGACTTGTATCATACGATAGATCAATGTCCAAGCTAAATCGTCAATGTATGGAGATCAAATCCCAATGACACGTTTTCACTCAAGACTCTCGTGATAGCTAAGCCAGTGCCCAAAGAAAGGTAGACCTATGGCAGAATCTCCCCCATATAGAGTGGATTGCCAGAGTTGCCACCTGTCAAAATATAATTTATCTCTTCTAAACTAAAAACAATTCGGCAACGCTTCCCGTAGGAAAAGTGTCTTTCTAGAAAAAATAATCTTCAACTTTCCAAAGTCACATTTTGTCTAACTCCCTGAATAAGCAAAAATTTGGGCAGCACTCCCTTTAGAAAAGGAGACTTCCCATATTTTTACTAAGCCATATATAAAGTTCAGACAAGTTGAACTTTGAAAAGTCAAATTTTGACTAACTTCTCGGATTTGCAGAAATTTCGACAGCGCTTCCCGTAGAGAAAGTAACTTACCAAAATTTATACAAAGCTAAGTTCAGAATTTAAAACGACTTTGACTTCTCAAGGTCCAATTTTATATAACTCCCTGAATTAGCAAAAATTTGGGCAGCAATCCCTTTAGAAAAGGAGACTCTCTATATTTTTACTAAGTCATATATAAAAGTCAGACAAACTGAACTTTGAAAAGATAAAATCTGACTAACTCCTTGGTTTTGTAGAAATTTTGGCAGCGCTTCCCGTAGAGAAAGTGGCTTACCAAGATTTATACAAGACCAAGTATAATAAAAAATTCCAGAAAATGCAGAAATTGACCTAAGTAAAAAAAACATAGCTCAGAAAATGCAAGAATTGAAACTAACTCCTATGGCTCTAGCACGTGGCGAGCAACTAAAGCAACTATCTATCAACTGAAAGTCAGACTAAGTAGTAATCTCACTCAGCTATATGCAGACCAAACCACAAAGGTAAGTACTCTCACCATCCCTAAGTCAACTTATCAAACAATAGTTCAGAGTCTCTCAATGATTTATCCCTTTATACCCAACTTACATAGGGCATAAAGCTAGACCACCCAAACTTATGGAACATGTCTGGCTCAACCATTGAGTATACACAAACACATGGCACAACAACTTTTCTCTTCTTTGAGCATATGACTAGGCCACCCTAGTCGCCCTGAACTGTTTAAGTATCCCAACTTTATATAATTATTTGCACTTAGTCTTTTGAGGTAGCATATAACTGAACCGAACATCTTTAGCTCAAGATTCAGTCTGCCCCTTCGTACCACAAGTTTACTCTTAGTTGATACTCTCTTCAGTTGGTGATAAGCTATAGTCAGGCCACCCAAACTTATGGAACCCTGTCTGACTAGCCTGTTCATAGATAAAGTAATAATAAAATATAGCCAAGTTATATCCCTTTGGTTCCAGCATGTGTGTGGCATTAGACCAAGACCACCCAAACTTATGGAACATGTCTGGTCCTCAGCCTGGTTCATTCTCTTAAAGCAAAGCAGAAAGAAACTGAAAGAAACCCAAAGTAAACAAGGCGACCAAGCCACCCAAACTTATGGAACATGCCTGGTTCCTGAAAAGTCAATCGTAGTCAGCCCTCACAAATCAAAGCAACCAGACCACCCAATCTTATGGGAACGTGTCTGGTCCTTCAGGCAATCAAAAGTAAACATAGCACTCAACCCTCCAATCTTATGGAGACTCTCCCAGCCTTTGGTTGTCCCAGTCAAACATGCAATACTGCCTTCCTCCCATCCTTCCCCGAGATGCAATCCCACAATCTGCTTTAAGTCAAACAATAAAAACTGAAACTGACATTGCGCATACATTCCTTAGTTTGGTTTTGTCATGACAGTCAAATTTAAAGTCAAAGTAGGGATGCATATAATATACTCAGTCAAAACGCAACAATGAATACAAGTAGGGGTTATAATGGGTTTATAGAAGGAAAACAATGATTACCTCTCATTTCCCTGCCTCCAGAACTCCTCCTGAGTTCTGGCAGAGCTCCCGCAATCTGTGGGATGACTCCCCACGGAGTCTTGTTGCGGTCCTACGGGTTGCAATCCCGCCTGCCGCCTTCCTCTCTGAACTGGACTAAACTTAGAGTACGAAAGATAGAAGATAGGGGTTTCGGACGCTCGAGATACAAGAAAGAGACTAACTCAACTCCCAAGAGAGGGCCTAGTTGTCTTGATGCGCCTGAGGGCCCCGCAATGATGGCCTATTTGTAGAATCTTGACAAATTTAAAGTTAAACCTTAGGCCGTTGGCTTTCTGATAATCCTTCCGATTCACAGCAACATCCCTCTCCAACGAGGTCAGCCCTCCACAGCTCGAGATCTGAAGTGCCCAAGCCGCAACCCAAGATACGGGTCGTGAATCGAAAACCCAACCTTTTCCTTCTCAGCAATGAAGCAACAACGCTTCTAGCTAGTCGTGCAACGTGGCGGAGCCTGTGTAGATACCGACTGTGTAGTCCTCGCCAAGCCTTGGCCAGCACCCTATTCACGATCTCGCTCCTACTACCTTGATCGGCAGGATAGGCAGCGTATCAATCAGCAAGTAAGCCTCCAAAGCTCATTGTTCGCTTCTCACTTCTCGGCACGTCTGGTTGCGCAGAACACCGGCCAATGGCTAGGTCCGCACCTTCGTGGTTGCCCGTTGCTGCTTCGATCAATAGGATGTGAGGTACGTGGAATAATGAGCTGCACGATGGGAACTAACGGTCCGCATGGTCACCAGTGTGACTCCGAACCACAAGCTGAGACGAAACACCTTCGCCTCTCAAAAAACGAAATAGCAGCGCTAGCTACTGGCCCCGAAGCCTGGCAAGATCAGTAATCAGTAGGCCCAGTAGGCACAACTGGCAACAAAAATTCAGCAGCCTGTTGCTACGCTGGCTGGTGGGGAGAGTGTCACGTCGGTCAGCAAGCAAGCTTCTTCCTAGCCGCCTCCACTTGCAGCTTGCTTCGATCAACAGGACAGGTTGCTCACCAGCCTGCAGCTACACTTGCAATTTCTCGACTATCCTCCAGTTGTTCCGTTCTGATTCCACGAGCAGCTTTCTGACCAGACACCCTTCTGGAAGCATACAGGATCGAGCGGTATGCACAGCACAAGCGTCTCAGCTTGCCCGTTTTCCAGGTGAGTATTCTCCCTCTCTCTCTTTCTCGGCGCGAACCTTTATTGCTACGCCCGTTGTTCCTGATTCGACGATCGACACCCAATCCAAACTTTAGATGATTCCTCCGCTAAAACACGGGTGGTAGAGAGCGGCTACTCTACCATCGGGATAAGCAACACATCGATCCATCAGGCACTTCCAACTCCGCAACTAAACCCGCCCTGCTTCGATCATAACGCCTGAGCATAAAAGAATACTGATGAATCTTTCGCTAAACAGCGGAAAGATTCATCTCTTTCTCAAAGCTGCCCCCGAGCGCAACTCTTTGCACTGACCCCGGGCAAACCGCTGACTTATGACCCAAACTATCACTACCATCATGTTCACAACCTTCGAAAGCCCTTACCTAGCACTTCACTTTGTTCGATTCCGTCTAGAATCGAGCGAAAACTTTGCCCCATAATCCCACCTTCTGCACTCCCCCGACCTCACCGCGCACTACTCTTTCTACTTACCTCTTTTTACTCTTACTAATCACTCAAACTAACAACAAAATCGAATTCACCTCACTTTAATACCTCTATACCGTGTCTTTCCCCGCTCGAATCCATTGAGGATCGAGCGAATAACACTCTCCTTTACCTTTCTCCTTCCTCGTCCCGCCATAGCCCCCTTCGTGCACTAGTTTTCTTAGTAGCTCTTATCCCACTAACATTCTACTAAAACTAGCCCTAGATCTCGGGTCGCCATCGTCAAAAAGCCCCGAAGTAGAGCTTTCTTCTGCCCGATCTCTTCGAGTAGCGGCCGATATCGCATTCCCTCTCCCTCGTCGTTCCCCCGTCCGCCATGGCTCCGCGCAACTCCTCTCTTCTACTGCTCTCAAACTAGCCCCCTATTGTCAAAACTAACCTCACTACTAGACTCACGATAGCTTAGAACCTCGGAATCGCCTACTCCTACCCCCGGTTCCGATGAGAGTCAAGCGATTTACTCTCCTCCAACTGCGCTCGACCCATCGCCCGCCATGTTCGTGGTTGGATGTATTCGGTGCGTTATCGGGCCCAGATTCGTCCGTTCTTCAGCATCTCCTATCGCCTAGCATCTCCGTTCGTTTTTCCTCACGTTGATGTCAACTTCGGTCGTAGCACGCGACCCTATCGATTGCACAGTAAGGACAGTCCTCTATCTCTAGCTATCTGACCAAAATTTTGGCCCTTCCCCCCCTACACCCAACTCCGACGACCGAGTTGCACGTCTGCATCGCAGCCGGCCTCCCCCTTGCTCCCCCCTGCCTTGCGATGAGACCAGTGAGAAAGCTCAGGCCCTGCTGCAACGCCGCGGTCTGGGCTAAACAAGGCGGGTCCCAGTGCGGATCCCTGGTGGTAGTAGTAAATGCTCAAATGGGAACTTTGAAGACCGAGGCGGAGAAGGCTTCCTTGTGGCCAGCTCCTGCAGCCCCGCGACCTCCTTCCGGGCGTACCCGTCCCACTGCGTCTGGCGAGGCTCTCTACCTTTCCGGGTCCCAAAGGGCATGGTCACACACAAACTTCTCACAGCGGGTTCGCGGATGGTGGCGGTATACCCACAAAG
Organism: Chara braunii; assembly: GCA_003427395.1. Lineage (NCBI taxonomy): Eukaryota > Viridiplantae > Streptophyta > Charophyceae > Charales > Characeae > Chara > Chara braunii. The sequence goes on along the minus strand of BFEA01000020.1, from coordinate 2,291,160 downwards.
GGCCTGCGTGACCCAGGTTTCTCCCGCCTTGCGGGCTAATCACCCACCGGCTCGTATGCACATTGAACTCCTCGGTCCACGTTCCCACGCAATTAGGATTCCGTCAGCGCCTTGGTCACGTCGGAGTCTCGATGGGCGAGCTCAAGGTCTTTGACTGCCGTTTCGGCCACCGTGCCCGGCGTCGGCCTCAGAACCGATTACCGAGGTAAAAAACAACAAAAACAAACAAATAAATAAATAATAAATATAAGAATAAGCGCCACGCATCCCTTTGGCTCGTGACGCCGCGCACACCTATGTTGCGCCCTCCCATATCGCGCATGGTTGCAACTTGCCGCCGATAACCCGCGTGCCCCGCTCGCCGTGGCGGGAACCTAACTTCCTCTTGTACGCGCGCTGTTGAGCGGACGAGGCTGCACTAGTGCGACTTGTAGGGAGTACGCCAAATACCCTTGTAAGGGTATTTGGTACGACACCGCCCTACAGGCTGCAGACAGTCACGAGGTAGTTCATAGGAACTTCCCAGGCATTTCACGTGCAGGAGGCAGGAGGCAGTCTTCAGGATTCGGCAGCAGCACTCTGGAGGAGCGCTGCAGTAGTAGCAGTAGCGTTAGCAGTAGTCTTCAGCACTGGGCGCTATTAGGAGCTAGAGTAGTACTGGAGAGAGAGAGATGGTTGGCGGAGGCCAGGGAGACTTACCTGTGGCGCCATAGCTCCAGCTTCGTCTTCGATGTACCTGCAACAAGGCGCCACCTTCACAGGTTAGAGAGAGAGAGAGAGAGAGAGAGAGAGAGAGTTCTTCTTCTTCCTCTTCTAAGTCCACCATCTCCTCCTCCCCCTCTCGCTACCTGACTTCTCAGTATTTGCAGACTACGAGAGAGAGAGAGAGATTGGTGACTTTGGGACTTGACGACATTTGGGTGCAGACACGACATTGGGATTCAGACATTTGACGAGGGATTATTTGGGACCTGTATTGAAGACTTGGTGTTGACGACATTCCCATCTTCCCCTCTTCTTCATCTGTGTATGGTTGGGGACCGGCGCATTCTTCCTGTGTGAGCGCCAGGCCCCTTCACCCCATGGAATGATGATGATGTATGTCCGGTCTGCATGGCAACATGGATTGTTCGGACGTCAAGCTCCAGCTATGCACTTCCACTTCCAGCGCCCAACCTAGCAGACCCATCAATTGCCGCACACCCTCCTGAAACACACTAAGCTGCACCAATCACGAGGCCCGCTGCATATGAAGTGTTTGTTCAGCAGGGGAGCGCAGCTCCCAGGATCAAGAGGAAGAACACCAACTTGACGAAGAAGAAGGTGGCGGCCATTTCGTGGAGAACTTCCAAGGAGGGCTTCCATAGCAGCCCTATCAACCCCGAGGACACAAGAATGAGGAGGTGCCTACAGCGCTGGAGGCCAGAGGCCCAGCGCCCCTGAGGGAAAAGCAGGTAAGGGCCGGATATGACTGCCACCACCCAGGTTGAGATGCTGTGCTGCTTGTAAAGTAGCACAACAACGGAACACGACCTCCCGTCAACGAGATGAAAAGAAATGCCAAAGACAAAATTCGAACTCAATCGTCTCCAACCTATTTTGAGATCCGACCTAGGCTACTGGACTGGACTGGACTGCCTACGAACAGACCTTACAGCCTACCAATCTACGACCTTTGTACCTAGACAGAAAACTGGAAAAAAATGGACAGCTAGAGAAAACAAAAAGAACTGGGCGAGTAACCATTCCTTTCCGTTCTCAGCTTTACACGATCCCAACACAGATCCTTACCTGGACCCCCACCTATTTTCACACTGATCCATCCATCGCCTCGATCCTCCGTCACGTTTGAAAATCGTAGACGGGCTTTCTTCAATCTGTCTTAACTCTGTCCTAGGAGGACATTTCCAAAAATGGCGATCTCATATTCCCAGGCAGCTCAAAGGGCAATGAGTGAGAAGGAGAAGCGGGAGTTCGCAAAAAGACAAGGGGGAGAGTCAATGAGCNAAATGGCGATCTCATATTCCCAGGCAGCTCAAAGGGCAATGAGTGAGAAGGAGAAGCGGGAGTTCGCAAAAAGACAAGGGGGAGAGTCAATGAGCCACTCAGGGCAGATACCATCTCAGTCAGGCACGAACTCGARGATGGAAGCTGCCAAGTCACGAACTTTGGGGCAAAARGCAATGRAATTCCTGTTGGAGAAAACTCAGATCAAGGCGGAGATCAAAGTAACAAAGGAAGTAATCAAGGGGGAGGGAGGGAAGGAGGAGGAAGTGGAGGTTTGGGAAAATACCCAGAGGAGGACATCGAGTCCCTGAATGACTTGTACGAGAAACATGCGGTGCTGTTCAACTTTTCGGGTCGAAGTAGGGAGCTTTCACTAAACGAAAAGAGAAGATGGGTGATGGATAGGCTAATAGCCATGGAAGACGTCCCTGGGAAGGAACCAGAGTTATCATACCACAGGAGGGGAAGGTTTACAGTCATGATCGTCTGCGTGGATCCGACTTACGCGCAATATCTGATATCGATCAGATCGCTGAAATGCAAGGGGTCGGTGGTGACAATCCAACCTTGGAAACCACCAAGGCCACTGCAGGCTGAGGCTTCAAGGCACAGACAATCCATGCTGAGAAACCACTTCTGGGTTCAGTTTGATAACCTGTCGGAGGGGATGCACAGCTTTGTTCAAAGCAGGCTGCAAGCAGAGTATCCTAACAACCCAATCATCGAATGGCTCACGGCCAACCCGGACTTCCTGGCACCAAACCACGACGCAAGAGTGGCATGCTTGGAAGTAACGTCAGGGGCGCCGCCAAAATTCCCAGATCAGTGGATCTTCAAGAAAAGTGGGCAGAGAGTCACAGTGTTCATCTCATCCAAGACCAATCCTTTTTGCTTCAAATGCAGAGGAAGAGGTCATCTGGGTACTTCATGCCCACAGGGGGGCTCAAGGGAAGAGGGGGGAAAAAGGATGGTATTGAAGCAATCGATGATGCAGGAGTGTGAAAATAATCCGGGAGTATGGTACATAAACGCAGCGCAGTATAGGGGTTGGATCTTTGACGACAATCTGGAAAACCCAAAGTGGGTGTGGGTGATGAAAGGGGAGCCAACAGTCAAGCCAGACATCTATCCTCCTTATGACAGCAGGTGGAGACACACAGGAGCCAAACGCATGGAGGATAAGGAAACAGGATTCCTTATTAAACCCATGTTGGAAGAAGAAGCAATGTAGGATGTGGAACAGAGATTGAAGCTCATGAGGGAGCTGCATGAGGTTGGGAAGAATGCAGAATTGGCATTCTTGGAAAACGCAGAAGCCAGAGCACAGCAGCAGGGACAGGCAAGGGGCAAGGAGGAGAGTTCAAGAGGAATGGAGGAGGGTGAGGGGTACAATATGTACTGTGAGCAAGGAGGGAAGGGTGGAACAGAAGGAGGAAACACTTCCACAAAAAGGAAGGGAGAGGAAAGAGGAGAGGATGGGTCCAACACTCAGGAAAGAGAGTCACAAYAGGGAAGAAGGAGACAAAARACCCAATTTGGAAAGGGGCCCACTACARAAGAGGAAGAGGGAGAGGGCAGAACCAGCAAGGAATCWTCAGGGAGTTTGGGGAAGGAGAATGAAACAGATTCAGGCTCACATGGCGYAGCCTCAAAGGGAAGCADGGCAAGGGAAGAAGGGACAGGGTCGGCAGGAGAGAGAGAGGACGACTCGACAGACAATGATCACTCAGAAGGATCCTCTCATTACGAAGAAGACAAAAGCGGATCCCAKGGCGCCCAAGGCGCCCAGGGACAGAGAGCATTGGAGGATGAAGAAAAGGTAAGAGAAAGGGCGAGAAGAAGAGGCATGCAAAACGTTGAAAACATGACAGTGGATCAGATTTTACAGGCAGAGGAGGACCAGAGGGAGAATTCAGCAGACTCAAAGAGCGAAGACTCATCAGAGGACGACSAGGAAGAGGAGGAGGAAGATCAAGRGGACTCAGATGTGGAAGATTGGACRAGAGAACGGTGGATAAAAGAGGTAGAACAGYTGGAATGGGGGAGGACAATCGAGTGTGAAATCAGACTGGCCCACCATAAGCACCTGAGGAACCTCCAACAGGCCACACAAGCAGGGGGGGACATTACATCAGAAAACAGGTTCGAACTGCTAAGGAGGGAAGGGGAAATCAACGAGTTTTACGCATCTCAGTACGCAAGAAAGAGNGCAGGGGGGGACATTACATCAGAAAACAGGTTCGAACTGCTAAGGAGGGAAGGGGAAATCAACGAGTTTTACGCATCTCAGTACGCAAGAAAGAGCTGCACAGTAAAGAACGAGATCTACATACAGCAGGAGGAGTATGGGAGGTTATTTCAATGGCCGAAGACCTACCACAACAAGGAAAGGAAGAGGGACGACAAGAAACGAAAGGCACAAACGGGAGAGGAGCAAGACAGTACAACTAGTAGGGGGAATAACTCAACGGAGGGTGCAACCATGGAGGAAAATCAGGGGAAGGGAGAGAGAGAAGAGGAAGACGTGCAGGACTTGAGAAGGCAAGCCGCGATCTTGGTGGTGCAGGTAAACCTACTCAAGGATGAGAACAGAGAGTTGGAGGATGACACAGTGAACGTACAAAAAATAGCAAAGGGTCAGTGGAAGGAGATAGAAGTTGCAGCCCGACTGGAAATTAAGAATGAGATGAGGAGGAGAGTGGTCCTACCCTGTCGATGGAATGCGAGGCACTCAGACTGGGAGGTGGCAATCAAACAATCCTTGCAGCTGATAACGACCCCGATGGAGGAATGCTCAGGCTCAGATGGAGGCGGCAAGTAACCATTCCAGCGCGATCTTCGTCTTCTTCTTGCCACCTCCTCCTCCTTTCTCCTCCTCCTCCCTAACGACCCCGATGGAGGCGGCAAGTAACCATTCCACGGGTGTAGTCATACTTCAAAACCAAAGGGTTACGGCATCAGATGGGATTCCCATCACAGAAGCAAGGGTTGACGAGGAGGAGGGTAGATGGGTTAAGATCGACTTTGAACTGCATGAGGAACCCTACACGTTACTCTCGGTTTACTGTCCGAATAACTCTCAGCAGAGAGAGGATCCGATCGAAAGGCTTAAAGGGATCCTAGAAGGGAACAAACATCTGATTCTAGGAGGTGACTGGAACGCCACCTTAGATCCCAGCTTGGACAGACTATCAGGAGGGGTTAGATCAGAGGAGGAGGGGTGGACAGAAGAATCGCTACCGATTCATAGGCTAATGACGAATTTAGAACTGATAGATCCCTATAGGTTGTATTACCCGGGCGAAAGACAATTCACTTATCGCAAGAGGAACCGCAACCAACATGTGTCGGCCTCCCGGATAGGCTATTTCTTAACGTCCTCAGGAGTAATAGGTATGTTGCAATCAGTGAGTATAGGTAGCTTGCCGTACGGTCTGGGTCTGGATCATAAACCTATCCATATGAGTCTATCACTAGACAAACAAGTCATCAGAGGTAGGGGGTTCTACAAAATCAACAACTCCCTCCTAAATACTCAGGAAATGAGACGGGCGGTTTTACAAGTGTGTCAAGAACACAACCCAGACACACATACATTCCCAGAGCTGCTTTTGGCACTGTCTAATGCTTCAACAATAGTGGCTAGGAGGCTGGCAGCAAAGAGGAGGGAAAGAGAAGAAGAGTTGGCGCGAGCAATGGAGATAGCGGAGCGTAATACTATCAATTCCCCAGGAGACGAACTATACGAAAAAGTTCTGGAGAAGGCAAGGGAAGAGATGGCGGACTGGCAACGGTTGAGAATGAAAGGCCTACAAATGAGGGCTAGAGTCAGGGAATGGGAGGAGAGGGAGAGAATGACCAAATTCTTCTTCCAAAAGTTAAAGTCCAAGGGAAGGAATAACCTCATAGAAGGGGAAGGGGGGCTTACCTCAGACAAGGAAGGGATGTTAAGGGTGGCTTTCGATTTCTATAGTAGACTATACACATCTACAGAAAACCAGCTCCCAAGGGTAAGAGTGGAGGAAGCGAGATCAAAGTTCCTGAACTACCTACAGAACACAATATCACGACAACACGCGCCCATGCTGGATGAACCTTTATCACAGGAGGAGTTATGGGATGCAGTAAAAACGATGGCTCCGAACAAGACCCCGGGGAAGGATGGTCTGACCAGAGAATTCTGGCTAGAATTCTGGCCTATTTTGGGCAAAGAATATCTGGCATTCCTAGAGCACGCTTGGCAGGCGGAGGGCATAGGTAGCGAGCCCGCAACTGGAATAGTCACGCTGCTTTACAAGAAGGGGAGTCCAACGGACATACGGAATTACAGGCCAATAACTTTGTTGACCCTCACACACAAGATACTAGCCAAGGCGCTAGCTAACCACTTATCAAAAATCACAGCAGGATGCTTTCATTTAGATCAAACAGGATTCATTCCGGGAAGGTTTATACTTGACAATGTCATGTGCCTAACAGAATCTGTCCGGTATATAAGGGACAAGAGAATCAATGCCGCCATTCTTTTTTTCGATTTTGAAAAGGCATATGACCAGGTCGGTTGGCCCTTCTTGCAGTTGTGCATGGAAAGAATGGGAGTAGGGCCAAATTTTAGGAAATGGATAAGGGTCTTGTATAACGATGCGCGGGGGCAAGTACAGGTTAACGGTCACTTATCTTCGACCTACCCGATGTCAAGGTCAATTAGGTCGGGAGATCCCTTAGCAGCTCCTATTTTTCTCTTCATAATAGAGGCAATAGCCTCTTTTGTAAGAAAAGACCCGTCAATAGAGAGATTAATAGCACCGCCAGACCAGAGAGGACACACGGTCGAACTCCCCACGACGATATTGTTCGCAGACGACTTGACGGTTTTGATCAGAGCAACAGACTCCTCTTTTCAAGCGCTAACAAGGGTAATGGAAGTGTTCCAGCTGGCTTCAGAGATGAAAGTTAATTGGCACAAAACAGTGGGGTGGTGGCTAGCAGAACTAGATCAAGAAAATCAGATTCCAGTCACAAGCCCGGAGGGGCTTCAATGGTTGACGCCACAACATCCGTTCAGATATCTAGGGATCAAAATAACAGAAGAGGGGGCACACCAATCAATGGCGGCGGACATTATGGCCAAGGTGTTAGCAAAGTTTAGTGCTTGGTYGGCAGTATACACCTCTATATATGGAAGAGCACTGATCTTGAATGCATCAATTTTCTCCATGATGTGGTATGCAGGGTCTATCTGGACCCCGCCAAAGGCCACGTCGGCCCARCTTAGAAGAAAGGCCGCAGCCTTCTTGTGGACGGCAAGGCACAACAAGGAGCATTTCATAGCTAAGGTTGCTTGGAAAAAGGTAACTAGACCCAAAGGGCAAGGGGGCTTGGGGATCCTTGACCCAAGTCAACAGCTGAAAGCGCTTCAAACGAAATGGGTGGTTAAGCTAATATCACAGCCTAGGCTGCCATGGACTTCAATAGTATTAGAAAGGATTAGACAGATAGCCAGGTACAAAACACCGAGCAACATGATGGAGACGTTCGGGATTATGTGTAGCGACTGGGCCAAAATAGGCCACAGGGAGGGGAATAGGGAAATACAAGGAGGAAGAGTCAAAAATTCAGCCTATTGGCTACAACTAATACAACTGTGGAAAGAGGTCTTCCCAGCGAGGGTAAGAGAGCCTACCACAAGAGAGGAGGTATTAAGACAACCGCTATTCTGCAACGCAAGCATTAAAGACAATGGCGGAAAGCCTCTAACATTAACAAGCMGGGATTCGAGATGGGGTAGATGGTTGGARCAYGGGGTATGGCAGATTAAACACATTTGGGATGAGGAGAACAACAGATGGAAAACAACGGAGGAGCTGAGAAGGACATTGAAGGGGTGTCATAAGCTTCAGGATAACCTGAGGGTAGTCACGGACTCCATACATCCAACCTGGGTGCAGTTGTTGAGGGGGGGAAAACAATGACGGGAGGGGGATTGGGCCACATGGGAAGATGACGCAGAACCTAAAGAGGTGTACAGGGTATGGGATACGGTCAAAGACAGGAACGAATGGCTAATAGCAGACAAATACAACATAATACAGCCACGCAATACCACGTCCCAATTGGATAGGACATTGAAAGCGCCGCTGTATATCCTCAAACAAGGGTTGCGTAAGGTAAGAGTGATTGAGATGGAAGAGTTTACAGTGTACAATCCAACGGTTCCAATTGAGGAACTAGAGGYGGATCCTGGTGAATGGGCCTGGAACATTAGAGGGGGACAATTAAGAGTAGCAAGGAGAATCAACATCCTTCACTACACTACAAGARTAGGTTACAGGTTAAGGAACAGATCCCTGKCTATGGGACCTACTCTGCTCARGCGCTGGGAGGAAAAGGTGGGGGTCCCCAGAAGCCAAATGGCAGACATACCATGGGCAAATATTYTATCAATAAGACTGGGACAAGTGAGGAGTATGCAATGGCTAATAGCACATGTGGCACTGCCAGTGAATGTTTGGCTCAAYGAAAGAAGAAGTCACAACCAGAGAAGCGATGAAGCCGAACTATGCAGAGTGTGTCAAGAAGGACTTCCGGAAACACTGGTGCACTGTCTACTGGAGTGCAAGGAGGCAGAGGGGATGTGGAAGCAAGTCAGGGGAATTTGGAAACTGGTGGCGAACACTGCCTTTCCAGAGTCAAGAGTTGCTAGGCTTTTGGGGGCTGAGGTACCCAAACGAATGCAACCCTATCAGAGACATATCTTCCAGCTACTGAGGCAATATGGGTTGTGGATCATTTGGAAGAGGAGATGTCAGGCCACTATAGAAGGAACGCTAATACATAGAGAGGAAGCCAGGGAGATGCTCCTCAAGACAATGGAAATACATCTCAAGGCGCAGTGGAAAAGAGTGAGACAGCAGGTACGGCAACAACCAGGACAAGAGGAAGAGATAATTAAAAGATTCAAGCAGAACACGTTGGGTCAGGGGGCGATAGCAGAGATCGAGGGTACACAACTATGCTTTAAATGGACAACTATGCTTTGAATGGAGAGATGAGGTAAGATAAAGGAAAGGGGAGGAAAAATCTCGACAAGGCAGTACGACCCAAGGAGGAAAGGCAAATAAGAGAAACCGGGCTAATGACAAAAAGATGAAGACCGGAGAAGAAACGACACGCGGGTTTCCCACAAGACTCAAGAAAGGAGATATCACGCACTACGGGCAGGACAGAAGAGCGGTGAGGACACAGGCGGACAGGGACAAAGGCTGAACTCAGTCTAGGGGACATAGCACTATCTGGTAGTGSTATACTCCAGATCTGAGAGGAAAGAGAGGGGCACGGCAAGCTGACAGAAAATCCTCTACCAAGGTGGAGCATTCAATGCTSGTCGGGGGTCCTTCGGYCAAATGSAAGGAMGCCTAGTTCTCCTTCTGATTGACATCCCTAAGTGGCCACGGAAAGCAGAAAGGATCWGATTTGAGTTCATCAGGAAGACCTCCCTTTGGGTCATATGGRAGGAAAGATGCAGCAGAACGATGRAGGGGGCTGCAAACRCACGGGAGAGAGTCTGGGTGGGGACAAAGGTTCTGATACAGGCAGAAATTMTATGCAGATGGAAGAGGATCAAGAGTACATAGACAGACGATAAAKAGCAGCGGAAGAAGGCTAGAAACAAGTTCATCAAGACATGGTTGGCAGGGGGGAAGGTYGCTGAGTTGAGGAATGATCGCATCTGTTGGAAGGAATGGCACAACTCCGCTTCAAGAAGGAATCTGGAACAGCAAAGCACGGAATCAGGGAATGGAACCCTCGAGCCAGAATCTAACCGAGACAGBTCTGCTTTCGGGTCACTACTTTTGATGTACAACAGTGGAGACCAGGATGCAAGCTAGTAATGAAGGCGAGCAAGGGAGGTAAAAGGGTCAAAGCGAAGAGTCTCGGAGCAATGAGGAAGGCGATCGTTAAATGGGAATGGTATATCGGGGAGCCGTTAAGAAGGACGAGGGTTTAGGGTTCAGGGTTTAGTGGTTGCTCAGGTAAAAGGTAAAGCAGGTGGAAGGGGAAGGGCTCGGGTTGATGATCACAATAGAGGGACTCTTTCTAGGATTCAGCGAGGAAACTTGGCAGACCTAATTGTCCAGTCTGATAGGAAAGAGAGAGGATGGGCAAGCTGACAGTCAATCCTCCACTGCGGTGGAGCAATCAATGCTGTTCAGGGATCCTTCGGCCTGACGGAAGGAAGCGTGTGTGAGTGTTCTTGATGTAATGTTTATTTTGACTTGCCGGTGGAATAGGAACCGGACTGACGCTCCCCAGAATAGAAGGAGCCAGGACCATAAGGCCCTGTTTTGTTAAAAAAAAAAGAAAAAAAAAGAAAAAGAAAAAAAAAAAAGAACTGGGCGAAGTCCCTGCAAGGGACGGTTCAGGGATAAAGCCCCGGAAGGCTCAAAACTGGCGAAAACAACAAGGTAGTTAGCGTGCAGTGCGCTAGGTACTGCAACTCATTGCGTAAGGATGGCTACACCTCCTCTTGTGCCTGTGGCCAGGGCCCACACTTGCTGCCCCTTCCACCGCAGCACCGTGGGGCCAGCTTATTTTCCACCATCTTTGTCTCCTGCAGGCAGATCACATCCACCTGCTCCTTCTTCCTTATCTTCTTCAACTCCTTTCTCTTTACAAGGAGCTATCTTGCTCCCATACAGCACACGTTCCCGGTCATCACTTTGGGCCTGTTACTTCCCTTGATGCCACCACGGTTGTCCAATTTCACTACACCGAACCCATTATCGAGCTATATCTCAAGCTATCGACTACCTTAGCTATTGTTTCCTGCTCGTGCTGAAACCTCCCCACCCCCTTGCGCCTGCTCCCTCCCTTGCCCTGGCCATCCCCTTATACTGCAGCCAGCCTTATCAAACTTAACTGCCACTTCTCACACGTACCAGAGCTCCACACCCACTGCACCTCCTCCCTCCCTTTGCCGTCTGCAGTCCTATTCTAACCTCCTACGTACGCCGTCTCCTCAATTCTCCCTACTACCTTTCGATATGCCCAATGGGGAGGGCTTCACAGTCCAACGTGACACCCTGCAGGAAAATAATACCCTTGTTCTCCCCTTTGCCATATACCCCCCCCCCCCCCCCCCTCCTCTCCATGAACAGCACCCCCCCCAGGTGATCCTCTGGTTGGAGCCTGGCATTAACTTCCTGTAAGATGACTGGTGTGGTCTCATGTATGGAGTTATTTCCCCAGTTCCCACGATCTCGAATTTAATTGAATTGTCTCCTGAAGGTTTAGGTCCTTGCGTGAGTACCTTCTCAGGCAATCTAGTGCCGCGTGGATTCTCAAGTCTCGGGCTCGCTATGGACATCGAGCACGAATTCAGCCGTGGCTTACTGTCCACGTATACGCCCGCCGCCTGCTTGAGACGTGGACAGTAACGTATGGCCCGGAATGGGACCGGCTTCACGTATCAAGTCCGTTATCCAAACCTTACCTTCTGCTTCATCGAAGCCGTTCTTCGACTTTCGCAGTTGGCTGGGTACGCTGCTGGACCACACACCTCGGCAAAGTCCATCCACTGTGCTTCTATGAGACTGAGCTGTGGCCTGTCCGGTTTCTTGGCGATAGCCTCGAAGAAGTATATGATGACCACATATTCCTCCCCGTTTGCTGAGGTTCTGACAAACGGGGATGCTGACACCCGGGGCAAGCACATGCCCTCGTAGTTGTGGCCCACCCATCGATGGACATGTGTCATCACCTGCCTCTCCTGCCGCATTTGGAATATCTTATATGTAGGCACATCCGTTTCTGTCATTCTACGTACTCCCTTCCATGTTGAGCATTGAATCAATTTGAATGCAATGTTTTTTGTTCTTTTCCCCTTTTGTAAGGAGGCCAAGATGAGTAGGAATCCCTACGGGATTAGGGGAGGTAGGCCTGCATGCTGGGCCCCTCAGTTTTGTGGCTCACAGTGGTAGGGGCAGTTATTTCCCTGGTTTTGCATTGAGAGTGTTTGTTTCCCTTTTGTAAGGAGGCCAGGATGAGTTGGAATCCCTATGGGATTCGGGACGGTAGGGCTGCATGCTGGGTCTCTCAGTTTTGTGGCTTGGAGTGGTAGGGTCAATTGTTCCCCTGGTTTTGCATTGAGAGTGAGAGAGTTTTCTCTGACTCAAATAGAGTTGTATATTGAATGAAGCTCAGTGAACATCTAACAATGCCTTAAATGTTCTTAACCATCGATTTACCTTCCCTTCTGCCTTGATTGTGTTGTTGCAGCTACACCACAGATCAGCCGCCAAGCATAACATTCGGAAGTCTTCCAGGAGGCAGTGTCTATTCAGGTACCGTTCTCCTCATTTCCTCTCAACCCGTGAAGCATCAACTTAGGAGTAGAGGAAATGACACAGACAACATAGACTGACTGCTAATGATTTGTCAGTTTTCACTTTTCAGTTCTATTCTATGCTGAGGTGGAGTGAAACAAGCACTGATGCTGAGAGGAACAGAGAAGAGGCAGGCTTGACATAAACCCACTCACCACACAGGACTGAGGAGCACAGTACAGGAAAGAGGGCATGACCCTGGACTTGGGAAAAACTAAGTACTTGGGCAGCATGATGGAGCGCGTACTATTTCGAGATTGAATGGAGAGCGCTAAGCGCAACAGGTAACTCACCACACAGGACTGAGGAGCACAGTCCAGGAAAGAGGCATGACCCTGGACTTGGGGAAAACTAAGTACTTGGGCAGCTTGATGGAGCGCGTACTATTTCGAGATTAAATTGAGAGTGCTAAGCGCAACAGGTAATGGTAAGGCAGGCATACGACATGCGCCTGGATGACCGGCCAGCAAAGTAAGAAAACCTTGTGTCGTCCCCAAATGCTTCTTTATTTCAAGACAAGGTAAAAAATAAATTAGAAAAGAAGTCAATATACACCCCTTAAACCGCTGTAAACCCATTTGGATCCGTTCTCTCGTCCCCACCCCCCCCCAAGTTGAAGGAAGTGGTGGAGTCTGCAGGTGGATTCTGCATTTTCTTATCAAGCGCATTCACACAGCGCAATCTGTAGAAAAAAAGACAAAATTCTTGTGCAGTTTTCAGCCCGCCCGGATTGGTCAGGCGGACCCCCCAACCCTCGCCCAGTTTGGGCAGCCGGCGGGATGGACCTGGTAACCTAGGCTTGAACTTAATTGCACCGTTGGTCTCTTTCCCGGAACATCACCAATTGTTTCCTAGCAAACATCAGGTGTCACATTGTGTGCTTGTGAGTCCTAGAGCCTTTCAACACCACTGTAGAATCTCAAAAATTGAAGGGTTTGGCACGACCACACTGCTTAACAAATATCCCATGCAAGAAAGGTGTTGTTAGGTATTCCGTGAGGACTCTCTAAAATGTGCTTTGCTCCAGCCTGCAAGGAGCACCGTCAAGAATCCTCCGTCCAGCCCACTAGAACCCCCCTTGCTTCGAGAGTTGGCCTGAGGTTGGGATGGACAAGGGTTTGACCTTTCGCCTGGGCTCTCCTGTCCTTTCCCAGCAAACTCTCTAGTGCAACCTTCTTCGAGATGTTGTGACAATCTCAGTTCCGAACTGTCCGGGTTGCTGCCCGGCTGATGACCCTCGTAAACTGGGTCCTTGTATGTCGGGATGCCCCCGACATTGTCAATACTTGAATTTTTGTTTGTGCAAATTGTGTTCAGGAAGGACATTGACGTGATTGCACCGTAGCAGCATAGCTGTCATTTTCTTTCCGCATTTTATCTATTATCTATATCTATACTCTTTATAAAGGGAAGCCCGGGCCTGCTGTAATGCTGTTGGGAGGCCCGGTTTCCAGTGTTGGGAAAACGGGTGGGAGAGGGGCCAGGCCCAAAAAAAAGAGACGGGGGAAATGCACAGCACGGCACAATGGACATCCGAGGACACAGGTGGGAAAGGGGCCAGGCCCAAGCAAATGCTGGATGGAAAACGCAGGGCGAGGGTCGAGTTGGGCACACGGCGGCGGGTGGCAGCGCACATACGGTCCGAGGGAGAACGGGGGAGCGCAGTGTGCCATGCAAGCGGCGTGTTGATCGAGTGGAATGGCCGCTAGGCACATGCGATCCCATCACAGTTCAAAGGAGAAGAGTGGAGTGAAGATTAGGAGGAGTGTGAAGGGAGGCCGATCGGGAGGTGCACTTGCAGGGAAGAGAGGGGAGCGAGCAAAGTGGGAGATCGGACGCTGGCAGTGTTGAATGGTGCAGATGGGAGAGTGGCGGTACATGACGAAGACGACTGGGCAGGAAGGGGAAAGGAAAGGAGAAGGGAGGAGAGCGGCAGCGTCGTGCAGCATTCACCGTGAGTGATCGGAAGCGGCCAGCAGCGTCATCAAGAAGAGAGAACACTGGGGACATCAAGCGGTGGAAGAGGGGCGAGGAGACAGAAAAGTGGGAGCGTTGTTGAAAGTGAAGCGAAAGAGAGCGGATGGGAGGACAGATCGGGAAGCAGATCGGAGAGAAGGGGGATGAAGCAGATAGGGAGTGAAAGACGACAGGAGGGAGCGAGGGGACAGTGCCCAAAGCGGATACGGCGAGGAAGAGATTATAGCAACAGAGTATCCGCAACAAATCGTGAGTGTGAGAGCCGAACCGAGAAGCAATGGCGAATCAAGGTAAGGATGCTCTCTCTCTCTCTCTCTCTCTCTCTCTCTCTCTCTCTCTCTCTCTCTCTCTCTCTGTGTGTGTGTGTGTGTGTGTGTGTGTGTGTGTCCCCTGGTGCGATCCCTACTGGATGGCTGCAGCACGTGTTCCACCGGATATCAGATGGTACAGTGCTGAGACTGAGGGAGGATAATGAGGAAGACAGAAGATGGGAAGGGACGAGTAAACAACGATTCGCGAAGGAAAATAATTGACAAAAGGAGAAAGGTGAATGAATGGGTGGCCCTGCACGGCGCGATCTGAGCGGGATGACTTGCAGAGGGGAATAATCGAGGGAAGGAGGAAGTCGCTGGAAGCGGAGGACTGGGTGGGCTTGCAACTAGGGGCAGGATCGTCGCTGATTTCTTTTTTTGCCATCCGTGGGTGGGATGACTTGCGAAGGGGGAATAATCGAGGGAAGGAGGAAGGCAATTGAAGCGGACGATCGGGTGGGCATGCAAGTATGGGCAGGATCATCGCTGTTTTTTTTGGTTGTGCAATCAGACTCTCTCTCTTTCACACTTCACATGCATGCAAACAGGTGTGCAGCAAACCGGCGACGAGCGCCCACTCAGAACTCAGAGATATGGTAGCCGAGAACACAGTTCAGATACAAGTTCACTTCGATGGCTATGGCGACGCAGCGCCCACACAACTCTCTGTTCGCACACACAGGATCACCCTGGATATCCCACACGCGATACTCTGTACACACACATACACACACACACGCTACACTCTATCTACAGCTATGGCGGCTATGGCCGCTGCTACGCTATCGCTATGGCTAAGCTCCTTCTCGCCCACTTCGTCTTCGGGCTCACTGCGGACCACCTCACACAAGTCGCTGTGGCAGCGCTTCCGCATGGCTCACGCAGGAATGAATGAATGGCTGGACGCTGCCCTTTGATTTATACTTCTGTAGCTCGTTGGTCTGGCCGTTTCCCTTGCCCGTGGTGCACACAGTCCCATGCGGTACTTGCTTGACTGGACTAGGACTGGCTGGGACTGGTACTGCTGACTGCATGGGTTTGCACTGCCAACTCGATGCAGTCGCACTGCCGACGTACTGCAGTTGGGCTCACCACTTGCCCACTTGCCCACTTGCCCACTTGCCCACTTGCTTCAGCCAAACTTCGAAAGGCCACTACTAGGACCTTCTGGAAGTCAGGGTCCTGGCCTTTCGAAGACTGTAGCAGCTACGACCTTGACCCTTCAGGACTGTAGCAGCTACGACCTTGACCTTTCAGAAGTTCTACAGCTATGACTTCTAGAACTCCCTAGGACTTCTACTCGACAGGTCTATAGATCGAACCCCTGCTAGCTACGGACCCTACGGCAGTCTACCAACTGTTACAAATACACAGGTCACGGGTTCAACTCTCGGGGTCGACACAGATACTGTACACAGGTAAGGTGAGGACTAGGGATCGAGTCCTGGGATCTGCATCAGCTACTGCGAACTGGTGAATACCGTTTCACTCCCGCCGGCCTAAATTCGAGGTCCTCCGAGAATAACTTAGTCCAAGGCAGGACCTTTACCTTACTTATCTCTTTCGTAGGCTCTTACTATGTCGGGAGCTGTTTCTAGAAGTTTTGTTCTGGTAAACCAGCGGTCGTCCTCTGGTTCCTGATAAGCAAACCGGACCTTATACTGCTTCCGCGGACGACCTCTACCTTCTGTTCTGAACACGTCTTCATCTACAATGTCGTCAATGTCGTACCTTCCGTCCATGTCTGGAGCAATCATGGATCTTCTAGATGGAAACTGTTGACTTGTGACACACGGCAGCAACTTTGAGGCGTGAAACACAGGGTAGGTGTGGAGGTGTGCTGGAATCTCTACTGTGTAGGACGGACCATCCTCTCCGCCCTTAACTTCTAGAACTGGTTGTGGTCCTCTATACGCGGGCAGTAACTTCTGCGAGATGTTTTCCTCAGGAGCAAACTCTTTAGACTTGACCCAGACTAAGTCGCCTACTCGGAACTGCGATGGGCGACGGTGCTTATTGGCTTGCTCTATCATTCGATGTTGGGCCTTCCTGAGGTTCTCAACAACTGTAGCTAGCTCTCTTTCGTGCTGTATCGCAAACTCCCTGGTATCGGGCGGTAGCCTATGAATCTGATCCCGGTTAAGTCCCTCAAATGGTCCACGTGGTCTAAAGGACTTGTGCAACTCATTGGGAGTGCGACAGGTGGACAAGTGCACGCTGTTGTTGTACTCACTGGCTACCTTGGGCAACATCTCGTCCCAATTGACTTGATCGGGTCTAATATACATGCGCAGAACTTGTTGCAGGATCTTGTTCATTTGCTCAGTCTGACCGTTAGTCTCTGGATGGCAGCCATACGACATCAACAACTTGGATCCATAGACTTTCATCAATTCCTGCCAGTTCTCGCTAGTGAAGCGACTATCTTTATCGCTAACTATAGACAATGGGACTCCATGCTCACTAACCCAAAAATAAAAAAACTTCTCAATCACTAATTCAGTACGGGCCTCTGCAGGCAAAGGAACAAAAACAACGTATTTGCTAAATCTATCAACTATGACCATGACTTGGCTCTTGTCGTGCCTACTCTTGACTTGGGTATCCATAAAGTCAATGGACACTGAGTCTCCGGGCTGGTCTGGAGTAGGTAAGGGTCTGAGAAGACCAAGAGGGGCTCGCGTAGTACTCTTGTTTCTCTGGCATACTTTGCAACTGCGGACATACTCTATGCAGTCAGCTTTCATTCCTGACCAGGTATACGCATACATCAGATTGGCTAAAGTCTTTTGCCAACCGAAATATCCCTCTGTGTCGTGGCATTCCCCTAGGATCAGACTACGAATCTCCTCGCTGTTAGGGACGCACAGGCGGTCTACTACATTAGTCTTCTCAAACAACAGTCCCTTTGTAGCGCAGTAGTCCGGTTCGGTCTCTAGGGCCTCCTCGACTCTTTTGAGGAGGTCACTATAAATAGGGTCATGCGCATGCGCCTGTCTAACTTTCTCCTGCAGGTCACTCCCTATGTCCAGATAGTGAACTATAGCTCCAAAGTAGTCTGATCTCCTACTCAGAGCATCCGCAACTACATTGTACTTGCCCTTAACTGGCTTAAGCTCAAAGTCGTACTGGTCTATCTCAGCGGCCCACCTAGTCAACTTAGGTGTCATCTTGGCCTGTGTCTTCAGCCATCTAAGGGTCTCATGGTCTGAATACACCTTGAAGTGCCTCCCAAGCAGGTAATGCTTCCAATGCTCTAAGGCCTGCCTGAGAGCGTAGAGTTCTCTCTCGTATGTCGAGGTAGCGACCTTCTCTGAGGGCATCCTCGCTGACATGAACTCTACGGCTCTGTTGCCATTGTCGCCGTCTTGCTGTAACACGGCGCCTATACCATACTGACTCGCGTCCGTGGTGACGACAAATGGCAAGGACAGATCTGCTACTTTGAGGACAAGATACTATATTAACGCGCGCTTCAACTTCTTTAGCGCAGACGTACAATCTTTATCCCACTGCCCGATTGCCTCTTTCTTGAGCAACCTGCGAAGGGGAGTGGCGATAGTCGAGAAGTTCCTCACGGACTTCCTATAGTAGTTAGCTAGGCATAAGAACGACCGCAACTCAGTCAGTGTGTGGGGCGTCGGCCAATCTCTAATTGTCGCTATCTTGCTGTCCTCAGGCTTAATGCCATCTCCGTCTAACACGTGGCCCAAGTACAAGACTTGTGTCTTGGCCCATTCACACTGCTTCGCGTTGATCTTGAAGTTAGCCTCCCTCAACTTCTCCAAGACCTGCCTCAAATGACCCTGGTGCTATTGGAGGGTCCTACTGAACACTAATACGTCATCTAAATATACTACGACAAATCTTTCTAACCACGACCTAAACAGATCATTCATACAACGCTGGAATGTGGCAGGCGCGTTGATCAGTCCAAAGGGCATCACTATAAACTCGTAGTGCCCATATCTAGTCCGGAACGCAGTCTTGTACTGGTCATCAGGATGGACCTCTATCTGATGATATCCGGACTTCAAATCAATCTTTGAAAAATATCTGCAACCCTGCACCCGATCTAAAAGATCGTCTATCCTAGGCAATGGCTCAGCGTTCTTTACGGTGATCGCATTCAGACCCCTATAGTCTATACACATACGTATCTCTCCTTCCTTCTTGGGGACAAACAAAACTGGTGCTCCAAAAGGAGACGAACTGGGCCTAATCCAACCCTTTTCAAGGAGCTCATCCAACTGCTTGCACAACTCCTCTAACTCCTTAGGGGACATCCTGTAGAATGATCCCTTAGGAGTTCTACTGCCAGACTCTATCTCTATTCTGTGTTGGATTGGACGCGGTACTACCCCTGTTGGCGACTCAGTTAAGTCTTTGAACTCTTCCAGCAGCTTGGCAATGGCTGGATCCATGCGACTATCCTCTCCCTTAGGCTCAGTAACAGGTCTGGCATAGGCTACAAAGACCTGATCCTCTAACTGCTCCTTTTTTACCAATCGCGCGAATGCGGGAGCACTGAGACGACAGTGTGCCAAGGAGTTATCTACTCCAGACACATGAAACAGGCGGGCAATCTTAACCTCGCCTGACGGACTAGGGCGCCTACACTCATGTTCTCTCAAATGAAGTGTGGCCCCTGCTGCCTCTCCCAGTCCATACCTAGGACTATATCGAAAGGAAGGTCATCCTGAACGAGGAGAGTCAGGGAACTTTCTCCACCTTTCCATCTTTCTCTAGGCGGAAGTACGTCTGGACTCCCTCTACGTAGTCCTCAACACGCATAGTGCGGTTGTCTGCGAGGACACTAACTATGGGGTCTTCCAATTTTTGGACTTTCAACCCTAGCCGCAGCTTCTTCAGCGCTCTGCGGCTAATATAGCTACGGGTGGCCCCTGAATCTATAAGGGCCCCTACTCTGCTGCTGAAAACTTCTACATCAACTAACACTAGCTGCCCTTTACTATCTTTCTTCATTTTGGCCTAGACAAGCATCCTTTCCTTCAATTCCTCTGCCACGCCTGTGAGGGACGTGCCTAGAGAGACGCTGATACAAGCAATCTCTGGATAGCTAACTAGGCACGGGCCTGCAACCTCTGCCGAAGGCACATGTGGTGTGGGAGTTTCCTGTACTCTCGCGCTCGCTTCCCCACATGGCCTAGTAGTAGGGGCAGTTGCAACCCCTACCGACGGCTGCCTTTTGACTCTTGGGCAGCCCATCGGGCTTGTCTATACTTAGGACAATATTTAATAATATGGGCAGGGTCACCACAGTAAATACACTGCCCTTGCTCCATACTCTACTGCCACACTTTCTGGTCCAGACCCAGATCTTCCCAAGGTCGGCCTTGTGGCCAACCTGGGTGCCAACCTCCTTGCCTTTGAGGCGACCTTCCACCTCTACGCTGCGGGGACCGACTGGGACCTTGACGATTTGGCGGGGGACATTGACCCCTACCTCCCACTTGACGGTTCCCTTGACCACCAACCCCTTGTGCACCCGGTCCTCGACCTCCCGTGGCCTGGCCCCTTTGGCCCTGGCCTCCTCCTCTACTTTGTGGCCTCCCTCCAGCCGCGACAACAGCATAGGTCCTCCCCTGGCCTACACTATTGTCCTCTTCCTCAAGCCCCCACTCTATCTGACTGTAGAGGACCTCCTTTGTACCACCTTCGTCTAAAGTAAGGATCAAATGATCCTTGGCCCTAACTTGGCCAGAGATGGTACAAACTTTCCACTTTTTTCCCTTATCTAAGTCTTTATGTCAGAAAGTGGAAACTGGCATGGACTTGGCCTCAAACAAGACCACTTCCCTGCTCAACGCGTCATACGTGATGTTGGGTTGTTGGGTCTTGTCAAAGAAGTGCCCTCCCAAGAGCTCTGACATGGCACGATAGAACAACTGGACCAGCTGGGTCTCAGTGACCCCGTGGTCCGGGACGGCTACTAAGTTGTCCATGACAGCTTTGAGTGCTCGTGCATCCTCCACTGTCGCGAGTGGATGGTTTGGAGTTTGTTCGAGGCCCTGACGCCCCTTGTGACGCCAACCAACCTCTCATGCAGGAGTCGGAAAAAAGTGGAGAGAGGGGTGAGCCTAGAATATGCAATCATGTTATGCTCGCAATCAGCAGCGCGCGCAAGGGACCTGGTGAAGCTGGCCGCTTCGTCCTTCAATGCATGGAAGGCTACGAGGACTTGCTCCTTGGGGGTGATATGCTGCAGATATACATATGTATTGATACTAGCCTCCCAATTATCAGAGCTATCGTCCTTCTTCCCGCTATAAGCATTAGGGAATTTGAGCTTTACAGGCTCTTTGTGGGGACGTGCCGCGGCCTCTGCTGTGGCCACTACTTTGGCGCTTTCAATGGCGCCTGCGCAGAAGTTGTCTACGCCTTCCTTCAATCTCTTAACCTCGGTCCCGACGTGGGTCACCACGTCGCGCGCAAACTCTCTAAAGCCCGACCGGATGGCATGCAGGGTCACATCTTGACCCTTATTGGCCTGATGCTCCTCAAGCCAGGCCTCACTCAGGACCTCCAGGTACCCTATAATCTTATCTAACTTTGCAGGGGTTTCTGCCTGTGCCTGCACCTCCTATTTGCATGCCCGGACTCTCTCCACCTCTCTAGCCACTCGGTTGGCTTCCTCCCTCCTCCTCTTCTTCTCCCTCATCATACGCAACTTCCACTCCAACTTCTTTTCGTCTTCAGTTGTTTGACGTTCCAGGGGGTCCTCCATCATTTCCAATACCCTGGCGAATGCTTCTCTCTCCTCCTGGGGCACATACATCAGTGCCTCTTCGTCTTCTCCCAACGATAAATTAGCTACCCACTCGCTAATTTTCTTCTCCATCCATGTGTCCTCTCCCTTCGTGCCACTGGTCTCTCCTCTATCTCCCCCACGCCTCCTTTCAAGGGGTTCTTCTTCTTCTACCTCGTCCTCCTCTGCTGTTGCTTCTTCTTCGGCAGCCTTCCTCTTCTCTTCCTCCTCCAGCTGTAACTTCAACATCTTCTCCTTTTGTAATCTTATCATCTCTTCTTCCAACTTCTTCTTCTTCGATGCGTGCTCCTCTGTGATTGCTTTTAACTTCGCCTGCTTGAGGAACTCTTTCTTCTCTTTTCTCTCTTTCAGGATGGTGGCGATCCAGGCCTGTTCGGCCTCGGACTGTGGGGTAGTGCTCTTTCCACTACGTGTGTCCACCATGGTGCTAGGTGCACAACCGGGCAACGGTTCCACTCCTTACCACTTAGACTCTACCCCCTGACTGACAAACCTACTGACTCAATCTAAGGACTTACAGAATCTGGACAGGATCCTGTCAAGTAGGGTCTCTAGCCTAGACCTACTCTAAGGCTGTCACTACAGGACCTGTTGCTGATCAGGAGGCATGTCAGGAGATCCCCCGTAACTCCTCAGGAACTCTTTAACGTCGCAGACAGGACGACGCGATCAGCAGGTCCTGTCAAGACTTAGACGGCCAGTTGTGCAGCCCACAGCTCGGATTTTGGGCCTACCGTGCCACACCGAGCAGCCCGCCGGTCAATACCGGTCCTTGGGAGGGTTTGTGTCCTCCGGGACAGTCGAGTCGTCAGACACAGTCTTTAGCCCTACTCAACCCGTGTGGGTTTGGTCAACAAGGCCCTATCCTTCATCCACAGAGTTCCTATCACTTGGACAAAAGAGACTCAATGCTTCCCTATTTTCAAAACGGTGAGGACTTCCCTGACTTTGTCGCCGTAGAAGGGTCCATGCTTCAGCGAGGCCCTATAGAATTCCTCCGTCAATCAGACGCAGTCTATGTGGATCCACTCTATAGAGTCGGCCACCCTTATGACACGGTCAAAACCCCCAAACAGAAAAGAAGAGACAGACATACTTGACTCAGCAAGTACCACAGGGTATGTGCACATCCATAGGGCGAGGGGATAGGCTGAAGGCTTGGCGAGATTATACCGGCTCCAGCTTGGTCCAAATCGTGTTCAACAGTCTTGGTCAATGCCTTGGTCAATGCTGCAGTCAACCCCCGGTCAACTCCCGGTCAACTCCGGTCAACGCCCGGTCAACGCCCGGTCAACTCCGGTCAACGCCCGGTCAACTCCTCCGGTCAGCTCCGGCTATGGCGGCGGGCTTCTCCTTCGTCGCCACCCTTCTCCTTCCTTCTCTCTACCTCGCCTCCTTCTTTACCTCGGGTATCTTCTCTCTCTTTCTCTTTTTTTTTTTTTTTTTTTTGTTCGTCTCTCCCTTCACCTCCTCGGCTATGGCTTCCTTCACTCTCTTCGGTCTCCCCCTCTGTCCTCTCTTTCACGCCCTTCGTTACTCTGTGGTAGAGCTCCGCAGCTATGGCCGCCTCTTCACTTCGTGGGACTGCACGGCACACTTCACAGGTATGTGACAACCAAACTTGTATCGCTCATTTCTCTCTCTCTCTCTCT